>CAKMYA010000045.1:0-126547 GCA_928869825.1 Ustilago lituana
ATGCCATCCATGCCCATTACTGGGCCCCTTTGGGCATCGTATTAGCAAGGCCACCCCATGGCCAAGTTCTTGTCACAGGACATAAAATCGAACTCAAATTGAGATCAACATTAGGATGTGCCTTACAGTCAATCTCAGATGAAATCGATGCTGGGCGCAGGCCTTATCATCGATTTCGCCTCTACCAGGCCATTTGATGCTGTGGAATGAACATGATACAACAACTATGACAACACCATCCCACATGGGTCAGGGTGATCAGTGATGACACAGCAGCACCTGGAGGATGCTGTTGATGACCCTGGGCTGACCAGTAACAGCCAGGTAGGGTAGGGGCCCCTGCATAGATAGGGGACCTGCAGGAAGGGAAGAAGAGCTTGACACTGGCTCAAGGCCATGGAGCTAGTGAAGAGGTACCAGTTGGAGACCAGTGATGAGTCAAGGACAGCAGGGTAGGCCCTGACACTGGCCTGATGCAGGCAATGGGATGCTCTGGAGCAACCACTGCCAGCATACATATATATACACACATTCCTTGTGCAAGTGGAGAGGTGTGGGCCTCATCCACTCTATCATTCACTTACTTGTCAGTATGTTTAGTATTCTCACTCTCTTTGTCTCGAAGGGTAGCAATCTTAGGCATTACTATCACTCAGTGTGCCTCTGTTCAAGTTGGAGTACATAAAGGCATCAGTCAGAACCACCACTGGTGCCACAGGTCTCACCTGTGCAGGTGGAACCTACACTGCAGTCCTGGAACCCACACCAGTACCATTACCTTATGATGATGCTGTCCAGCAGTGCTGTACAGTCTCTACACCACCCTCAATGATGATGATGCAGCTCAGCAGCATTGTAGGCCTACACTGGGGACAGAAGCCCACTCCTGTCAAGTGTAGGACACACACCAGGCTACCATGAATGTGCCACATTACCTCTGGATGAGTGGCAATGGTGGTCAGTTGACATCGAGCATAAGATGCAGTTAACATTGATCTCAAGTGAAATCAATGTTTACTGGCCAATAACCTTGAACTCAAATGAAATCGATGTTTACCTCGAGTTAACCTTGATTTCACATGTCTGGCACATGACCACTGACACTTCTTTGGTGGATCAACACCCTCCACTCTTGGGATGGTGTCTCCCTCTCCAGCCCTCACCCCTCCTTGTGGAGCATGTCTGGACCGATGCATCCAAGTGCTGCATCAGTGTGCATTGGGGTAGCATGGCTCACCCTCTGCCATCTTCTCCAAGGAGCTCTCCCATTGACACTACCAGAAGGATATCTGCTTCCTCAGGCCCTGGCAGTCCTTGAAGCCCTTTGCTGATTCTCACCATCCTGGTCTGGCCATCATTGCATCATTGTGCACATCAACAATGAGAATGTGGAATACAGTTCTGCAAGGGCTCCATCCAGGACCCTCAGACTCAGTCCCTCTTTTGGGAGTTCTTCACCCTGTGCCTGAAGTGGCAGATCAGCTTGGTGCCCATTCACATCACATCTGAGGTGAACATTCTTGCTGATGCCTTATCTCACCACCATTTCTCCTTCATACAGCACCAGTTCCTGCAGGCCTTTGCCCTCCTCCAGTTCAACAGGCCTGCAGCACACACTTTGTCAAAGCCATTGGCCTCTCCTCAACCATGGCCTTCCTTCTCTGGAAAGGCCTTGCCACCACCACACACACTCACTCCATTGCCATGTGTCACAACTTCACCACCTTTGCCACTGCTCTCATGTTGCCAACCCCTTCCCAGCCTCACCATTCATGCTCATTGAGTGGGTGGCTCACCACCATGCATCTGGGAAGACATACAACATGCTCAAATGAGACCTCTCTGTGCTCAAGTCCTGGCACATTGACCTCAGTCTCTCCACTTCAGCATTCAACTCTGCCCACCTTGAACATGTTGTCCATGGCTCAAGCAAGTTGTGGGTGATCCTCCCCACCACCAAGCTGCCTATCACCCTGCCTCTCTTACAGCAGCTTGTGTGTGCCCTCCTCTGCCTGTGCATCCAAGCATGACTCCCATATGTTCCATGCTGCCTTCTGTCTCACCTTGCCTGCTTCCTCTGCACTGGTGAGCTCACTTGGGCAAGGCCCCAACATGCTCACCATGTCCACTGTCTCCTTTGCTGATGACTTCTCATATGCAACCCTCACATTGCCAGCCAGCAAGATGACCCCTTCCAGCAAGGGGTTACCCTCACTGCCCTGGCTGTCCCCCTCAGCATGTGTGCTGTGTCTGCTCTCCACACCATATGCCAGCACTGAGGCCTGACCCTAAGCCCAAGGACAGCTGTGTTACAACATGGTCACCACTGACCTGGTGGAGGTGGTCCATGCCTGATCAGGCAGTGGAAACCCTGATGAGTGCAATGAGATCAGTGGACCTGGCTGAGTGTGAGATGAGAGAGCTTTGGGTCTGTGATCAGCTGCAGCAACTGCCACAGGCTGCATCAGTCCTGGTGGGGGGTTGACCAACTGTGGCAATTGACCAGAGGGTATTTAGGCCCCAGCCAGATGGCCAGGCCCCTTCCCTCCTGACTTCATCAATTGTATTTTACTCTACTCACTTAGTAGGTGGAATACCAGACAATCTTAGCATTACTGGAACTCCTTCCAGCCTGCCAGCAATGTATCGGACACCACTGTGCCCAATTACCTGCCTGTGGCCTCTACCATCATCACCATACCTGGTGAGCCCAAGGTTTCCAGACCCCATGAGCATAACAGCTGGGAGGTAGGCTCACCAGCTCCAGGTGAGGGTTCTCCAGTTGGTGGGTTGCCTAGCAATTGCTGCTCCAACATCTTGCCTGCAAGCATGGGAGCCAGTTGTCACAGGACATAAAATCGAACCAAATTGAGATCGACATTAGATGCATCTTATGGTCGATCTCAGATGAAATCGATGTTTAGCAGGCCTTATCATCGATTTTGCCTACAGGGCCATACAATGCTGTGGAATGGAAACAACAAGCAATGACTATGATGACACCATCCCAAATGGGTTGCGGGTGATCAGCGATGATGTCAGCAGCACCTGGATGATGTTGTTGACGACCCAAGGCCAACCAGTAATGGCCAGGTAAGGTGCAGGGGCCCTGCGGATAGGGACCTGCAGGAAGGGAGGAAGAGCTTGACACTGGCTCGAGGCTGTGGAGCTAGCAAAGAGGTGCTGGTTGGAGACCAGTGACAAGTCTCAAGGACAGCAGGGCAGGCCCTGACACTGGCCAGATGCTGGCAATGGGATGCTCTGAGCAAACCGCCACCAGCATACATACATACATACATATATATACATACATTCCTTGTGTGAGGAGGTGGGGCCTCATCCACTCTATCATTCATTTACTTGTTAGTATGTTTAGTATCATTACTCTCTTTGTCCTCACAGGGTAGCAATCTTAGGCATTGCTATGTTTCAGTGTGCCTCTGTTCTGAGTTGGTTACACAAAGGCATCAGTCAGAACCACCACTGGCGCCACAGGTCTCACCTGTGCAGGCAGAACCTACACCACAGTCCTGGAACCTTCACCAGTACCATTACTGCATGAAGATGCTGACTATCAGCATTGTACAAGCCTCAAGCCTCATCTCCAACAACAGTGGTGCAGCTCATCTGTGCTGCATACCTACATGAGGACAGTTAGCCCACTCCCTGTCAGTGTAGACACACCAGGCTACCACGAATGTGCTGCATTACCCTGAATGGAGTGGCAATGGCAGTCAGTCAACACGAGCATAAGATGCAGTTAACATCGATCTCAAGTGAAATCGATGTTTACTGGCCATTAACCTTGAACTCAAATGAAATCGATGTTTACACTCGAGTTAACTTCGATTTCACATGCCTGGTGTGCAACTGCTGACACCAGTCCTCTGGGTCCCTTGACAGTGGCATCATCAGGCACCGTTGAGTCCAGCTGTCCACCAACAGGGGTGGTACTAGGCACCAGTCCCCTGGCAGGCTTGGTGCTGTGAGTCTCTCAGCAGGTGAATCACCTGGGTCAGGTTGACCATGAGGTGTCAGGAGGCCACTGATAGCAGCCACCAGCCCATCCTTGGGCAGGCATCACTGCCAGACTCTGATGAGAGCTCACCAGGACTCTCTGGGACTGGGCAGCTGAGAAGTGCTGTGACTTTGAGTTCACATGGTGAATATTGCTGGCAGGCTCATCAGTGACAGGAGGTCGATTGTAATGTTATGCTTGTGGGGTCTGGAAACCTTGGGCTCACCAGTATGGTGATGATGTAGAGGCCACAGGCAGGTATTGGGCACAGTGGTGTCCGATACATTGCTGGCAGGCTGGAAGGATTCCAGTAATGCTAAGATTGTCTGGTATTCCACCTACTATGAGTAGAGTAAAATACAATTGATGAAGTCAGGAGGAAGGGGCCTGGCCATCTGGCTGGCCTAAATACCCTCTGGTCAATTGCCACAGTTGGTCAACCCCCACCAGGACTGATGCAGCCTGTGCAGTTGCTGCAGCTGATCACAGACCCAAAGCTCTCTCATCTCACACTCAGCCAGGTCCACTGATCTCATTGCACTCATCAGGTTTCCACTGCCCTGATCAGGCATGGACCACCTCCACCAGGTGATCATCAGTGGGCAGGTAGACATGGTCATCATGGCTGTACCTTACCCATACTGATGCTTTCCAACATCGAGAGGTGGGCCCACTCAGTGCCATGCTCATGATGACCATGCTGCCACCCAGGAAAGTCGCCACAATACATGAGCGCTGGGTGGTGAGCAATGTCCTGATGGCAGTGGGTGATACCCATGGCATGGCAATGGACACATGAAGTGGGCACACAGCATTGCTGACCCAATGGGTCCATGTACAGCGAAGGGAAGCACCTACACCACCAAATCGAAACAAGCGGTTAGTACATGGCCATGACACAAACAGGGATGATGGAGACAGGGTGTATGTACAGGATTTGGAGTGCTTTGCAGCAAGCACAGGACCAGGTGGGCCAAGGCGCTGAGCCCTCGGTCAAACAACACATGATGATGTTGCAGATTTGCCAATCTGCAGCAACACCCTGAGTAATCATCCAGAGCTTGGGGTACTGACCAGCTGCATACAAGATCAGCAGCACTGGAGCCCAGAGTACCTGGGTCCATGCTACAATCTCAGCCCAACTCAGCATGTGGGCCACTGGCAGCAACAGAGAGGGATGGTGCAGGGGTATGGAGGCAGCATGTGCCTGCTGTCCATAGGGGGTATCCCTCCACACCACACCTATAGGAGGGGGCAGAGGAGTGTATGCAGGCATTCCAGGTGCCACAGGAGATGCAGGAATGCTTTCTGAATGAGCCAACTCGGCTTTGTAGCCCTCTTGATGTTCCTCACTGGGCACATGCACACCCAGGAAGAGAGGCTCGAGGGCAGGAGGGCCATGCGAGGCCAACTCCACCAGCAAGACAGCCACAGCTTCCTTGATGGGCATGACAGCCACCTTGGAAGTGGTGTGCAGTGCTGCAGGATCCATGGGCTGCCTGACAGTGGAGCCCATATCACCATCAGAGGGGTTAGGGCCAGCACCCACCAACTGCACTGAGATAGGCACGATGCCACTAACAGCCAAAGGAGCTTGAGCTGCAGGAGCAGCAGGGGATGAGGAGTGACAGCTTGTGCGATGGAGAGCTGTGTGGGGAGCAATGGGAGTTGCCTGATGAGTCGAGCAGTGCAATGGAGGGTGGGATGAGGGGGCCGACATGGTAGGTGATGGCATAGTGGTAGGTGATGATGAGAAGGAAGAAAGGAAAGGAAGGAACACCACCAACACCATGAATACAGGCCACCATTTTCTGCGCAGGCCACAAAGAATTAGGCTCCAAACAGACTTCATTACTTTGCAGGAGCTCAGCTCTGAAAATGGGGGTAATGTCACAGGACATAAAATCGAACTTGAATTGAGATCAACATTAAATGCATCTTACAGTCGATCTCAGATGAAATCAATGTTAAGCAGGCCTTATCATCGATTTCGCCTACAGGGCCATATGACACTGTGGAACAAAAATGATGAGCAATGACTATGATGGCACCACCCCAAAGGGGTTGCGAGTGATCAGTGATGATGTCAGCAGCACCTGGAGGATGCTGTCAATGACCCTGGGCCAACCAGTAACAGCTGGGTGAGGTGCAGGGGCCCCTGCGAAGATAGGGGTGACCTACAGGAAGGAAGGAGAGCCCGACACTGTCTTGAGACTGTGGAGCCAACAAAGAGGTAGTGGTTGGAGGCCAGTGGTGAGTCTCTAGGACAGAAGGGGCAGGCCCTGACACTGGCCTGGCACCAGCGGTGGGACACTCTGGAGCAACCACTGCCAGCATACACACATGCATATATACACACACTCCCTGTATGAGTGGAGAGGTGGGGCCTCATCCACTCTATCATTCATTAACTTGTCAGTACATTTAGTATCTCTATACTCACACTCATTGTCTCATAGAGTAGCAATCTTAGGCATTGCTACTACTCAGTGTGCCTCCATTCGAGTTGGAGAACATATAGACAGCAGTCAGAACCACCACTGGCACCACAGGCCTCACCTGTGCAGGTGGAACCTACACTGTGGTCCTGGAACCTCCACCAGTACCATTACTACATGACGATGCCAACTACCAGCAATGTACAGCCTCGAGCATCATCCCTGATGATGGCAGCACAGTTCATCAGCACTGCATACCTACACAAGGACAGTTAGCCCACTCCTGTCAAGTGTAGGACACCCACTAGGCTACCATGAACATGCTGCATTACCTCTGGATGGAGTGGCAACAGCGGTCAGCTGACATCGAGCATAAGAGGCAGTTAATGTTGATCTCAAGTGAAATCGATGTTTACTGGCCATTAACCTCGAATTCAAACGAAATCGATGTTTACCTCGAGTTAATGTCAATTTCACATGTCTGGCACATGACCACTGACACTCCTCAACACTGACTGCATCTACATTGCTGAATCTCTGATTTATCAAACAGTATCTAGGCTGAAATATCCTCAGACCTAGCTCTACATGCCATCCAAAATCGGGAGTCTTAGTTGCAATATAGCTAGTTGCATCTATTTCTTTGATAAATGCCAAACATTTATTTTCCTGGCAATGGTATTGCCAAGGTAGCTCCAACAGCAGATCACTGTTTCCAATAAAAGCAACACTGCTGAAGGCCAGCATGTGTGAGGAATGATGATGATGAGAGAGAAGAAGGGATGAGTGAGACAGTCAAGTATAAGTTTTGACTGTGGAAAAGGAGGAGAATGCAACACATGTACTTGTCTCATGACTGACTGCAATTCATTGAAGACAATGCCTGTACTGGGCATTCCATCAGAGCATTTGAAGTAAGCAAAATAAGAACAAGGCAATGGAGATTCTGAATGTGGTCTAAGCCTGGGGCTTGTGGTCTTCCTCCCCAGATCTGGGCAGACCTGAACTGCTAGCAAGCAATGATTTGAAGTTGATGTCCACCTGATGGTGACTGTTTGTTGCATTACTAGCTATCTGGAACATCTGAAGAAAGAATTGATGTTCCTGCAAGCACATGTGCTCTTGCCTCAAGCTCTCCTCATGTTGAAAGTTAAGTTGCAGCTCCTTGTGCTTGGTGCACTCTTCCTCAACTCTGATCCATGCTGCCATCGATTCAGCAGTACAGGCATGCAAAATGTCTGACAGTTCTGTGCATTTACTCTCATATGAAGAGGTTTGAGTCTTCTTTCACCTTCCCACTGTAGGACCATGCTGAGAAGATGAGTTGGCTCCCACATTGGTGCTGGTGCCACTGCCAAAGGCAGCACTAGCTGAGCGAAGGTGGGTTGGAGTCCTGCTGGAAATGTTGGCAAGCAGAACAGGTGAAGAGGTTGAGACTGACCTCATGTCAGATGAAGAGGAGGTAAGAACCCTTTGAGTAAAAGGATCAGTCTGCTGGGTCTCAACAATTGAATCCAGGCTCAGAATGCTGTGCCCTGGACTGAAAGGATCATCCTTGGGTTCATCTTCTTCCATGGGATGAGCAACATCATGTGAAGGGCCTGAATCATAAGGTGTGCTAGTCACCAACACCATGGGTCCTGAAGCAGGGTGGCTAGACATGACCTCATGGAATTGCTCAAACCATGGGTGCTTCTGAGCCAGACCTACATGAGTCACATAGTCCTGTGGTCACATCCAATCAAGAGAGTCAAGAGAGTCAGTATGTATTGATAGCATGTCTATGATCAGTATCTGACTCACTGAGTGGTCTGGACTCATGTCATGGAGTAATATACCTGAACCACTTTGCAACAAAGACTTCTTGAGGCTGTTGTACTGATTGACAAGCCAGCAAAGCTTGGCTTTGACTCAAGAAGGATGGTTGGATTGGTGTTCTGGAAAGATGTCCTGGTAGAGCTGTCTACAGATGACCTCCTTGTTGGTCTTGAGGCCCTTTTCCTGCTTGGTGGTCAGGCATCCAGACAGGAGTGCATGTTGGTACAATTCATTGTGGTAAATCACATTGACAAGACAACAGATATCTTCTTTGCTCCAAGTGAAGTACTTGTTACTTTCTTGCAAGCAAGAAGGATTGGAGCGATTGGTGCTTGA
The DNA here is from genome assembly GCA_928869825.1 of Ustilago lituana. NCBI lineage: Eukaryota > Fungi > Basidiomycota > Ustilaginomycetes > Ustilaginales > Ustilaginaceae > Ustilago > Ustilago lituana. Next base: position 8,611 of record CAKMYA010000045.1, read on the forward strand.
GTGTGTGTTGCAGGGAGGAGTATGAGGTGACAATGACCACTGTGCAGAAAGGGGGTGAGGGAGAGTTGCTGGTAGTGGTGAGAGTTGAACCAAAGAGATATGACAGAACATTAGCAGTTGTGCTTACAAACAACTGCACAGCTGGCAGGTGGGGGAACAGAGTGGGTGCAGAATAGAGCAGACAGGGGATCAGAGGGCTTACTGTGCACATCTGCATCTGCTAGCAATGGCAAATGAGGGTTTTGTGATTGTAGGGAAGTTGCTGTCTCTGTGCTAAGCACAAGGGAGGTGTTGCAGCTGTTGACAGGAGCAGAACTCCTCAAGGCTGCTGTTGACACTACTGTTGATGCTGGAGGACCCATTGAGCCTGCAATGGGATCAGTTTGACTCTCTTCATCACTGAAAAGGGGTTTCAACATTTCTGAAAGTATGGTATAATGCCAGGCACTGGTGTTGCTTTCAACAGACTGTATAGGGCATGTGACCAAGCATGTGATAAACTGTAAACTGTACTTTCCAGCTACTCCAACACAAAGCTCAGTCTTTGTTCACAAACAGCTTACTTCACTCATTCACTCAAACCATCATCTTATCACTCACTGGCCTCCATAGGCAGTCATTTCTTTCTTGCCCTCCCCCCCTTTTTCCCTGTCTCACTCCTTTGCACACTTTATCATGTCTTTACAGTCTCACATGCATTTCACCCTGCTTTCATGTGATGCTCAGCTGGCCATGCCCCTTATGGACACAGCTGGGAGCCTGTAAGCAACTCCCTCAAGTTAGGCAACCAATTGATTTATTTATGATACTCCTGTCTTCATCTCTGGTGTGCTTGGCATGTGACCTGCAGGATGTTGATACAGAAGGGGTGGAGAGAATGATGGGTCAAAAGATAGTTGGTAGTCACAAGTGCAGAGACAAAGAAGCTGAGGGTTTGAAAAGTGTGGAGGCAGAGCACATTGTGTGCATCATGTGACAAGAAACTCAGCAAAAACTCAAGTTTTCAAATTTTGATGGTCCCTTGAAAACCTGTGTGACTGTGATTTGGAAAACTCAGATTTTTGTCCTTTTGGCTGGGCTTACATAAGATTTTGAGTTTTCAAAAACTCAAAATTTTGAAAATCCATGGGTTTTTGAAAACTCAAAAAAAAATTGAAACCCCCTAATGGAAGGTGGAACATCAAATGGCTTCTTATTGAGCAATGATGTGTGATTGTTAGTCATGCACACCTGCCAGTTGATGTACAACACCAGTTGGTTGACTGTGAGATCAACTGTGTATGATGCCTGAGTTGTGATATTGAGCAATGCATCATAAACCCTAAGATATTCAACCAAGAGTCTGAGTTACAATACCACAAGACCAATCAGTTGTTTATCAACACCAGCAATTGAATGCACAGAGGCTGGAAGCAAAGGGGAAGGTTACCACAAATACATGAACCAGTCAGTTGGTATGGCCAAGCAATGGTGAGTGTTTTATGTATGTGAGTAAGATGAAGATTCGATGATATTTCAGTGGTGAGTGTGATTGGTATGTACATTATATACACATCAAGGGGGAATGGAGACTCAGTGCAATGGTTAGTGTAGTCCACACCATTTGGTCAGTGTATCTACCATCAAATGTCTATGTTCCTTTGGTGAGAAGCAATGTTGCCTGATGCATGTCTCCATCCAACCAATCATGTTCCTACCATGTGGTGTGTCACATCAGAGTGTGTATGTGTCATAGGAAAAGTTTCATCTTGGTGTTGAACCAAGTGTTCTCATTGGGTGAGTTGAGTGATCCTTCAGTTGGATCTGGACCAATGGGTTGGTCATGTATATTTTGCATTGGTGGCATTTATTTGTTCCTTGCATTGGATGCAAGGGCATGCAAGGAGTCACATGAGTGGGAAAATTGGATGCCATGCATCTGGCATGTGGACTAAGGTGGATATCCTCTGATGACTGTGAGGATTCATCCGTTGGTGTGGCAACCAACTGAAGGGGTGCATAAATGGCTGGTTGGTTCAAGGACCAACTGGTTGGTGTGTGCTTCCATGGTGAAGTATCCAAGTGTGAGATGAACTGTCAGAGTACCATGTACTCCAACAATTGACAAAGGATTGCATGATCAGCAGGGAGCATGCTGAGCAAGAGCTGGTGGAGAAGCAGCTGGCAATTGCACAACACCAGGAGCAGCTCAGGAGGAGGCAGGAGCAACTCACCACAGCAGATGATGATGATGATGAGCTTGATGATGATGATGAACAGGTTTTGGCATCATTGGGCACACCAACACCACTACCACAGACATTCCTCAACCTTCTCAATGATGGCAAGGCTCTCAGCACTGTTGATGATGACAACAATGCATTTCCAACCATCTTTTATGATGAGGTTCCTCAGGCTAGCATATTGTGCAACATGCTCTAGTTCTCACATTCAGTTTTGTAGCATAGCTTCTCATGATCATTGCAATGCGAGTTTCGTGACTGGTTACATTGACAAACATGCTTGGTCATGATCACAGCGAAGTACTGACATCAAACTTTTCATTTCTCAAAATCGTTCGGGTACTACACATGTTCAGGTACTACAGTAATTACGTTACATATGAAAGTCACAATTTTGATTGCGACATGGGAACCAACACTTGAGATCTTGGGAATGGGACTTTGAGACTTTTGGAACGAAGACTATGTCGGCTCACCCACCAAACTCAACTGGTGTAGATAGCGCATGCGGAATAAACCCACGTGTGCTTGCTCAGCCAGTCAAATCTCCATCGGTTCGTCTGGCGATGAGCCTTGTCCGTGTTCCTCGTGTGGCTGAATCGTAGCTGACAAAACTTCTTGGTCGTCGTTGCTGGCGTTTGTGGCCGAGTTCAAGTCCATGGGGTCAGGGATCCGATTGTAGACCTCGTAGTCCACACGGTTGGCCACAGTGCTGAGGAAGTCAACAACGACGTTGCGGATCCCGAGCGTATCGAGACACGGGTAGTTGGTCGGTCCGCCGATGCCTCGTAACCACAACTGCACCGACTCGGTCTCGTCAATCCTTTTCACCCTGGCTGGTTGATCTCTTGCACCCATGTCGGCAAGCACCGTCAGGATGCCGCGGTCAGTCAGCGCTGCTTCGGCTCCTTGCTCGTACCTGAGCCTCGGTCCAGCGTGTGCAGCTCTCTTGGCAGCTTCATCCGCCTTGCCAGGAGAAGTGATCCGACGATTTTTGGCTTCCCAGGCTATGTACGTCATCTGACGAGCAGCCTGCGCCTCGCTGGCGTGGCGGTCACTGAGCCCAGTGGCCGTTTCCCATCCCGCACCCTCGTCAAAACGTTGACGGATGTCGCCGACAAAGACGGGGATGATGCCATCGACGCCATGCTGAGGATGCGCCATCTGGATCGCCACACCCCGCTTCCAACAGTACCACAGATATTCGGGCGAGACCTGTTGCACCTTGACCTCGAGGATGTCAAAGTGTGTAAAATGCGTCCAGGCGTGCACGTCGGCATCGGCAGGAGATCCATCTCGGACGCGAGAGCAGACGCGTTCGATCTGACTGTGCACCGTGTTGACGCTTGCTTGGTCTAGCTGGACCAGCCCGTCCAAGATCGACTCCAACGCAACGGGCTGCAAAAGCAACTGAGCCTTCCAAGCCAAGTTTTCGCTTGTTTGAAAGCCAGGCTCTTTGACTTTGGCCGCATCCCAGGCGGTCATGAACAAAAGGCGCGCCATCAGCTCGCCACGGACGCCCTTGAGAATGTCGATATCCGCAGAGGCAAGACACATGCTCTTGACGGTCTCCAGTATCGAGCCATAGCGGTTGGCGGCCTTCTGAAGCGGAACGGGGGTATCGGCGAGATTCTGTGTGGGCGTGGGCATCATGGCAAGCGACGCGGCGATGGCAAGCACAGGCTCCGAAGGCGAGCTGATGTGGAGAACGGCATCGCTATCCACGCTGTCGAGGATGCGCATGTGTCGATCGACCGCGTTGCGTGCAAACGTGGCCTGTTCCCCAAACAGACTGTTGTCGGCGCCTCGGGTGGGAACGTATCGCAGGGCAAGACGCGAGGCGAGGACGTTGAAGCAGATCGTGGGCTTAGCACGAACAAAAGTGCCCGTGCCCATCAGCTTGGTCATGGCCGTGGGCCAGAAGTTGCCTTCGACCAACGAGATCCACAACGGTCGGCCATATTTTTGGATGTGTGTCTGATCAGCGACGTTCAGGGCCATCTTAAGCGGTTCCAGCTCCACCCGAAGCACGTCGAAGCCGACGCCAACAAAGGTAGGCAAAGGCACAGCATTCTGATGCCTAAGTGAACTGTATTCCGACTGAGGCCGGACGAGGGTGGTGGCGCTGCTATTGGTGCTCAACAGCAGAAGCCAAAAGCAGACCAGATCATCCTCAGGTTCGCTTTTGCCCAGTTGTTCCCTCTCCCGGGGCGGTTGGCGTTGCCTGTCTTCTAGCCCTCCGATGTACGCCCAGGCACGACAGATGCTGTCGAGCAAGCCGGGTGGAAACGTGACGCATTCGTCGATCGCCACAAAGACCGGCGTGTCACGCGCTGCTCCTACGCCCCGGAGCTCGAGATGCTCTTGTACCAGCCTGATCTGCTTGCTCAGGCGGCGCACCGGTGCATCAAGGTAATGTCTGAAGATCTCGTTGTACTCTCCACCGACAGGGCCGAGGTGGGCCAAAGTGCGTGCCTCCCTGGCAACGCCCTCGAAAAACGTGTCGCGCCGATCCTGATGCTCGCGGGTGCCAAAGTTGTTGAGCTCGACCAGTGCTTCAAACTTTGCCATCTGGCTGGCTTCTCTCTCCAGGGTGGATGCCAGCGTGTCGAACCAAGCGGCAAGCAGAACGGCAGCCTTCTCGTTGTCAGTCAACCTGAATGTCGCCATTTCGGTCAAGGTGAGGTCCACAATGTGCTTATCGCCCAGCGGGTAGCCGATGCGTGCGCTGCCGGCCGCAGGTCGAATACACACAAAGAGGAGAGGGGCGATGCGACCGAGTTCGAGCACCATCCGGGTCTTGCCCGTACCACTGGATTGAACGATGGTGGTGCCTTTGTAGTAGGGCTTTTGGCCCTCTGGCTTGTTTCTGAACAGAGAGAGATTGACCCCCATTGCAAAGGAAAGCAGACGGCGATGCGCATCACCTTGATAACGGTGGCTGAAGCCTTCGGCTAGACGCTGGCGGAGGGGCCCCTCAAAGGGATCCAACTGTTGCATTTGAGATGCAGCCGGACGCGGGAGAGAGGCCAGAAGGTAATACAGCGCTTCGTCACTTTTCAAGGGCGGGTCCTTGCGCAAGACACTGGTCATTGCGTTGCGGACAGCTGCTTCGCAGGCTTGCAGATGCGATTGGTCCTGACGATCAAAGGACTGCAAGTTCTTGAAGTAGGGAATAAAGCTAGACTTGTACCGGTCCAGCCTGATAAAAAAAGTATCGATGCTTTCGCCGATAAATTTCTCGTCGCCGGCCTCCATGTCATGTCGGAGGTCGCTACATGTTCTGGAGAGGATGGTCCAATCCTTGCCGACCTTTGCGCGCAAGTTGTGCGCATCTACTCTGGCTTTTTTGGCTCGGGGTGAGTCATCGGCCGCAGGATGATGCGTTGAGGCGGGCCGAGCGGGCGTCGAGGGTCGAGGAGCCAACGCTGCATGCCGATCAAGATTCTGGACTGCCTGAGCAAGGACGGCAAGCGGAGGCAGCTGATCAAGCCCGCGATGGAGCGTCTCGATCAAGAATCGATAGGCGTTGGCGATGATCGGATGGTAACGAGACAATTGGTCCGATTCGCTGCTGGCTTGCGCGATGAGTTGGATGACATCGCGATCAACAGCGGCTTGCAGGTCGGCGCCTTGACCGAGATCCATCCTTTTCCACCGCGATCTGGGAATGCCAATCGGACAGGCAGCACCAACTTGCAGCCCTCGGTTGAGATCGAACGATGGGCAGGTAAGCGAAGCAGCAGGCGAAGCAGCAGGCGTCGATCCAAGGCAGCACGTGGTGGCGAGCAAGGTGAGTAGGTGGGTGAGCGATGGTGGCGATGGTGGACGATGGATAGTGGATGGCGGATGGCGGATGGTGGATTGGCGCACCGCTCGGAACGTGTGCTCAATGCTTTATATGAGATCAGATGAGTAGGTCCACACACCTTTTTCGTAATGAGGGAGTATTAGGGAGTATTCGGTGCGTCGTCGTCTCTATGACGCACGATGCAACCGAGATGCATGTGGTATGGTGGAGATGGTGGTTATTTGGAGAGACGTCGACACCACCCATCCTTCTCTTTCACTAGTTTGTGGACCCGACTGAGCTTTGTTATGGTGTTTTGGAATCCACGTGATGCATTTTGAATGCTTGTGGAGCGGATGAAATTCATTTACTTCAATGTGTCGTATCGGCCAAGGAATCTCACTCACACATCTCGGCCATGTCCTTTGACACATACATGTGTCAGCTGTGCTGACTGAAAAGCACAAGCGTGTGCACAAAGCGCTGAGCGATGCCAGTGCATACTCCCTCTTCTCCATCATCATCTCACTCGCACTGGCCATCACAGGCAGTGTGCTTTTCAACTCATTCTCTGTTTTCATGGTGGTATGCTGCTCTCGCTCCTCTTCGTCCATCGCCACAGTTCATGCCGCTAGCAGCTTTCTCTCACTCATCCTCCGAGTCTTCCATTCTTCGGTTCCTCATCCTGCCACTCTTCTTGTGTCTGCACACCTGTGGTACACTGTGCCTCCTCCTCGGTCTCGAGCACCTCCTTGCTCACCTTCCTGGCTTGAGCACATCTTCAAGACCCTTTCCATGTTGTGCTGCCCTTTGGTGCTGATGCTGCTCTCCTCTTCCCTCCTTTCCCTTCTGCCACTAGGCTCCCCCTACCCCTTTCCCCTTTCCCTTCTCCCCCTTCCCTCTCCTGTGCAGTACCCCACTTGTCAAGGGTGACAAGTTCAACCAGCCTTAGCCAAAAGGTGGGGTCTGGTTTCTCCATCCTTGCCCAGTCATCTGGTGCTGCTTCCTCCCCTCCCTTCCCCTTATTTCTTCATAGCGCTTGGATTGACACCCCTCTGATCCAGGGCAGAGCACTCGGCAGGCCCTCCAACACTCAAGGGTAACACAGTCTGGCAGCTTCGCAAGCTTCCTGAAATACTGCTGACATGTGATCCTGGGAGTGGTGCCCCAGTCTTCTTAGCTGCCGTTGTGGGGTTGATTGCCCATGACCTTGCATTCATCTCCATTCCTGGCAGCTCAACATGATTGGTGCGGTAACGAAACTGCACCCGACAGGCCTTGTGCAGAGGTAGCTTGCCCCCAGCTTCATGCACTGGGAACACCCTAGTGCGGTGATGGACTTGCCAGCACACAGTCCACTTCATGCAACCGACCCACCACCTGCTGATTTGGTCTCAGCAGTGGCAGCACTGCTGACAATCGCAACGAATGACCTTCGCTGGGGCCCTACAGCGCCAAGACTAGGTCTCGATGGGCTCGGTGTGCTCCAACACATCAATTCATCTACCGACTGGTCCCTGGTAGCAACAGCGCTGCCAACTTCTGCAGTGAACAATCATCGCTGCATAGCTCAGCAGCATCAAGACTTGGTCTCGATGAGTGGATGGCTGGCTTCGCTGCTGTTAACAGTCTGTGCACCTTGCGCTGTGGCCTGGCAAGCCCCTGCAAGCTCTCCACAGCCTTCATTTGGTTGAGTCATTGACCTCTCCCTGCGATCTTGTGCAGATTGGTCTGGCACACCATCTCACTTGCACTCCAGGGCTCTCGCTCATGGCTCCACCACACAACCCTTGTGCTTGCTGCAAGCATCATCGGCCACCTGAGCACTTCTTCTCTTTGTGTGGCAGCATTAACAAGACCTGTGCTAGCTGTCTCGGTCATCCCATAGCCCCTCCAGCACCCACTGAGCTGCCACACACACCACCCAATGTCTGGACCCCCTCCATTCGATGCTCTCCCTCACACTCACCACCCTCCTCGGCCTTGTCACCAGCTTTGCCCAGAGCCAACAATGTTCCTTTCACCTTCCCAGCCCCCTCAGCTGAACTGGAGCAGCACTTTCAACAGCTGGAACATGACTTAGCTGCTCAGCATGTCGAGCTCCTCAACACTGTTCAAGCGATCCAGGCCCTTCCTCCTCCATCAGCACCCACACCTTCGCACGCCCCACTCTTCTCATCGCAGGCTCCACCCCCCCCCCCTCTTGGATCCTCAGCACCACCAGCAGCAGCGTTGGCAATCCCCTCTGCTGGTCATCCTTCCTTTACCACAGGTGAGTTGCCTTCGCTCTCCATCTCCTGCTGCTTTGCCTGGGTCCCAGCTGAGGTTGTTGTTCTCATCAAATGTGACCAGCTCAAACCTGAGCATCTGGTCAAGCTTCGCAACCTGGAGTCGAGGGTCTCCAAGGAACCTGCCTGTCCCTCCAGCTTCACCCTTGAAGCGGGCCAGCTCACCCTGCTCGAAGACACCATCGACTCCCACACCTCAGCCTTCATCAAGGCTATCCCCAACATCACAGCCCTTGCACAGGTCTGGTTAGTCTATGTTGCCATCTGCATATGTCACACAGGCAACTTGGCTCTCAACAAGGCCCTCCTTGCTCACCTGGAGCACCTCATCAAGTGTGATCACCTCTACTCTTGGCATGCTGTTGTGGACTATCATCTCACCATCTGCTGACAATGGTTTGGCACCTTGGCTGTTCATGAGTGGGCATCCTACAACCCTCACATCAGCAGCTGGGTCCTCTATCCTTTCCTCAAGGTGCCTTTCCCTTCCTCAGCATCCAACCATGGCGAATCGAGCTCTAGCTCACACCAGCAGCACACTTTGTGCCCCAATCGCCTCACCTGCTTGACAGTGCCTGGCACCACCGAGCCATGCAAACGATTCAATGCAGGTATCGCTTGCTCAGGGTGCCCACACCCTCACATCTGTCTCAACTGCAAAGGCGCTCACCCCCTTCCCCAGTGCACCGCCTTTGCAGGCAGGCCCCTCACCAACCAACCCATCAAGAAGGTGAACTGATGATGAGTACACCTCCTCACTCAGGCAACATGTCGCTTCGGCAGGCACCACCAGCAAGTGTGCCCTCCAGGTCCAAGACACTGTCAACATCTTCTCCTCAGCCCACCCTGCGCATCGCAGTGGCGACTTGGCCTGCACAGCCTTCAATTGTGCAATTCAGTCAGTCTGCAACACTGCCAACATCCACACCCAGGCCTTCACTGCCTTCAAGCATGCCTCTTATCCCTCCTTCGAAGACATCATCGGTGTCCTCCAATGGGTCTGGAACACCTGCAATGTCCACACCACAGCATACACCACCTTCAAGCATGTCCTCCCTTGCCCTCACCTCCTTTCCTGCTGGTGTCTTTGACATGTCTCCTGACCTCGCTGTTAGCACCCTTCTTCCCCTGCTCTCAGGTCCTCCGCCACCACCATGGCCCAATACCTGGTGCGAGCAGCCCATCTTCGACACCATTGATACCCCAGCTACAGCTGGCTCGCTGGCTCTTCGCCACTGGTCCCCATTCCTGGACCTTTACCCTGACTGCACCTTTGCCTCCCAGCTGTGAGGTGCCCTTTGTCATGGTGTCAAGCTTGGTTATGATGGACCTCTGCATTCCAACGCATGTCTTACCGTCACCAATTTGCCCATGGACTCTGATGATATGGTTCACCTGCATCACGAGATCAAAGCCTGCCTGCGAGAAGGCTGCCTCTGCCATGTCACCAAACCTGACAGCATCCAGCTTGTGTGCTCTCCCATCAGCATCATCCCCAAGCCCCACAGCGACAAGAGGCAGACCATATACCACCTCTCTCACCCTCGCAAGCTGGGCTCACATTTGCCCTTGGTCAATGATGGCATTTGCACCTCTTTCATCACCATCTGCTACAAGAGCCTCGATGCCATCATGGATTTTGTTCGCAAACATCCTAGCGCCTCTCTGTGGAAAGCAGACTTTGAGGATGCCTTTCAGCATGTCATAGTGGCAAAGTCAGATGCTCGACTCATGGGCATCCACTTCGATGGCCAGTATTTTCAGGAATGTGCACTCACGTTTGGAGGATGCTCTTTGCCATTCCTTTTCAATCTTTTCACTGAGTTCTTGCACTGGCTCACTTCCTTCACTCTACAGGCTGTGTCGCAGTTGTCAGCACCACATTCCAATGTATCTCATTACTTTGATGATTTCTTCGGTGCTTCAGATGCTGCTGCTGACACCGCCTTGCCCATCCAGGTGCTCAGCCTCGCTGTGGCAGTGCTTGGCTTCTGGATCAGTTGCAAGAAGACTTTCTGGGCCATGACCAAGCTCGAGATCCTTGGTATTGAGCTCAACTCGGTCACCCAGACCGCTTCTATCATGCCGCAGTGCTGCCAACAAATCCTCCAGCACTGCTCACACATCGTCAACCGAGGTCATGCCTCCCTGCTTGACCTTCAGCAGGTTGCTGGCCACCTCCAGTTCATCACACACATTGCCCCCCATGGTTGTGCTTTCCTTTGCCATCTGTATGATGCTGTGCACTCGCACCGCAGTGCCCCCTTTGGCTGATGGATCAGCAAGGCTACTCATGCTGAGTTGCTGTGGTGGATCAACACCCTCCACTCCTGGGATGGTGTTTCCCTCCTCCAGCCCTCGCCACTTCTTGTCGAGCATGTCTGGACCGATGCCTTGAAACGCTGCATTGGTGGTCACTGGGGCAGCATGGTTCAGCCCTCTGCAGCCTTCTTGTGTGAGCTCTCTTGTCACCATCGCTGCAAGGATATCTGCTTCCTTGAGGCCCTTGCTGTCCTCGAGGCCCTTTGCCACTTCTTGCCCCTCTGGCCCGGTCCTCGATGTGTTGTCATCCATGTGGACAATGAGAACATCGAGTATGGCCTTCATAAGGGCTCTATCCATGATCCTCTGACCCAGGCCATCTTTCGCAAGATCTTCTCGCTCTGCCTGTGTCAACACATTGACTTGGTTCCCATTCGTGTCAGCTCCACTGCTAACATTCTGGATGATGCTCTCTCTCATCACCGATTTGCCTTCATACAGGCGAGCTACCTGCTCACCTTCACCCTATTGCAGTTCAACTGCCAGCGAGCTTCACCCATGCCACAGGCCTCTCCAGCCAAGCCACCCTCCTCCTCTGGCATGGCCTCACCCCCAGTACTCATGCTAGGTCAGTTGCTGTGTGTGCTGACTTCACCACCTTCACCACCTCCACCCTCCACCTTACTGACCCCTTCCCTGCTTCACCCACCTCCCTCATCGAGTGGGTGGCACACCATCACACTGCAGGGAAGTCCTATAACACTCTCAGGCATGACCTCTCCATGCTCAAGTCCTGGCACATCGATCTTGGTCTCCCCACCTCGGCCTTCGACTCTGAGCACCTGGAGCATGTCATGCGAGGCTTCAAGCATGTCATCGGTGATCCCCTCCCTGCTGCTAAGTTGCCCATCACCCTCCCCCTTTTGCGACAACTTGTGCATGCCCTCTGATCCATCTGCCCCTCCACTCATGACTGCTGCACCTTTCATGCAGCCTTCTGCCTCGCCTTTGCCTGCTTCCTTCATGCAGGTGAGCTCACTTGGGAAGCGCAAGGCTCCCATGACCACATCCTTACAGTCTCTTCTGTCTCCTTTGCTGTGGATGGCTCCTATGCCACCATCGCTTTGCCCATCAGCAAGACAGACCCATTCCAGCAGGGTGCCATGCTCACAGCACCTGCTGTCCCTCTCAGCATCTGTGCTGTGTCGGCCCTCCATGTCATCTGCCACCATCGAGAGCCCCACAAACCTCTCTTCATGCTGGAGGGCTGCCAGCCCTTCAGCCATGCCTCCTTTGTTGCCATGCTCCACCGCTGCCTTGAGTTCTGCCACATCCCCTCCTCGGCCTATTCAGGTCACTCCTTCCACCATGGGGCCACCACCTGGGCCACCTCCAATGGTGTTGATGCTGACACCATCTGGGGTCTTGGTCGCTGGTGCAGTGACTGTTTCCATCGCTATGTCGACTGCTCAGCTGCTGACCGGGCTGCCTCCACTCAGGCAGCCCTCTACTCTAATGCCTCCACCCCTCTGCATCTCGACACCATCGCCTGGCATGACTTGTGACTCTGCTGCCTCACCTTTCTCTTGGGACTCAGCTCTTCGTGCCCTCCAGCCTCAGCTTGTGACCATCACACTGTACGGTACACCACTCGCACACCACATGGCCATGGCTGGGAGCTCGCAAGCAACTCCCCAGAGTTTGGCAATTGATAAATTTTGACTATTCCTCTCCTTTTCATGTGTTGAGTGATTTCTGGCCATACCTCACATTGATGAATAATCAAAATTCTGCTGATTAACAGGTGGGGAAAGAGACAAATCTTTGGAGCCAAACAAAATCCTCAGACAACCTCTCAAGGCTAATGAAAGGTGGAATATCAAATAGCTTCTTATTGAGCAATGGTGCATGATTGTTAGTCATGCACACCCACCAGTTGATGTACAACACCAGTCAGTTGACTGTGAGATCAACCATGTATGATGCCTGAGTTGCAATCTTGAGCAATGCATCATAAATCCTAAGATATTCAACTGAGAGTCTGAGTTATGATACCACAAGACCAATCAATTGTTTATCAACACCAGTGATTGAATGCACACAGGCTGGAAGTGAAAGGGAAAGTTACTGCAAATACATGAACCAGTCAGTTGGAATGGCCAAGCAATGGTGAGTATTCAGTATACATGAGTAAGATGAAGATTTGATGATGTTTCAGTGATGGGTGTGTTTGGTATGTACATTATATTTGTATCAAGGGGCATGGAGACTCAGTGCAATGGTTAGTATGTTCTTCACTGTTTGGTCAGTGTGTCTACTATCAAATGTCTGTGTTCCTGCAGTGGAAAGCATCATTGCCTGATGTGTGTCTCCATCCAACCAATCATGTACACACCATGTGGTGTGTCATGTCAGAGTGTGTATGTGTCATAGGAAGATTTCATCTTGGTGTTGAACCAAGTGTTCTCATTGGATGAGTTGGGTGATCCTTTGGTTGGATCCAGACCAATGGGTTAGTTGTGTATATTTGGCATTGGTGGCAGTGATTTGTTCCTTGCCTCAGATGCAAGGGCATGCAAGGAGTCATGTGAGTGGGAAAGTCAGATACCACATGTCTGGTGCATGGACTAAGAATGGATATCCTCTGGTGGTTGTGAGGATTTGGCAGTTGGTGTGACAGCCAACCAAAGAGACATGTAAATGGCTGGTTGGTTCAAGGACCAACCGGTTGGTGTGTGCTTCCATGGTGAAGTGCCCAAGTATGAGATGAACTGACAGAGTACCATGTACTCCAACAGTCCCCCACATTGAGTACTCACACTGCAGACAGCACACACAAAGTAATGAATGAAAGTGAACATTACCTAAATGAGTGAGAATCTAAAAGGAGGGGCCAGGCTCATTGGTGCTGGGGGTCCTCTTGTTTCCCTTGAGCTCATTGATGAGCTCTTGTGCTTGCTTCACAAGCTTGATGATCTCCATCAGCATGTACTCCACTGGATCAGGTTGTTGGGGAATGCTGAGGCAGGTGCAGATGGCCAGGCCACATGCCTTGATGATGTCCTTGAGCTTCTGGTCAAGTTCCTCAGTGGCCATGATGCAGCAGCTCTGTTTGCCAGCATACCCAAGGCCTTGGCACATCTTTGTTGTGATCATGCAGAGATCACAAGAGCCTTTGGCTGGCTCATGTGGCTGTTGGCTGTCCTTTCCAAGACCTGCACCAAAGGTGCAGATCTTGTTCCATGCCTGACAGGTGGTACAGCTGGGATCAGTGACCACAAAGTTTGGGTTGATGTATTCCCCAATAGCTGGGAAGTGCATGATATGTGTCAGCGGTCACACACCAGACACATGAAATCGATGTTAACTTGAGGTAAATGTCGATTTTGTTTGAGTTCGAGGTTAACGGCCAGTAAATGTCGATTTCACTTGAGATTGATGTTAACTGCCTCTTATGCTCAATGTCGGCTGACTGCCATTGCCACTCCATCCAGAGGTAATGCAGCACATTCATGGTAGCCTAGTGTGTGTCCTACACTTGACAGGAGTGGGCTAACTGTCCTCATGTAGGTATGCAGCACTGATGAACTGCACTGCCATCATCGGTGATGATGCTTGAGGCTGTACAATGCCAGTAGTCGGTGCTGTCATATAGTAATGGTACTGGTGGAGGTTCCAGGACTGCGGTGTAGGTTCCGCCTGCACAGGTGAGGCCTGTGGCGCCAGTGGTGGTTCTGACTGATGTCTATATGTACTCCGACTCAAACAGAGGCACACTGAGTAGTAGCAATGACTAAGATTGCTACCCTATGAGACAAAGAGTGTGAGAGTAAAGATACTAACGTACTAACAAGTAAACTGAATGGTAGAGTGGATGAGGTCCTGCCTCTCCACTTGCACAAGGCATGTGTGTATATATATGTATGCTGGTGGCAGATGCTCCAGAGCATCCCCCTGCCTGCATCAGGCCAGTTCAGGGCCTGCCCCACTGTCCTAGACACTCGTCACTGGCCTCCAACTAATACCTCTTCGCTGGCTCCACAGCCTCGAGCCAGTGTCAGACTCTCCTTACCTTCCTGCAGGTCCCCCTATCCTCGCAGGGGCCCCTGTGCTGTTCCATTACTGTATGTCACGACTTTGCCACCTTCGCTGCCACTCTCCACATCACCGACCCCTTCCCTGCCTTGCCACTCATGCTCATCGAGTGGGTGGTGCACCACCACTTGGCCAGGAAGACATACAACACACTCAAATGCAACATCTCTGTGCTCAAGTCCTGGCACATTGACCTTGGTCTCTCCATCTCCACATTCGACTCTGAACACCTTGAGCATGTCATCTGTGGGTACAAGCGAGTTGTGGGTGACCCCCTCCCTGCTGCCAAGTTGCCCATCACATTACCTCTCCTGCAACAGCTGGTGCACACCCTCCCTGTTGTCTGTGCATCCAGGCACAACCACTGTATGTTCCATGCTGCCTTTTGCCTCGCCTTTGCCTGCTTCCTTCGCTCTGGGGAGCTCACTTGGGAAGCACAAGGCCCCAACATCCTCACTGTGTCTGCTGTCTCCTTTGCCAGTGACTACTCATACACGACTGTCATGCTGCTGGCCAGAAAAACGGACCCCTTTCAACAAGGGGTTACCCTCACTGCCCCAGCCATTCCTCTCAGCACATGTGCCATGTCTGCTCTCCATGTCATCTGTCAGCACTGTGCCACCCACACACCCCTCTTTGAGCTTGAAGGAGGTCAACCCTATGACCACAGCTCCTTCATCTCCACGCTTCAGCGCTGCCTCAATGTGTGCCATGTCTCACCTGCTGCTTACTCTGGCCACTCCTTTCACCGAGGGGCTGCCACCTGGGCCACAGCCAATGGCATCGATGCTGACACCTTTTGTGGGCTTGGATGGTGGTGCAGTGATTGCTTCCACTGCTACATCGACAAGTCAGCCTCTGACTGGGCTGCCACCACAAAGGCAGCCCTGTACTCCAACTCCTCTGCCCCTTTGCACCTTGACAACATTGCCTGGTGTGATTTCTGATTGTTTGCCTTTTTCTCGGTTGGGTTTCACCTCTCCTTGCTCTCAGCCTCAGCTCATGACTGTCACACCATGCGGTATGCCACTTGCACACCATGTGGCCACAGCTGGGAGCTTGCAAGCAACTCTCCTGAGTTAGGCAATCAATCTTCATTTATTTTTAGTTACGGTCTTGCATGTTCTCTGGTTTGCTTGAGTATACTCATCTCATGGCATGCATGACATTGATATGAACTCGGCCATGGCCAACAGGGCACACCAGTTGTCCTGTTCATAATTGCAGTACATATGGAGGTACTGCTCAACAACCTGGTTTACCTGCTCAGTCTGCCCATCGGTCTGTGGATGATAGGCTGTGCTGAGGGAGTGGTTGATCCTGAGTATGGTGGTGAATCGCTTCCAAGTCGCTGATATGAACTGCCATCCTCAATCCGAAACAATGTGGTCTGGTGTGCCAAAACATATGAAGACTGTGGCTTCTAGGAGCATGGCAGTGTCTCCTGATGTTGCGGACTTATGAGTCAGTGCCAGGATGGTGAACTTGGTGAGGTGATCGACTACCACCAAGATGGAGTTGTAGCCTTCTGATGGTGGCAGGCCTTTGATGAAGTCCATTGAGATGGACCCCCATGGTCATTTGGGGGTGGACAACGGTTGCAGAAGGCCATATGACCGATGGTGTGGGGCCTTGTACCATGTGCACACTGGGCAGCTAGCTATGTAGTCCACTATCCACACTGCCATGCATGGCCAATAGTAGTGTAATTGCACTAGCTCTATTGTTGCATCGCACCTGATGTGCCCAGCAGTCGGTCCATTGTGGCACTGTGACATCACCATGTAGTGCAGGTGCTCAACTGATAGAGATTGGTCTTGTACCCTGGCCGCACTCCTGGTGTTGTTGCTACCCTGCCTGCCAGGCAGCATGACCTTCAGCACAACCAGGTGGCTGTTCTTGTACCACAAGCCATCCTTGAGCTCGAATTGGCCTTGGTCATACAGCTCTATTAGTTCATGGTCGAGGGGCTGGAAGGTCCTGACAAGCTCCTTGAATCCTCCTGCCATGATGTCTGCCATAGAGGGCAATGCCAGAGGTGTTTCACAAGATTGACAATTATCATCCCTTATGCTCGAACTTGATTGAGTTCGATGATTATGCATGTTTTCAGTCGAACTCATTTGAGATCAATGTTTAATGGCATTTATCATCGATTTTGTGTCGGGTTCAGCAAACAGTTGGGCTGGCAGCAGCTGTTGAACATTATGTTCTCATTCTTCACCAGCAGGCTGCATATTGCTCCACCTAGTCAAGGCATCAGGCTCACCTGCTTTGTCCCCTGGCCTGTATTGCAGAACGAAGTCGAAATTGGTGAGTAGCACTGCCCATCGAGCTTGCCTACTGTTGATGCACCATTGAGACTTGAAGTACTTGAGCACTTCATGATCTGTGAGGATGATGAGCTGCGATGGCAGGCCTGCCAGCATATGGCACCACTGGGTCAGGCATGCCACCACTGCAAGCAATTCCTTGTCATGGATCTCATAGTTCCACTCTGCCAAATTCATCTTGTGAGAGTAGAAGGTGATCAGATGCCATCGTCCCTCATGCTCTTGTTTGAGGACTCCAGCTATAGCATAGTTGCTGGCATCAGTCTCCATTTGTGTGGGCAGGTGATAGTTGAAATGTCAAAGAACTCCTGCTGATGTGAACACTGCAATGAGACTGTGGAATGCCTTCTCTGCCTCCTCTGGCAGCTTGAACTTCCTGAAATGCTTGGTTGGCTTGACCAGTGACATGAGTGGCCTTGCAATGCATGCAAAGTGCAAGGTGAATTGTCGATAGAAGTTGGCAAAGCCAAGGAAGTGCTGGATGTTGTGGATTGACTTGGGAACCAGCCATTCCTTAATGGTCCGTACCTTCGCTTCATCCATCTTGATTCCTTGCGGTGTGATAACATAGCCTAGGAACTTGACAGTTGTGGTGTGGAACTCGCATTTCGACAGCTTTGCAAAGAGGTGGTGCTTGCGTAGTCGCTGCAGCACCTCACATATGTGGCTGACATGCTCCTTCAGGTGGTCACTGAAGATGAGGAAGTCATCTAAGTATACCACCATGTAGATACCAAGGATATCATGGAAGATACCATTAACCAGCAACTGAAAGTGTGAGGGAGCATTCGCCAGTCTGAACAGCATGACGAGGTACTCATAGAGCCCAAGTTGAGTACCGAAGGCTGTCTTCCATTTGTCACCATCTGTGATGCATACCAAGTTATACACCACCTTGAGATCCAGCTTGCTGTAGACCTTGGCCTTCCACAGTAGGAAGAGCTGCTCCTCAATGAGGGGTAATGGGGCACGATTCTTCACCATAACCTCATTGAGGCCTCGGTAGTTGACGCATAACCAGAGGCCTCCATCCTTCTTCAGTATGAAGAGCACAGGTGAGCATGCTGGACTTTTTGATGGATGGATGAAGCCCTTTGTGATGTTCTCATCGAGGTATTTGCGCAACTCTTCCAGCTCTTTGGGTCCCTGTAGGTACAGAGGCCTGTGAGGTGGCTGAGTGCCTGGCAGTAGCTTGATCAAGAAATCATGATCCATCCTTGGAGGCAACTTGTCAGCTTCAGTCTTGCAGAAGACCTGATGGAGGTCCTGGTATTCCTCAGGTATCTCCTTCACCTTCGGCTCCTCCTGAGGTTCAACCTCCATCTCAATACCTTTGTTGCTGCCTGTAGGGACGAAGCTGTACATGGGTACCATGGCAGGATTGATGTCCAGGAGCATGCATCCTATGGGACCATCGCAGAGGGCTGCTTGTATGAGCTGTTCGGTGGAGACAAACTTGTTCCCATGAGCTATGAGATTGGTTGCTGAAATTGACATTAAGGACACATTATCTTGGATCTCGGTTGAAATCGAAGATACATGGGGTTTATCATTGATTTCAGATGAAATTGATGGTAACTGCCCCTTAACTTCGATTTCAAGGCTGGGCCAGAAAGTGAGAGTACTGGTGTGCCAATCTACCCTGGGCCTGAGTTTCCTGAGTAGCTCATAACCTAGAATGATGTTGTAGTCATTGTGAGTGGTCTTGCAATACATGCAAAGTGCGAGATGAATTGTCGATAGAAGTTGGTGAAGCCAAGGAAGTGCTGGATGTCATGGATTGACTCAGGGACCAGCCATTCCTTAATGGTCCATACCTTCGCTTCGTCCATCTTGATTCCTTGCAGCATGATAACATAACCTAGGAACTTGACAGTCATGGTGCAGAACTCGCATTTCGACAGCTTTGCAAAGAGGCAGTGCTTGTGTAGTCGCTGCAGCACCTCTCGTACATGGCCAACATGCTCCTTCAGGTGGTTGCTGAAGATGAGGAAGTCATCTAAGTATACCACCATGTAGATACCGAGGATATCACAGAAGATACCATTAACCAGTGACTGGAAGTGTGAGGGAGCGTTTGCCAGTCTGAACAGCATGACAAGGTACTCGTAGAGCCCAAGTTGAGTACCGAAGGCTGTCTTCCATTTGTCACCATCTGTGATGCATACCAAGTTATATGCTGCCTTGAGATCCAGCTTACTGTAGACCTTGGCCTTCCATAGTAGGAAGAGCTGCTCCTCGATGAGGGGTAACAGGGCACGATTCTTCACCATAACCTCGTTGAGGCCTCGGTAGTTGATGCATAACCGGAGGCCTCCATCCTTTTTCAGTATGAAGAGCACAGGTGAGCATGCTGGACTTTTTGATGGATGGATGAAGCCCTTCGTGATGTTCTCATTGAGGTATTTGCGCAACTCTTCCAGCTCTTTGGGTCCCTGTAAGTACAGAGGCCCTCGAGGTGGTTGGGTGCCCAGCAATAGCTCGATCAAGAGATCATGGTCCATCCTTGGAGGCAACTTGTCAGCTTCAGTCTCACAGAAGACCTGATGGAGATCCTGGTATTCCTCAGGTATCTCCTTCGCCTTCAGCTCCTCCTGAGGTTCAACCTCCATCTCGATACCTTTGTCACTGCCTGTAGGGATGAAGCTGTACATGGGTACTGTGGTGGGATCGACATCCAGGAGCATGCATCCTATGGGACTGTCATGGAGGGCTGCTCATATGAGCTGTTTGGTGGGGACAAACTCGTTCCCATGAGCTACAAGATTGGTTGCCAAAATCGATGTTAAGGATGCATTATCTTGGATCTCAGTTGAAATCGATGGTAACTGCCCCTTAACTTCGATTTCGAGGCCAGGCCAGAAATCGAGAGTACTGGTGTGCCAATCTACCCTGGGCCTGAGTTTCCTGAGTAGCTTGTAACCTAGGATGACATTGTAGTCATCGATGTCTGTCACCTCTGTGTCGAAAGGGCTGACTAGGTAACCTCCTATGCCTGTGGTGACCGAGGCAGCACTGTTGATCTGTAAGGTATGACCTGTAATACCATGAATGCTTCTTTTATGTATAGGTTTTGTGGGTATTTGATGGGCCAAAATGAATGTATGAGCAATTATAGACACTCCAGTGCCTGTGTTGGCCAGCATTCAAGCTGGGTGACCTGCAATGGTCCCATCAATCTCGAGTACTGGCTTCTGCGATGCTGCAGAGAAACAGAAATGACAGTCTTGATATGTACAGTGTGATGACAAGGATGGGTTTAGGGAAATGCATGGCATCAATGCACTGTCCCATGCCTGTTTCCCTGGTCGGTGTCACCTTCCTGGGCTTGGGCATTCTCCTCATCCTCATTGGCATAGGCAGCCAGGTCAATGTCAGCCTCCTGGTTGCCTTCCTCAGATGCCTCTTCTTCATCTTTGGCATCTTCAGCTTGCTTGTTGATGGCATAGACATGGCCACTCTGTGGAACAGGGCTGCAAGGTGCACCTGTTGGGATGGGTACCCTGGGCATGGCCTTGGGACAGTTGTGCCACCAATGACCTGTCTGGCCACATAGGCTGCACTGGTCTGGTCCAAAGGTGGTGCTGCCGATGTTGGTTACCAGCAACTTCTGAGCTAAGTGAGGAGGCAAGGGCCTCCTAGGAGTGGTATTGGGTATGGCTCTGCTATGTTGACCCCAACCACTTGTCCTGTTGCTAAGCAGCGGTGCCTCCTTCCCTTTGCCCTTGTCTGTGGTGGGCGCTGCCATGCTAGCAGGATGAGCTGGGGTTGAGAGGAGATGGGCATTGTTGGCATCCAAGGTTTGAATGTGGTCAATGCTCTCCACACTGCGATACCATTCCCAGAGGTCAGAAGGGGGATCATGCTTGAACTTTTGATGCATCCTGGCGGTTGTCAGCAGTCACACACCAGACATGTGAAATCGAAATCGATGTTAACTCGAAGTAAACATCGATTTCATTTGAGTTTGAGGTTAACAGCCAGTAAATGTCGATTTCACTTGAGATCGACATTAACTGCGTCTTATGCTCGTTGTCAACTGACCACTGTTGCCACTCTGTTCAGAGGTAATGCAGCACATTCATGGTAGCCTGGTGTGTGTCCTACACTTGATAGGAGTGGGCTAACTGTCCTCATGTAGGTATGCAGCGCTGATAGACTGCGCTGCTATCATCCAGGATGATGCTCAAGGCTGTACAACACTGATAGCCAGCATCATCATATAGTAATGGTACTGGTGAAGGTTCCAGGACTGTGGTGTAGGTTCCGCCTGCACAAGTGAGGCCTGTGGTGCCAGTGGTGGTTCTGACTGATGTCTATATGTACTCCGACTCGAACAGAGGCACACTGAGTAGTAGCAATGACTAAGATTGCTACTCTATGAGACAATGAGTGTGAGTGTAGTGATACTAAATGTACTGACAAGTTAATGAATGATAGAGTGGATGAGGCCCCACCTCTCCACTTGTACAGGGAGTGTGTATATATATATGCATGTGTGTATGCTGGTGGTGGTTGCTCCAGAGCATCCCGCCACCAGCATCAGGCCAGTGTCAGGGCCTGCCCCTTCTGTCCTAGAGACTCACCACTGGCCTCCAGCCACTACCTCTTCACTGGCTCCACAGCCTCAAGCCAGTGTTGGACTCTCCTTCCTTCCTGCAGGCCCCCCCTATCTTTGCATGGGCCCCTGCACCTCACCCAGCCATTACTGGTTGGCCTAGGGTCATCGACAGCATCCTCCAGGTGCTGCCAACATCATCGCTGTTCACCCTCAACCCCTTTGGGATGGTGCAGTCATAGTCATTGCTTGTCACTTTCATTCCACAGCATTGTATGGCCCTGTGGGTGAAATCGATGATAAGGCCTGCTTAACATCGATTTCATCTGAGATCGACTGTAAGATGCATTTAATGTCGATCTAAATTCGAGTTCGATTTTATGTCCTGTGACAGCGGTGAGGCCCATCTTGAAGAGACCCATGATGAGCTTAGGGTTCCCATTGAGGCCTGCATGGTTTGCTAGGTCCTGGAAATGTTTGATGTAGCAAGTGGCCATGCCTGGTTCATCGCTGGTTTGACAGAGGATGGAGAGCTCAGCATAGGCAGTGAACAAGTCAACCATCTGACCAAACTGGTCCCTCAACTGGGCACAGAACATGTCCCAATCATGGAACAGCTGTCCTTGGAGCTTAGGGTCAACCCATAGCTTGGAATCCCACCATTCTTTGGCTGAACCTTCTAATCACTCTGAGCAATGGCCACTTGATGCTGATGGCTTGTGATACCATATTGAGCGAACCAGTTGTTGGCCTTGATGAGGAACAGCTCAACATCCTTGGTGTCCAGCTTGGGGAATGGGATCTTCATATCTGCTGGGAGTGCCTTGGGCTCCTGGCCCTCACCTTCGAACACAGTGATGGGCTTGAGAGGCTCACAATGGTGCCTAGGACCCATGGGAGTCACATAAACATCGATGTTGCTGAACTCCACAGGCCATACCTTCGCTGTGGACCTAGGCATCGGTGTTTGGGGATCCTCTGCTTGCACAAACCTGGTCTGGGCCATCATTGGCTCGCCAAGAGGAGGAGCTGACCTTGTCTGGCCTACTGGCAATGGTGTAGCTGGCTCCTCGCCCTGGTACAACTGCCAATTACCTAACATGGCTCGCTGCCATTTTCAGTTTACTTCAGCTTCTTGTCACTGTTGCTCCATCATCTGCTGGAGCATGGCTACCACTGACCTGAGGTCGATGGCCCTGAGGTGCTCCTCAGACTGATTGTCAGGTGCCATGGTGAACATGGGGCACTGCTTGAACGATCCACTCTAATGTCAGCAGTTGTGCACCAGACATGTGAAATCGATGTTAACTCGAGGTAAATGTCGATTTCATTTGAGTTCGAGGTTAATGGCCAGTAAATGTCGATTTCACTTGAGATTGATGTTAACTGCCTCTTATGCTCGATGTCGGCTGACTGCCATTGCCACTCCATCCAAAGGTAATGCAGCACATTCATGGTAGCCTATTGGGTGTCCTACACATGACAGGAGTGGGCTAACTGTCCTCATGTAGGTATGCAGCGCTGATGAACTGTGCCACCATCATCAGGAATGATGCTCGAAGCTGTATGTCACTGGTAGTCGGTGCCATCATATAGTAATGGTACTGGTGGAGGTTCCAGGACCATGGTGTAGGTTCTGCCTGCACAGGTGAGGCCTGTGGCACCAGTGGTGGTTCTGACTGCTGTCTATATGTTCTCCGACTCAAATGGAGGCACACTGAGTAGTAGCAATGCCTAAGATTGCTACTCTACAAGACAATGAGTGTGAGTATAGTGATACTAAACATACTGACAAGTAAATGAATGATAGAGTGGATGAGGCCCCACCTCTCCACTCATACAGGGAATGTGTATATATATGCATGTGTATGTGCTGGCAGTGGTTGCTCCAGAGCATCCCACCACCAGCATCAGGCCAGTGTCAGGGCCTGCCCCACTGTCCTAGAGACTCATCACTGGCCTCCAACCACTACCTCTGTGCTGGCTCCACAGCCTTGAGCCAGTGTCAGGCTCTCCTTCCCTTCCTGCAGGTCCCCCCTATCTTCGCAGGGGCCCCTGTGCCTTACCTGGCCAATACTGGTTGGCCTAGGGTCATCGACAGCATCCTCCAGGTGCTGCCAACCTCATCGCTGATCACCCTCAACCCCTTTGGAGAGGTGCAGTCATAGTTGTTGCTTGTCGTTTTCGTTCCACAGTGTCATACAGCCCTGTGGGCAAAATCGATGATAAGGCCTGCTTAATGTCGATTTTGTCTGAGATCAACCATAAGATGCATTTAACATTGATCTCAATTCGAGTTCGATTTTATGTCCTGTGACACTGCATAGTCATGCTTGTATTGTTCCTGGTTTGCTCACCTTGTTCTCCTAATGTTCCATGTTTGACTTGCATCCAGCTCTCAAGACTGAACAACCTCATGAATCTCATCTGCTGAGAAAGAGGGCAGCAACAGGTCAGCAAGCTCATCTGCACCATTGTACCAGCTTGCAAAGGTGTGCATGATAATGCATGCCTGAATGGTCTCATTGGTGGTGTGTTGATCCTGAATGCAGTAAATGTTCCCATGATAGCCTGTAAGGCACTGAAAGCGATTCTTGAGGTAAGCATTGGCATGCTCAACTCAGACTCAGACTTGCAAGAGAGTGTAGTTGAAGTGCTTTAGGTCTCTGCTTTTTTCAGCAGCATGGTTTGAGAAGGGTCTGACAGTGAAGGCAGAGTGACCATACCCACTATTGACCCAGATAAACTCACCCTCATCCAAGTACAGATGAGGTTTCTTGAGGATGTTGCTACTGGATATCCAGACTTTTGAGTCTTGGATGCTATCAGGGTTGCTGATGACTGTCTCAATGATGTGTAGGGAGTGTGGAAGAATGACCAGGGCAATGTTGATGCTGTAGAACCTTTTGTAGTTGAAATGCTCTTTGCTTATCATCTGTGGCTTCCATGCAAGAGGGATATGAGTTCTGTCAACTACCATCCAACCTTTGCCCCACTCTTCGACCCCTGTTGTCCTCTGAACCCAAGCTGAAGAGGCCCATCTCTCTTCCTCCATAGTGAAGTGCATAACCTCTTTGTTTAGCTCCAGAAGACCTGCAACTGTTCAATCTGTCCAAGCTGTCAAGCTTCCAATGCCACAGCTGCATTGTAATGAAGCATCACATTCACCCCCTCCATTGCCAGCCTGACCAAGTCTATAAAGTGCAACTGAAACCATCTCCTTGACTTTGTTGAGAGAGAACCTACCTGAGTTGAATGCCTTTGTCTGTCGAAGTCATATCACAAGGTTGTTAAAAGCTTCTGGCATCATCTGAACAAGCCCCCTGAACATGTGTGGATTTGTTGTTGCAAAGCAATCAAGAAGGTGAATGAGCTTTTCTGAGCAGCAGCCAGGGGTGGTGTGCTCAATTGTGTATCACTGTTCACTGACAAAGACATAAAGTTGCACAAGTTGTCAAGTCAAAGGAATGGGATCATCACTGTTGTTGCTCTGTATGTTGTCCATGTATTGCTCAGTCTCTTGTTGCATGGATAACTCCAATGTCTGAAGGATGTCATTTAGTATGATCTGCTTGCCACTTAAGTGGACCATGATGCTGATGAACATGGTAGGGATGCAAGGGGATGGGAGGGTGGTGGTGGTAAAGTGTTATGCTTGTGGGGTCTGGGAACCTCAGGCTCACCAGGTATGGTGATGTTGATAGAGGCCACAGGCAGGTAATCAGGCATGGTGGTGTCTGATACATTGCTGGTGGGCTAGAAAGATTCTGGTAATGCTAAGATTGTCTGGTATTCCACCTACTAAGTGAGTAGAGTAAAATACAATTGACAAAGTCAGGAGGGAAGGGGCCCAGCCATCTGGTCAGGGCCTAAATACCCTCCAGTCAATTGCCACAGTTGGTCAGCCCCCCCACCAGGACCAACACAGCCTGCAGCAGCTGCTGCAGCTGATCATGGACCTGAAGCCCTCACATTCCACACTCAGCTGGGTCCATTGTTCTCATCACACACATTGGGTTTCTGCTACCCTGATCAGGCACAGGCCACCTCCACTGGGTCAGTGGGGACTGCATCATAACATTACCCCCCCCCCCCCCTCCCCTGGGTTAGGCACATGTCCCCATCACCTGGTACCTCATTTGCCCCTTTGCCCAGCAGACCAAACCTTAATCCATCAATGCATTTGTATCTGTTCCACAGTGCACTGTGGTGCACATGCTGATTGGCTGGCCACTGCACAGTGCAATGCTTTGTGTGGGCTGTGCAGAGGTGGGCAGGATCGGTACACAGCTGACTCAGCCTGCCAGGGGGGCTCCAGAAGAGATATATAGGGGGGGGGGGGGGGGGGTCTGGATAGATTTGTCCACCCCCCTTCTCTCTTCTCCCCACATTCTCCCCCCAGCCCCCCCTTCCCTTCTCCACCGATAACTGGGCACCCCCTCAGTGCCCAATGAGTTCTCCCTTGAGCTTCCCCTCCCCCACTCCTGGTGGTCTGGTGGCACTGCCACTGACCACTGATGAACCTATGGTCATGGACGAGTCTGGTGGTGCTCCCACCAATGTGGCTGAGTCCAGCACTGCCCCACCAGGCCATGCTGAAGAGGGTGATGTTGTGTCACTCACCCTGGAGGGTCCTGGTGGTGCTCCCACCAGGACCACAGATGAGTCCAGTGGCACTCCCACTGAAGCTGGCAGGGCAGTAATGCCCCTGCTGGGTCTAGGCCTGGGGCCCCCAAGGGCCCAGTGGATGAGGAGGCAGCCCACTGCACCTGGGTGGCTGCCCTGTTGGCTGACTGGGGTGGTGCCTGCATTGGCGATCCCACTCACCTGGATGCCCTGATGTGGGAGGTCTGGGCAATGCTGATGCACACTGACTATGGCATCTGCATTGGGTACCTGAATGCCCATGTACTGCTGGGCTCCCCCTTGCCCAACTGCAAGTTGACCATGCCCAGTACTGCCCTGGCAAACCAGTTCAAGCAGCACCTGGCCAGGAGCCTGCTCAACAGGCAACCCACTGCCTGTTGGTGCTGCTGGGATGCTGGGTACCTCTGTGACTGGTATGGCCAGATCCTGATGATGCTCAAGCAGTGCGAGGGGGCCTTCCAGCAGGAGGCCTACCTGGAGTTGCACCTAGCAGGCAAATGGCCAAACCTGATCATGTCTTGGTGACAGTTCACTGTGGATGAGTTGTCCCTGGGGCTGGCTGCTGAGTATGAGGCAGTGTGTATGCATGACCAGGCTGCCACTCAGGAGAACCAGGGCTTGAAGACCCTGCCCAGGGCTGGTCCCTCCAACGCTGCTGCACAGGCTCCAGAGGCCCCAGAAGTACCACTCCAGGTACCTGTGGTGGCCAGCTCCATCCTGGGCATGGCCCAGCATGCCTGTGGGAACCACAGCCAGGCAAGGTCTGAGCTGCTGCTGCCTCTGCCCCCACCTGCCTTCTCTGGGACCCTGTTGCTGGAGTCCAGGTACCTGGAACACATTGCCCAGACCCAGCAGGCCCTGGTGTACCTGGCCAACTGCACCTTGGCTACTGAGCAGGTCCTGCACCACACACAGGTGGCAGCAGTCATGCAGGGGGTAACCTGGTCCATCCAGGACAGCTCAGTCACCTCCCTCCTGCTGAACCACAGCAGCTGGGCCTGGGATGCTTCCTGGTGGTTCAGGAACCCAGCAACAGTGCCCCTGGGCTACCCTACTGGGCCCTCAGCCATCGCTTCAGACCCTAAGCCTGCTCCCCCAGCCTTGCAGGTGGTGGGACCATCCCAGTGGCCTCCTCCACCACCTCCAGCACAGATGATCTCATCAGATGAGTCTTCTGTGGAGCCAACATGGGCCAGATCGCCAGA
This sequence comes from Ustilago lituana, assembly GCA_928869825.1. Taxonomy (NCBI): domain Eukaryota; kingdom Fungi; phylum Basidiomycota; class Ustilaginomycetes; order Ustilaginales; family Ustilaginaceae; genus Ustilago; species Ustilago lituana. Next base: position 36,011 of record CAKMYA010000045.1, read on the forward strand.
GCCCTTGCTGGAGCCCTTGCCATCACCCCTGCCACTGGTCTGCCCCCAGTCCTCCACCTGCCTGCATGAGGTGGCCCAGTCAGGGACTGGAAACCAACAACCAGCCCCAGCACAAGGCACACAGCGCCCTGGTGGCCAGGCCATGGGCAAGGGGAAGGCCCAGGCAGGAGCCTGGTCCCCCTGTCAAGACCAGCCCAGTGGTGGCCAGGTGATCTCACCTGACAATGGGGCTGGACCTTCACATCACCAAGGGCAGTTGCCCTCGCTGGAGGTCCACTGGTTCTGCAACCACTTGTTGTCACCCAGTACTTGGCAGCAGTGGCACCAGGCCTGGGAAATGCTGCCACTGCCCCAGCAACCAGCCCCACCACCACCTGATTCCATGGATGAGACGAAGTAGCAGTCCCAGGCACCCAGTGGGTAATCAAATCTTGTAGTTAGTGTGGGCAGGTACCCAGTAGGGGTACCTGCAGAATGAATTCATGTCTCATGTTTGCCATTGTGTGAGGGTCATGGTGAGAATGAATGTGGTGACTGTCTGGTGATTCTGCAGACACCCCAGGCACCTGGCAGGTGGCTGGGCTGGGTAGACCATGTGAGCAGGTGCCCGGTTGGTGCACCTGTGAGAAAACAGGAGCCTTGTTGTGCTTGCTGACATGACTGTTACCAGCAGAAATGTGTCCATGGTGCTTTCAGGTCTTGGAAAGGTGGGTAGGCACCTTGATGTGTGTATGGGGGGGTGGCCTTGATGGTGCTGGTTGCTGCTGCCACCAGTGCTGGTGGCCATGATTGGCCCAGCATCGCAATGCTCAGGCCCAGCTATCATCTGGTGGTCAGGGCATGGGTGCCCCATCCACCATCAGGTGAGTGGCCAGGGGCCTGGCATGCCCAGGTGCTCCCAGTGGAACTCTGTGACGAGTTCTTGGCTGTTTTCAAGGTTAGCCTCCAGCTCCCATGTGGGGTCAGCATATCCCAACCATTTGACATGGTATTGGAGGCCCCAGCAGGCCTGGCAAGATGCCAGAATCTCCTCAACTTCGAACTCCTCATGGTCATCCTCCAGTGACCAGGCTGGTGGAGCATGAGAGGATGGCCAGGTACCCTCCAGGTACAGTTCAAGGAGGCTGACATGGAACACTGGGTGTACTTAATGGAAGGTGGAACGTCAAATGGGCTTCTTATTGAGCAGTGGTGTGCAATTGTGAGTCACACACACCTGCTGGTTGATGTATGACACCAGTCAGTTGACTGTGAGATCAACCATGTATGATGCCTGAGTTGTGATCTTGAGCAACATGTTGTAAATCCTAAGATATTCAACCAAGAGTCTGAGTTATGATACCACAAGACCAATCAGTTGTTTATCAACACCAGCGATTGAATGTGCAGAGGCTGGGAGCAAGAGGGAGAGTGTCAGACTCGATGCTAGGTATGCGAAGTATGATGGAAAGTAGATGGTATTCACTTGGAAGGGGGGATATGGTGTGATGTATGTATATATACATGGAAATGAGGAGCTAAACGGAGTTAGCGATGAGGGTGCAAAACTTTGACTGCCAGTAGCTAGGACTGCATGGTGTGTGCTGACTAATAGTCACATGTATGGGCACGCATGACACTGCCCCCCCTAAAGGAAGCAGCTATGCTGCAGGCAGTAGCAGAGCAGTGGAGCGGAACAGGGAAAGGGGCAGGGCAGGGGAGGAGGAGTGCAGCGCTGCAGAGTGGCCAAGGAGGGTGGCAATGTGGAGCAGCAAAGGTGTGCAGCAGCACACAGCAGCTAAGGGTAACCAAGGGCCAGCATGAAGCAGTAGGTGCAGAAGGGAAGGCTCATGAGGAGCAGGATCCTGGTGAAGGGGACTGCCTGCTTGCTATCATGGATGTAGAGGGTGAGTGTGAGGCAGGTAGGCCTATGGCTGACCGCAAAGGCCAGAGGGTTGAGCATGACATTGAAGGAGAGGTCAGCCCAGAGGGCTTTGGTGAGCTGGAGAAGAGAAAGCATCATCAGAGGAGGCTGAGGAGGAAGAGCAGAAGGAGCTCGAGCAGGTGTGGTGGAAGATCATCGAAGGACAAAGAGGATGGAGAGCAGCAGGCAAAGGTGTGGAGGAGGCAAAGGAGATGGATGCCGCTGTGGAATGCCATGGTGGTGGGAATGGAGGTGGTGGCTGAGAGGAAGGAGACAAGCTGACGATGAAGAGTGGACGAGAGTGCAGAATGGGTGCAGGCTGCGAGGTGCATGTACAAAACAGATGAGCTGGTGGCAGATGGAGAGGTGATGAGAATGCGGAACGAGTGGGGGCTGCGAGTGGTATGTATGATGCAGCAGAACCATGGAATCGGAGGCAAGGGTAGGTGGTGGCAGAGCTGAAGACAAGTATATGGAATGCCGGAAGGGAACAGAAGGTGGGTGCCCATTGAGGGATGGTGAGAAAGTGGCAGTGGTGAAGGCAAGATGTGGTTGAAGACCGGAGGCACTCCATGAAGGACAGAATGGTGGGGGATAGAAAGCATGACAGGGACAGGTTAGGTCAACACACCAGCATTGGTGGTGGCTGAGATATGAGCATGCCAGGTGTTGAGAATGGTGGAGTTGGTGATGGTGGATTCCAGCACCCACTGGTCATGACCAGCATGCTCGAAATGAACAAGGTACTGAAGACCACGATGCTGGGTACAGTGCTCCTTAAAGATTGTGGTGACCTTGTGAGACATGGCAGGCTGGTCAGATGGGACGAAGGGCTCCAGGTGCTGGATCAAGATGATGGGATGGATGCATGAGGAGGGTGGAAGAGAGAGCTCGTAGGTGAGGTCACTGATGACACAGCTGACACAGTAGAGGCTGACCTGCTGGATGCCAAGATGGCGATTGGGAGAAGGGAACTCTTGGGGATGTTGTAACCATCACTGATGTTGAGCCAGACCCAGTCACTGATGGTGAAGGTCAGTGGTGGCTGATGGCAGCTGTCATACCGCTGCTTCATGTAGGCCTGGGCTGAAGCCAGATGGTCCAGAGCCTCCTGGTGGAGGGTGATGCATCGGTTGGGGAGGTCAATCGGAAGGTTGCTGATGGGCAAGATGGGCTGAAGGGCAGTGAACGGATCATGCAGTTTCAGACTGTATAGCAGGTCGTTGGGTGCAGTGTTGAGAGAGGCGTTCATGCGATTGCTGAGCAAGAGCTCCACCAAGGGGAGGTGGGAAGCCCAGTTGTTGGCCCAGTCATTGCAGAGGCCATGCAGTGCCATCTCGACAGACTGGATGGTGTGCTTGCTCTGACCATTGCTCTTGTGGTGGGTGGTGGAGTAGATGAGCTCACAACCATAGCATGCATTCAGGGAGCACCAGAACTGTGAGGTCAGGCACAAGTTGTGATCACTGATGAGCTTCTGAGGCCAGCCAATGTGGGGTAGGAGGCGCTCAGCGAAGTGCTGACTCCAATGTTCGGCTGACCAAGTGGTGGCGCCAGAAAGCAGGTAAATACAGCAAGTGCTGGTGTCGGTGATGACGAGAATGGTGTCCATGAGGTCATGGTTGAAGGCGGTGCAGACTGGTGGAAGGTGAACGATGAAATCGCAGGACAAGGTAACAAATGGCACCAAGGGACTAGGGAGCAATTGCAGAGTGCTGTAGGGGTGGTGATGGTGCATCATCATCTGCTGGCAGTGTGTGCAGTGGCAGATGAAATCCTCAACATGGTGAAGAAGGTGGGGCATGTAGGTGACCTGCTCAAAGCGGTCAAAGGTGGCCTTGGCACCCAAGTGACCGGTATGGGTGAGTGTGATGATGTGAGGAAGAATGGAGGGGCCAACACACATGTGCCAGTGGGCAGAATCCACCTTGTGGAGGAGATTGCAGTGGTTGATGCCGAAGGATCCCAAGATGAATGGGTGAGCACTCTTCGCAGTGGCCAAGAGCTCTGAACAAGTGTGGGTAAAGGTGCTATCAGCCAGCTGACTCTGGAGGACAGTGTCACAGGACATAAATTCGAACTCGAATCGAGATTGACATTAAACGCGTCTTATGGTCGATCTCAGATGAAATCAACATTAAGCAGGCCTTATCATTGATTTCGCCCACAGGGCTGTATGATGCTGTGGAACGAAAATGACAAGCAACGACTATGACTGCACCTCTCCAAAGGGGTTGGGGGTGATCAGCGATGAGGCTGGCAGCACCTGGAGGATGCTGTCGACAACCCTAGGCTAACCAGTAATGGCCAGGTGAGGTGCAGGGGCCCATGCGAAGATAGGGGGAGCCTGCAGGAAGGAAGGAGAGTCTGACACTGGCTTGAGGCCATGGAGCCAGCAAAGAGGTAGTGGCTGGAGGCCAGTGGCGAGTCTCTAGGACAGAAGGGGCAGGCCCTGACACTGGCCTGATGCTGGTGGCAGGATGCTCTGGAGCAACCGCTGCCAGCATACACACATGCACATATATACACACTCCCTGTACAAGTGGAGAGGCAGGGCCTCATCCACTCTATCATTCATTAACTTGTCAGTACATTTAGTATCTCTATACTCCCACTCATTGTCTCATAGAGTAGCAATCTTAGGCATTGCTACTACTCAGTGTGCCTCCGTTCGAGTTGGAGAACATATAGACAGCAGTCAGAACCACCACTGGTGCCACAGGCCTCACCTGTGCAGGCAGAACCTACACTGTGGTCCTGGAACCTCCACCAGTACCATTACTATACAACGATGCCAACTACCAGTGATGTACAGCCTCGAGCCTCATCACTGACAACAGCAGCACAGTTCATCAGCACTGCAGACCTACACAAGGACAGTTAGCCCACTCCTGCCAAGTGTAGGACACACACCAGGCTACCACGAATGTGCTGCATTACCTCTGAATGGAGTGGCAACAGCGGTCAGTTGACATCGAGCATAAGAGGCAGTTAACATCGATCTCAAGTGAAATTGATGTTTACTGGCCATTAACCTCGAATTCAAACGAAATCGATGTTTACCTCAAGTTAATGTCGATTTCACGTGTCTGGTGTGCGACCGCTGACAGACAGCATCCTGGAGCACAGGGGTGAGCTTGATGGCATCGGTGTGGAAAGCAGCAGCAGACTCCTCAGCTGCCTGAATGCAACTAAGTGCATCCATGTGGGTCATATACATGCCCTTACGATGGAGAATCTGCAGCTTAGGGTGGAATTCAGTGAGGCTGAGCATGAAGCAAATGAGGCAGGGGTTGCGAGCTGCTGGAGTTGATGAGAACAGCTTAGTGTCAGTGATCGAAGTCATGGTGAGATGGTCCATGAAGAGGAGGTGGGGGCCAGGGGATGCATTGAGGAAATGCTTGACACAACCTAAGGCCCAGACTGCTGCTGCAGCTTCGAGCTCGGTAGGCCAGTATGAATGTTCCATGGGCTGGAGTGCATGGGAGTTGAACCAGATAGGGACTTCTGCTGATGAGGAGGGGGAAGAGGTGGTGGCTGGCATGTTCTGGTGTAGCATGAGCGCAAAACCATGCTGCTGCGACATGTCAACATAGAGCAAGAAGGGACAGGAGTAATCGGTGAAATGCAGTGCATGATCCTGGAGGATCTCCTTCAGTTCAAGGAGGGCCTGCTTCACAGTGGGATCATCAGGCACAGTGGTAGATGAGCAGTGCTTCTTGCGAGCCTGACCACCAGTGGGAGCGCTGTGGAGGAGCTGGGTCTTGAGGTGCTGGAGGGGAGTGATCAGCACTGAGAAATGGGAGATGTAATTCTTGTAGTAAGAGAAGAAACCGACTACATGCTTGAGCTGATTAAGGGTGGCAGGATAGGAGATGGCCTGAATTGCCTGGCACTTCACCAGATGCTGGTGAGTGCTGGTGCCAGAGACCAGGTGACCCAACAGAGGCACTTCATGTCATGCCACATGAGCCTTATCCTGTGCAAGAGTGAGACCAAGGTCCCAGATGATGTCAAGCACCACGTGAACATCGCTTAGGTGGGTGGCAGCATCAGTGGAGCACACACCGAAGTTGTCAACATAGATGAAGGTGGATGATGCCAGGCCAGCACGTTTGAAGGCCTTGGTGAGGATGTGCTGAAGAAAAGTGACCAACCAGGACTGTCCCATGATGGTACAGGAGAGGGTTTCCTGGCCATGATGCGTGAGGACTGTCACCTTCCACCGATCATCCAGGTGGAGGGGCATCTGATAAAATGCCTTATGCAGATCAAACATCATGATGAACTGAGTGCCAGCGAGGTGCTCACACAGTTCCTCTGGTGTCAGCAGAGGGTAGTGATCCAGGTCAATGATGAGGTTGAGCTGATGCAGGTCAACAATGGGCTGGGGCTTGCTGTTACAATAGATAACGAAGATGGGCCAACCACATGCAGTACCAGGGGGTGCTTTGTGTAGGCAACCCTGGCAGGTAAGTTCATCGAAAACCTTGTTGATGGCCTGACAATCATGCTGGGACACATGGTAGAGGTGTGGCTTGAATTTGTGCAGGTGAGCATCAAGGATGCACGATGGAAGGCACATGGTGTCACCAGTCATCAGCATCCCCAGCTTGGGGCACCACACCGTTGGGTACTCTGCAAAGAGGGCCAGGAAGGCAGCACAGAGGGAAGGCTGCAAATCGTTGTCAAACATGGGAAGCACATCTGAGTGAGGATGGTCCGGCATGATGGTGAAAGGCAGCATATAGCCATCCATATCAGGAGGCATGCACATATCTGGTGCAAGGACTGCTGTAGGTGGCAGAGATGCAAAGAAGGCGATGACAGGGGCCACAGCCAGGAGCAGATGAGTGGCGGTGATGGGGGTGCACAAGCTGCAGGACTGCAGGGTGACCACCTGTTTGACCACATCATAAAGAATGCTGTGGGTGAGGATGAAGTCCATGCCCAAAATGAGATGGGCAGAAAGGCGCTCAAGGACATGGCAGTGCAGTACAGTCTGTGTGATGGTGTGCAGAGGACATGGGATGTGCAACGAGAATTCTGCGATACCGATCGACTGTGTTGACATGCCAATGGCAGAGATCATGGTGGAGTTGGGCTTGAGTGTATGCTCGAAGAGGCCAAGCATAGCACTGTCCACAAGGGAGAGAGTGGAGCCTGTATCCAGGCACGCCTCAAAGGCCTGACCAGAGGGGGGCTGGACATGGAGACAGAGGTAAGTTGGCATGAGCTGGAATGATGTTGGCAGCTGGTGCACATCAATGATAGGAAGGGTGGTGGCTTTGTCAGGAGGAACTTTCAGGGGAGAGGGCAGCAGGGTGCTCCTCTCCACAAGGTCCTAGGTGAATGCTGAAGACTCCTCTTGCAACTCCTCTGATGAGAATGAGAGCTCTGGTGTGGTAGCCTGTTTGTCCACCTCACCACCATACACCAAAATCGAACTCAAATTGAGATCGATGTTAAATGTGTCTTACAGTCGATCTCAGATGAAATCGATGTTAAGCAGGCCTTATCATCGATTTCACCTACAGGGCCATATGACACTGTGGAACAAACATGACAAGCAATGACTATGATGACACCATCCCAAATGGGTTGTGGGAGACCAGTGACAGAGTTGGCAGTGTCTGGAGGATGCTGTCGATGACCTGGGCTGACCAGTAATGGCTGGGTAAGGTGCAGGGGCCCCTGCATAGATAGGGGGACCTGCAGGAAGGGAGGAAGAGCTCGACACTGGCTTGAGGCTGTGGAGCTAGCGAAGAGGTGCTGGTTGGAGACCAATGACAAGTCTCTAGGACAGAAGGGGCAGGCCCTGACACTGGCCTGGCGCTGGTGGTGGGATGCTCTGGAGCATCCACTGCCAGCATACATATATACACATGCCATGTGTGAGTGGAGAGGCAGGACCTCATCCACTCTATCATTCATTTACTTGTCAGTACATTAGTATCACTACACTCACATTCCTTGTCTCATAGAGTAGCAATCTTAGTCATTGCTACTACTCAGTGTGCCTCTGTTCGAGTCAGAGTACATATAGACATCAGTCAGAACCACCACTGGCACCACAGGCCTCACCTGTGCAGGCAGAACCTACACTGTGGTCCTGGAACCTTCACCAGTACCATTACTATATGATGATGCCAGCTATCAGTGTCATACAGCCTTGAGCATCATCTCCAACAACAGCAGCACAGTCCATCCACACTGTATACCTACACAAGGACAGTTAGCACACTCCTGTCAAGTGTAGGACACACACCAGGCTACCACAAATGTGCTGCATTACCTCTGAACAGAGTGGCAACAGTGGTCAGTTGACATCAAGTGTAAGATGCAGTTAACATCGATCTCAAGTGAAATCGATGTTTACTGGCCATTAACCTTGAACTCAAATGAAATTGATGTTTACCTCAAGTTAACTTTGATTTCATGTGTCTGGCACACAACTGCTGACACAATGCTTGTCCAGCAACTTGACCACATGCTGTGGAACAACCAAAACTGAACCAGAGGTGCTCCACAACCTCCATGTGGATCAAAACTATTCCAGCAATGCTCCAGCAGGAATGGTTAACTGTTTTATCAAAAGTACTAAACCACAGCTGATGGAGTAGCCTGTGGATCAGTTTTAAAAAAGTATGAATTTCCATTGTGTCAACCTGAGCTGTAAGATCTACTCCACGTCGGTTAGAATGCGAGCAACTTGGGGTTGCTTTCGATAGACTGGCTTAGTCACGTGCCGGCACAAAGCTCAGTTTTACGGACGCTCAGCCTCACTCACACCCTCATTCTCAACCATCATCTCAACCATCATCTCAACACGCGCTGGCCTCAACAGGCAGCACTTTTCTTGCTTGATCCACCCTCTCTGCTCGCATCAGCAACTTGACGGGCGACACCGTTTTTCAACATCACCAACCGTTCGACCGTTCGAACCTTTCTTGTCATCATCTCACGGGAGACCCTCCTCGTTTCTTCCTCGGCCTCTGCGGCTCAGCATAGCATAGCGCGCACGCCTCTTTCTTTCATTTCCATCGACCTCAAGACTTGGCATTTCCTTCATCCGCCTGTCTTGATTGTCTGCGCTGCTCCCTCCGGCCTCAAGACTTGGCGCTCCCCCTCATCCGCCCATCTCGGCTGCCTGCGCTGATCCCTCTGGCCTCAAGACTTTGCGCTTGCTCGGTTTACAACGGCTGTCAAGTTCTCTGCGGCTCACCAGGTCTTTCGCGTCCTCTGGACGTTTCTTGGTCCCTTGGCATTTCCTGGCTCTCGAGCCTCTCTTGAATCTCTGACACCTCCCAGTCGCCCAGCCTCTTGGCGCCCTGGCCTATCTCGGTCACCGTTTCGTTCTGGGCCTCCGCCTTTCCCCCCCTTTCCCTCCACCCGTTTCCCTCGCACTCCTTCCTCCCTCCCTTCTCTTTTCCGCGGTACCCCATCCGACGAGGGTGACGAGTTCAACCAGCCTTGACCGCAAGGCTCGGCCTGGTTTCTCCGTCCTTGGCCCAGTCGTTTGGCGCCGCTGCTTTCCCCTCCCCCCCCTCTTATTCATCCATAGCGCTCGGATCGACGCCCCCTTGGTCCAGGGCAGAGTGCTCGGCAGGCCCTCCGACTCACGAGGGTAACACAGTCTGGTGGCTTCGCGAGCTGCCTCAAATACTGTCGACCCGCGATCCTGGGAGTAGTGCCCCAGTCTATCATAGCTGCCGTCGTGGGGTTGATCGCCCACGACCTTGCCTCCATTTCCGTTCTTGGCGGCTCAACACGATTGGTGCGGTAACGAAACTGCACCCGACAGGCCTCGCGCAGAGGTAGCTTGCCCCCGGCTTCGTGCGCTGGGAACACCCCTGTGCGGTGACAGACCTGCCGGCGAGCGGTCTGCTTTGAGCAATCGGCGCACCAACTGCTGCCTTGATCCCAGCAGCGACAGCACCGCCAACACTTGCGGTGAGCTACCATCGCTGTGGCCCAGCAGCGCCAAGATCTGGTACCGGCGGGCACGGCGTGCTCAAACACGTCGTTTCATCTGCTGATTGGTCCCCAGCAGCGACAGCGCCGCCGACTTCTGCGGCGAACGATCATCGCTGCGTAGCTCAGCAGCGTCAAGACTTGGTCCCAGCGAGCGGACGTGCGCTATAGTCGCCGTCGACAGTCTGTGCACCTTGCGTAGTGGCCTGGCAAGCCCTCGTAAGCTCTCCACAGACTTTTTCTCAGTCGCTCAGTCGACTATTTCCCCGCGACCTTGTGTTGATTGGTCTGGCACACCGTCGCACAAGCACTTGCGGTGAACACCATCAGTGTTGCCCAGCAGTGTCAAGACTTGGTCTCGACGGGCAACGGCGCTCAAGCTCTCTCTGCCTCTCTTGCGATTGGTAGCGATTAGTTCATCGCCTAACATCCTCGCACCTTGCAGCTGCGCACGCACGTACTTGCGGCATCAGCAGCTCTTCAATGGACATCGACGAGCAACGCTCCGTTCAGCCCACACCTTTTACTTCTGCATCCAGCAGTATCACTAGCTTCGAGCCGGAAGGGGCATCTTCATCATCCATGTCGAACCCGTCTCAGCCGTCGTCCCCGCCCAAGAAACAGCAAAACCTCTTGCGGGAGATCTTCAGTCGAGTTGTCAATGATGAATCTGATCTGGCCAAGTGTTGGCTCCCTCACATTACATGGGCGCTCGATACCACCCTCGAGTACCAAGAGCGAATTGATTTCATCAATGACTTTTGCAACAATTCACGCTTTCAGAAGCTCATCAATGAGCTCGTCAAACACATTGATTCGCTTCCCTCTGCGTTTGTCGACAATGTCTTTGACCGCTCGCGTCAACCCCCTAAGCCCCGCGTCCAAGTGGACACCGCCCCGCTCCTCAAAAGTCTCGACGAGCAAAAGTTGGATCGAAAGGATCTCGTAAGCTGTCTCGAGGCGCTCTTCCGATGCGCCTATCGGTACGAGCCCCCTCGCGACACCTCCGACCATACCATGACCACGCCCGTTGCTTATTTTAGCCAGCAATTTTACGGTCCCAGTCTCTCGCTTCTTCAAGGCCACATCACCGTTCACAACGAGCTGTTTTCCATCTCGAGCCAAGACACTATCTCTTCCGGCCCCATTCACCCAGTCCACAACACCGAGGATCCCAAGTCGGCCCCCTCCGAACCGCGCAGTTACTATAGCAAAGTGCTGCCCATCATCCAGTCGTCCGGCTTCGGCAAGACCAGGATGTGCGTCCAACTCAGCACCATCAGCCCAGGCATACTCGTCTGTCTTCGCCAAGCTAATACTCGCCACGACCACCACCAGGAATCCTTCCCGCCTCAGGACCCTCTGGTGTTCAACTACTTTGAGGAATTCAGTAGCGAGATCTACGGCGCCAAATTCCCTAGGACTCCCAAAGAGCATTTGCGTTTCAACAAGCTACATCTCGGCGTACTTGCTTGGCTCGCCGTCTACTGCGAGACCATTGCCCATTATCTCGCCCATCTTAAAGCAAAGGCCGTCGCCTGCTTCGGCTCCGCCCGTACATGTGATTCGGATCCCCAGCTCTGCTGGCAAACCGTCGTCTGGCAACTCGCTGCTGCCATCCACTCGCCCTCTTCCGGCTTTGTTCCACACGAGCTCTTCAAAGCACCTGAAACATGTCGTGGCAACCCTCTCGCGCACCATCCTTCGGCTGCCTGCCCCGCCACCACCACCAAGCCATCCCAGAAGCGAAGGAGGGACGAGCAGCCCGAGCAGTCCACCGATCCACCGCAGCTGTTCGGCACGAGCAACCTGCGCTCTGTCATGCTCGAGCACATTTGCACAAATGCCACTTTACTTTACAAAGACATGTGCGAAACGCTCGAGGATCGACTCGAGGAACCCGAATTGCTAGCTATTGCCATCGGAGAGTACCTGAAGCCGCAGCTCAACACTCTAGAGGCTTCGGCCCCGGACAACGCTGCGCAGCCCTTCTATTTTCTTGCCTTGGACGAGTGCGGATCCATGGCTGGTCTGCTTCCGGTGATACGCCGGGTATGGTTCCACGCGCTTCCTAAGAACACATGGATCCTTCTTATTGACACCGACTCGGATCTGGCTCCGCTCGCCGGTGACGCCGCTCGCAAAGGCTCACGCCGTACCCAGAGTGGCAGCACGCATCGGCTCACTCAACCTTTTTCGGCCATGCCTCTTGACGTCAACCTAACCAAGGATCAACGCGAAAAACTCTTTGCCGACCAGTGCGAGTTTTCGCTGGAAAAGCTCAACCTGCTGTTGCCAACGCTGGGCAGGCCGTTGTGGTATGACAAGCTTTATTGCAACATGGATAATGTCCTCTACCCGGACGCTATCATCAACAAGCTCGTCTGCCCCGCTGGGTGGAAATGGGATTACCAAGCTCACATCCCTTGGGACGTGCTCGACGAGATCAATCAGAATCTCTTGGCACTCGCTTCGCGCCGTATCTATCTTGAAGTCACGAGCAGGTCGGACCCCTCGTCATGGTACAAATTTGTCCAGAATCAGATTGCACAACATCTGCGCTTCGTAGGCCGCATCTTCACAGCCTCCGACTCGATCATTACCAACACGCCCAGCGAGCCACCTCTTAGCGCCGCCGTTGCCTGGCTCTTTCGCAGCGATCCCAAATTCACGCACCACAGGTGGGGGATGGTGATCCAGGCCCTCGTCCATGCCAACGAGCCCGTCGGCTTCAACCTCGGCGCCAAAGGCGAGCAAGGCGTGGCTGTGCTCTGCACTATGGCCATCGATGTTGCCGCCTCGCAAATGTACTCGGACGCCCTGACGCAATCCCTCTTGACTTCGCCCACGACCTCGACCACTACCTCGACCACCTATCGCGCCTTGTATGGCCTCGTTTCGGTGCGCAAATGGCTCAAGTTGCTCATCGGTGAACGAATCCATCATGGTGCACCATCTCCTCCATCAGTGTCCGCATTTAGCCCAGGCGATCACGGCGACGCCGGCGATGCGATGGACGAAGATCTCATCCCATCCAATCCGGTCACTGAATCAGGGCTATTGACCGGTTCGGCCTCTGGAGCCATGGTGGATCCGGTCTCTGGATTGTGGAGATGGGCAGATCGTGCCTGGCTCAACTTTAAGCACATTGTTCGCTTGGAAGAGCAGGTGCAGCTGACACAAGACATGCACCCAGATGTGCTCGTCGAGCTTTGGTTCCGGCACGCCGCAGCGCAAGGCATTTCGAATCAACCGGGCTGGGACCTCCTCATCCCCGTCTACGAATCGAGCGCCGATGAACCCCCCAACGACACCGACAAGTTTGACAAGTCGAAACTGTCATACGTTGCGATCCAGGTCAAGAACTGCGTCAAGCGGCCGAGGAAAGAGGTGAGGGATGCTGCGGTGGGTCCTCGCCTGACGGTTCATACGGACAAGGAATGCCTCGAGCTCTTCATCGACCTCAAAGGGCAGCACCAGCAGCAGCAAGGACACGAGTACTCGCAACGAAGGCACCCCAAACCGAAGCCCGACGAGCCACTAGAGAGTCAGCAAGCACGGCGGCTGCTTCGTCATCATGTCTATATTGCTGGGCAGGACGCCACGACGTTTCCGGTGCTTGGCAAGCTGACTAGCCCCGCCAAGGACCAGGTGGGGCTACTTTTCGGCAGCGCAGACTCGCTCGACACGGTCGAATTTGACCAGAAGCAGGCAGACTATGTGCGCAACCAGCGCGAGCAGGACGCCTGGGACGAGGCTCAGGTGCGCATAGATGGTGCGCTCGTCAGTATCCGGCCGAAGATCGAAGGCCTGACGACACGAAGAAAACAGCGCCTCGGTTGAGCTCTGTGCTGCCAAGCTCGGTGTCCCTCGCGACTTTGATTTTCTTTCTTCGACCGCCAGCTACATCTTTTACAAGTTTACTTCTTCGCAGACTTCTTGGTCTGCTACTCAGGCCCTCAACTCGATTTGGTGCCTTCATCAAATCAGCATCCGACCCGTAGCTCCGCCGCCAGCACCCTTTGACCGTTTCCAACGTCGTACAACACCTCATCGCTACGCTGTTCAAGTCTTGTGCGCGCGCACCCATATCCAATGCCATTTCAATATGCTTTGCATCTCTTGACTACCTTCTGGGCTGACCTCAGGTTCGGATTAACCGTCAACCCGTTGACCCTTTCGGCGGTCCATGTCCCAACTCGTCTGACCATTGAGCTCATTGCTCACGACGCTGGAGCTCCAGCGATTCGTCTTGTAGGCGCAATGTTGCTGCTCAGTCGCCCTCTTGGCCCTTATCGAATCACACTCTCCATCCGTCGCTCCTGAGTAGAGCGTTACTCAAGACTTCGAGGGCTTTTGCGTCTGGCCGTCAAGTCGTCAAGATCTGCTCTCCTCAAGCTTGGTCACAGTCTGTTTTCTTGCACAATGCCACCACTCCACATCCCGTTTACTTGACATGTTCTCCGCATTCCATTCCATTCTAAGGCCTGCATGCGCGCCTCTTCTCTAAATACCATTTTCATCTTTGCCGTTATCTTAGCCTGATCACTCGTTTGCGACGTTGGTCGCTTGTTTCTCTTTATATCTTGGTTTCAGCGTGGGAGAATGGAGCTAGAGAGAAAGGAAGCGGTCGCGAATGAACGACATGTGCGATCGACTCAAAATCCTGCCAGCTCATCGCGCTCTCTCTCTCTTGTCCCTCATCATCCTCGCTGCTGCGAGACAGGCGAGCAGCAGCAGCTTTCGTCGCCCGCCCTGTCCCTCCCCTTTGCTCTTTCGCCCTGTGCCTTCCTCCTGCTTCTGTGCCTGTCCTTTTGCTCACTCGGCGCTCGTCTGGACCCTTTATGGTGGGCTGGGAGCCACCGAGCTCGAGACCAGTCTCGAATTCCGCAAACCTTTGATTCTACCCGGCCTGTGTTAAGTTCTGAAAATTGAGTCGAGTATGACTGGAAATATTATTAACTTAGGCCAAGGCAGCTGCGCTGTCACAATCACATCGTAAAAAGTTCGATTCTGTTTGCATCAGGCAGGGCCCAGGCTGCTCGTGTGCCTCAGTTTTTCAGGCAGAACCTTCAGGCTGGGGGGCTGCCTTACCACTTCCAGGCAGGCACATACAGACCATATGCCTGGGCACCTGCCTGAGAAATATGAAGCAGGTGGCCTGTCTAGATGCTGCCTGAGAAAATGTGAGGCAGGTGACCTGTCTGGATGCTGCCTGAGTCAGAAGGAGCAAATTCGGTTTTTCTTGCTCTTTTTTGGCAGGGATTTCCAGTTTTGGTTCGGTTTTTAACTAACTTTACATATTCTAGTGACAGCAGTACTTGGTAGGGTATATATTTGGATGACAAGCAGGCTACATAAAAATAGAGCGTGTGCCCAAGTGGTTATGTGTACAGGCTCACGTGTGTGTGTGTGTGTGTGTGTGTGTATATGGGTATGGGTATGGGTATGGGTATGGGTATGGGTATGGGTATGGGTATGGGTGTGAGTTCGAACCCTGGTGGAGGCCAAAAAAGGAAAGGAAAAAGACGTGTAAGAAATCTCATTTCCTTTTTTGGATTTATTATTATTATTATTATTTTTTGGGAGCTGGCTGCCTCACACAGGCAGACGACCTGTAAGTGTCTTGGGCTCAGGGCCTGCCTGAGGTTTGAGGCACATGACCAGCCTGACACCCTGCCTGACACATACAGAATCGAACTTTTTACGATGTGAATGTGGGATGGGATGGGTTGGCGAGATTGCTTGCTGCGCTCATCACCACCATTGCGAGCCAGGCTCAGTCAATTACACTAGTCACGCTGCTTGACCACCTCCAATTCTCCACCTTCTTATACCAACCTTGTCCAAGCGCTTTGTCACAAGCTGATATCCCACCATGTTTACCTCATCAGTTGACAACTTCCAAGTTGCTGTTGATCAACAGGTGATTCAGCGCATCCTGCAGTGTACAGTATGTGTCATTCAGTTTTTAAAAAATGTCAGATAGTGCAAAATTGAATCATGCTTCTTCACCACCATCATCCACAAGAATCACCATAGAGTCATCAAATCTTGCTCAAACACCACCTTGCAGGATGCCATCAGAAACCCCTGGACACAAGCTACTCACTGATGCTCAGAAAACTGCATGCTTATCATTCAGAACAGCTGGATGGAAGCTCCCAAAGATTGCAAGGCATCTGGACCTCAACTATCACACTATATATCAGTTTTTCAAGCGCTATGATGCCTCTGGCAGCAAGGAGAATGCCTACCACACTCATGGGAACCCAAAGTACAGCCCTCAAGCTATCAGGAACATGGTCAGGAGCACTCAGAAGGATGCACAGAACAGGAGGACACCACTCAGGGAGATAGGCAAGCAAAATGGGGGTATGTCAACTAGCACAGTGGGGAGACAGCTCTGGAAGGCTGGGATCAACTGTTACAAAGCCACCAGAGCTCCCCTGCTCTCCCCTGCTAACAAAGCCAAGAGACTGCAGTTTGCTATGGAGCACAGGAACTGGACACTGGAGGATTGGAAGAAGGTGCTTTGGACAGATGAATCTGCAGTGGAGAAACAGGACAGAAGGCACAGGCATTTGCTTAGGAGACCACAGGAAAAGTATCATCAGGCATGCATTCAGCTTACCACCAGGTCAGGGACAGTCAAAGTGATGGTTTGGGGTAGCTTCATGGGCTTGCAAAAGGTCCCCTGGTCAGGATGCCATCTGGGAGGATTGACAGCAAGGTATTCATGGATATCATGGAGCAGGAGGTCTTTTGTTGGTTCAAGGGACAGCCAGAGGATACTGTCTGGATGCAGGACAATGCTGCAATCCACAAGAGCACCTACAGTAAGCAGGGGTTTGCATTATATGACATTCAGACCATGTCATGGCCACCTCAGTCACCAGACCTCAATCCCATTGAGAATCTCTGGGCTTACCTCAAGCACAAGCTCCATCAAAGCTCCCCACACCTTTACCTGCTATCAGGAGGACCAGAAACAGTCAAAGATGCAATCTTCCAGGCTCTCCTTGAAGCATGGAACACTATAGAGGAGGATTACCTGTCAAAGCTCCTGGAGAGCATGCCTAGGAGGATGGAGGCTGTAATTCAGGCCAAAGGTGGCCAAACAAAGTACTGATTTGTAGTACATGCACCCCAGCATCCACAGAAAGCATCCCCAAGAGCATAGCAAAGGTTGTGTTGTGAAGTTTCTTTCAATGTTGATGTATGTTGACAGATATATGTGTCACAAAAAAAGCGATTTTCATTTTTTAAAAACTGAATGACACGTACTGTACACAAGCTCCTGCCGCTGCTGCTTCGACTCCTGACCATCCACTTGTTGCTGGCGCTTGTCGAAGCTTGATCCAGGCGCTTCACAACTGTCTCGAACAATGTGTTCCACCCATCAAAGTCATCTCGCAGGCTGTACGGTTTCTCGACGACCTATGCAGTGAGGTCCAATTGACCACTGCATCATCCACACCTCCAGCTTCGTACGCCTCCCTCCCGCTACCAGAACAAGCTTCTTCCCGAACTCGCGCTGCCCAAGAGGAGGCTCGAAAATACAGCAATGGTGTCGGTTCAAATTGGAGGCACGTAGCCAGGGTTTGTTCAGATCTCGAACTGGCAATCGAATCCGAGGATGCTCAGGAGCTGGTTGATGCCGTTCACACCTTTGTTTATAAGCTCGACTACTATCGATCCGACTTTGCCAGCCAATATCAAAAGCTGGTGCATCTTGATCTCAACGATACTTTGCAGCAGGACCAGCTTAGAGCCGCTGTTTGCGACGCTATCAAGAGAGCTACTACCACACGAGCCAACCTCTCTCGTGATGAAAGGCTTCATTACATCCTCTTATGCCTCCCTCTGGCTCCCACACTGCGCGAGGACACATCCGAGGAGGGACCTCTGCGTGAGCATTTTGCTCGAGAGCTTCGTCGTGTCTATAAAGGTGATGCTCATCATCGTCTCCTCAGTTTCGCTACCAAAGTCAATCGTGTCTTGTTCAAAGACGAGCGAGACGATAAGAGCCCACGACCTTACTTCAAGGGCACCCCTATCGTCCAATCCAGTGGCACAGGGAAAACGCGTATGGTGCTCGAACTAGGCCATCTCGCTCCGCTCCTCTTCATCTGCATCCGACCTGTCGATACCAACTCTGCTCGCAACGGCTATCCGCTTGGTGACAAGCCCATCATGGACTTTGTGTTCCAAGATTGCGCAAAGAGCACAGCAAGTTACGACGAGCAGGCCGCCGTTTTGCTAACCGCTTGGTTCAAGACACTGACATCAAAACTCGTTGCTCTTGACACTGGAGAGAACAAGTTTCGATATCTTGTCCATCTCAATGACTATGGCGGAGATAATCATGCCCATCTGCGCGAGTCATTCTTCAAAGAGGTTCTTCAAACGGCACGCGATTTGCTTCCAAAGAGGTCCACTCCCGGACTCACATACAGTCAAATCTTTGCAGCTCTTCTAGATGGTGCAGTATTCGCTCTCAGCGCACAGCTTGATGAGGTGCAAGACTCGCTTGCCCAGGCAAATCCAGCTGCACGCCACAACCCTGTCTTCGTCGCCATCGACGAATGTATCACACTTCCGCCAGCATTGTTGGACAGTATTCGTCGTGCGTGGAACCACATTGGGATGCTAGGACGAGCACACCTCCAGGACGACAAGGCACCCCGAATTGTCTGCTTTTGGCTCATACTGATGAGCACCAACAGCAGCGCCTCGAGTCTGATCCGGCCTCAGCATGAACACAGCTCGGACCGTCATCAGAAAGCAGTCGCCTTACCCACATTTGTTGGCGTCGGGTTCGATGTGCTTCGGACTGAACAGCAACCTCTTGACTCAGCCAGTGAGGCTGCTCAAGTAGAACACATCAAGTTGTACGGTCGGCCTCTGTGGGCTTCGTTGGTCCCTGAGAGTCTTTGAACTGTGGCTGTCAAGAAGCTGCAGGGTACTGAAAATTTCGAACGTGGTGCTCGAGAAATGTCCTTCAACATCTTGGCATCGCGCCTAGCCTTGCGATATGTTCCCATTCGTGGTGGAGACGGCTCATTGTTCGGAGAGCAGCTCGTGTTTACCCAGAAGGCTGTCGATCGACACATGCGCATACTCAACAAGGTCGACATCGACTCTGCTCTGCACATTCGCTCCCCCTCGGAGCCGGTGCTGGCGATTGCTGCATCGCTCGCCATGTTGCCCACGCCAGAGGAGGAAAGCAACGATAAGCCTGTGACGAGTCAGGAGGCTGCGAATCGCTACGGCTCCATCATCGAGACAGTGAGGCAGTTTTGTCTCTCTTCGACCGACATCGATATCCTCAAAGGCGCCCGCGGTGAGCTCCTGGCCCGTCTATTGCTCATGACCGCTTGGGATGCTGCCAAGGTCAGAGTGCAAGACTATCCCAAAGAGAAGCACTCGAGTATCCGAGCAAAGTATCTTTTGGAGCCAGTGCATTTGGAATCGATCCTTTCGAACCTGGTCCATCTCGATCGACCTGGCGAGGAGTTGGTGCATGACCGCATAGACAAGGCCTGTGGCACAGTTAGGTGCAAATTCGGTGGTGGCGATCAAGTCAAAGCCTGGACGCACTTTACACATTTCGACATCCTCCATTCGAAGATCAACACTCTCTCTCAAAAGTTTCTCTGGTATTGCTGGAAACGTGGTGTAGCGATCCAGATGGCCCATAAACAGCATGGCATTGACGGTATCATTCCCGTCTTTGTTGGTGATCTAGAATGCCCATTCGTCAATGGACCTGCAGATCGCAAGTCGCCAGGCAATCAGGTCAACGCTGGGTCAAGTGGACAGTCGGATCGAAGCGATTATCGTGGCGAGCTGCAGGCCACTCATCGGATGACCTATGTAGCTTGGCAAGCCAAGAATCGGCTCGAGACTGGCCCTGCTAAGGCCGACAAGGCAGCTGGCAAGCCAACTCACGCAGGACCAACATTGATGGACATCAAAGGCAACCCAGCCGAGCTTTCGACTCGTGGATTGCTCACCATACTCGCTGACATGGGCGCGGCATATCATCCAGCCAGAGTCTCGAGCATCAACGAGGGTGACTCGCTTCAGATTTGGATTCGGGGCATTGATGATGAAAGCGTCTATCCCTGCCTTGACACTCTTAACATCCGCAAAGTCGTCAACAAAGTTCTGCACGCCGTAGCAAATCGCGTGGACTACGAAGAGGAAAACAGAATCCTCAACCCGATGGGCCTGGATCAAGCCGACTTTCCCCGAGAGACGGACAGCTGCAACGATGCAATTCCAGCTGACCTGGCATCCTCTTCGCTTGCACCTGAGTCTCAAGCCGAGCAACGACGGGTGCAAGAGCCCATGGACATGTCGTGCTAGCAATGTCCGCAGAGCAGAAGCACGCGCAAGTGGAAAAAAAAAAAAAAAAGCCAAAGGATGTGGTATGGGGGGTTCTGCGTGCGCGTGCATCACCTTTGCAAGTGAGCTTCTCAAGATTGTTGGGTTGCTCAATTTTCTTTCCCGTTGCCGACTTTTGGGTGGTTTGTGCGGGGGGTCTTAGAGCGAGCCCCAAAGTTTGAAGGTTCGGCTCCATTCGCCGCTGACCAACAGTTGGCCATTGGAGCTGATGTCGACGCTCATGACTCTGCCTCGGTCGCCAGTGAGCGTGGTGAGCAACTGCCAGTCGTCGGCGGACCAAACCCTCACCATTCCGTCGTAGCCGCACGTGGCGAGATAGAAACCGTTGCAGCTTATGTCTTGGGCTTGTTCCTCCCCGGAGGAGGATTCGGGGCAAAAGGGGTGCTGGCGATGCACGAGGGAGCGGAAGAAACGCACGTCCGAGACGGAGGAGTTGTGCGCTGGGATGGTGTAGATGGATCGGAGCGCGCGCATGTCCCATATTCTGACCGTGTCGTCGCCGCTAGCGGTGGCGAGCTGGTAGCCGTTAGGAGCAAAGTCGATCGAGAGGATCTCTTTGGCGTGTCCATCCAACACCATTGCCGTCCTACCCGTGCGCAGATCCCACACCCTACCGATCGCGTCCAGCCCTCCACTTGCAAGCAACGCTCCATCCTCCTGGAACTCGACCGAATAGACTTGCTTGCTATGCCCCTCCTGAACCGTCAAGCATTCCGAGGTGGACACATCCCACAACCGCCAGGTGCCGTCAAAAGACGCACTGGCGACATAGTCTCCCGTGGGATGGAAAGCGGTTCGTGCGACGCGAGCTTCGTGACCTTGCAACGTGGCTAAGGGTCGATCGCTCTCCAAGCTCCATAGACAGACGGATGCATCGCCTGCGCCAGAGACAAGGTTGACGCCGGTGGGATCTTGGGTCAAGGTGGCGCGCGGGTGCCATGCGAGACCGCCGAGTTTGTCGGTTTGGCCTCGGAGGGTGAGCTTGTGAGTGGCATCAGGGACGTGCCATAGCTTGATGCTTCCGGACCAGCTGCCGGTAGCAAGCAGCTCGGAGTTGGGTGCGAAGCGGGTCATGGATATAGGTCGGTCGTCGCCGATTTGGGAGCCGAGGTTGGTATAGGTTTTGATGGGTTCAAACGTCTTGGACCGCAGTTGGACGATCGAGGACAGGGGGACTGAAGCGTGCTTGCGCTGCATAGCGAGTCTTTGCTTGGCACGCGCGAGTGAGAAGCAGGCAATCTTGCGACGTGCCTCTACCAATGCAGGCGAGCCTTCCGTGTAGAATTCCTCCTCCTCCTCCTCCTCCTCCTCTCCCTCCTCCTCATCGTCGCTTTCGTTGTCACTAGCCGATGCTCGAGATTGTGTAACGGAAGCAGCGGGCGTACTGCCATCCAGACGTTGCTGTATACGCTGAGCGAGAAGCTGCCTTAGACGGTCACGACGATCCATTTCCCGTTCGCCAAAGCATGTGATGGGTTCACCGAGTTGACGTAGATGCAGCCTAACTTTGAGGTCGGATGTAGGCACGGCAAGGCTGCGAGCGATCTTGCGCGCATCGAGGTGCGCAGAGAGAGCGGCATCGGCGGCAGAGACGGCGTTGGATCGCGAGGCGAGCAGATCCTCGATGGTGACGCTGGAAGTAGTGGCGGTGTTGGCGAGATCGACGTCCATACTGTCCCTATAAGGCGCCATATTGGCGGCAGCGGCGGAAACAGGAGCGGATAGAATGGCAGAGTCCGATTCGATGTGATGGTTGAAAGGGGAATGACAAACGCACACGGATGGGATCGAAGCAGCTCTGCAAAGCAGTCTCTACCACCGACTGTCTGCAGCTGATCCTAGATCCGACTTCCGAGAGAGAGGAAGGCAAAATGCCAGCAGTTCACCAGCCAAAGCAACATCACGCGTTCGCTTTTTCGGCTCTACCGACAGCACAATTCACACACACACACACACACACGCACACACTTCGGCCCAGCCGTCTTTTCAGCTTTGCCTACGTGTCACCGGTCCATCCACCTCTGCGCGAGCCAGTTGCATTTGATGAGCGTGATGACACCGATCGATGCCAAGAGTGTGATCTATGCGTGGGATGGGCGGGGTTTGCCAGGGCAACCTGTCGGATGTCGGGGGGGGGGGGATCGAAAGCGACGCTTTTTTTGCTGAACTGAGCCGCTGGGTTAGTGACCGTGTTGGAATTGAGCAGCCAGGGGGGGAAGAAGAGCAGTGTTGTTTGTGTGTGTGAGTGTGTGTGCGCGCGGATGGTTTCCGACGTTTTCTTCTTTGTCGCATTTGCCTTTTCACCACGATCCGAACAGCGGAAAAAGAAGGCAGTTAGTTGCATCTTGTTGCCGTTGCTGATAGCAGACATTATGGACGCCTCCAAAGGACAGACTGTCCGCGCTCGTCGCAACGATGCCACTGCCACTGCCACTGCCACTGCTGCTGCTGCTGCTGCTGCTGCTGCTACTGCTGCTACTGCTACTGCTGCGTCCGGATCTGCCGAGCAGGTCGCCGCTACTCGAAACCACGCCGCCGACTCGTCCAAGCACCGCTACCACCTGAAGCCCATCTCTCCCCACGTGCACGCGCATGCCGCCGACTTCGTCATCACCATTACCCTCTTTGTCCTCGCCGCCACGCTGCGGTTCTACAAGATCTGGTTTCCGGACCAGGTGGTTTTCGACGAAGTGCACTTTGGCAAGTTTGCGGCCTACTACCTGCGGCGCGAGTTTTATTTCGACGTGCATCCTCCTCTGGCCAAGCTGATCAACGCGTTTGCCGGCTACCTCGCTGGCTTTGATGGTCACTTTGAGTTTGATCAGATCGGAGACAGGTATCGCGACAACAATGTGCCCTACATTCGCATGCGTGCGGTGCCGGCGGTGATTGGCAGTCTGCAGGTGCCGCTTATCTACGGCATTATGAGGCAGAGTGGGTATGCGCCTGTGATTGGCGTTTTTAGCGCTGCGCTGTTGCTGTTTGACAATGCGCACATTGCACAGGACCGGCTTATCCTGCTCGACGCGCCGCTGATCCTGTTTATGATGCTCAGCATTTACTCGTACATCCGCTTTTACAAGCTGCGCTACAACGAGTTTAGCGCCAAGTGGTGGGTTTGGCTCGTGGCAACCGGCGTCAACCTCGCGCTGACCATGAGCTGCAAGATGGTCGGCCTTCTTACTTTTATGACGATTGGAACGGCGGTGGTTTGGGACCTGTGGAAGCTGCTCGACATTCGACGGGGTCTCGAGATGGATCATGTCGCTCGCCACTTTTTCGCCCGCTTCTTCAGTCTGATCGTCCTGCCCTTTGGCGTCTACCTCTTTTGGTTTTGGGTGCACTTTGCCATTCTTATCAAGAGCGGTCCGGGCGATGTGTTTATGAGCTCGCAGTTCCAGCAGACGCTTCAAGGCAATCCGATGCTGAGCGACGCGCGCGAGGTGCAGTACTTTGACAAGCTCACGCTCGTGCACAAGAACACCAAGGCGTACCTTCACTCGCACCCCGAACGCTATCCGCTCAAGTACGACGACGGCCGCATCTCGAGTCAGGGGCAGCAGGTCACCGGCTACCCGCACAACGACACCAACAACCTCTGGCAGATTGTGCCCACCAAACCCATCTCGGAAGACAAGGCGGAGGAGCGCGTGGTACAGCACAAGGACACGGTTCGCCTTTTGCACATCAACACCAATTCCTTCCTGCTCACTCACGACGTGGCCTCGCCGCTCATGGCGACTAACGAGGAGTTTACCACCCACCCTGCCAACGACACGTCGCGGTATGATGACACGCTCTTTGAGCTCTTCCTGGACGAGGCGGATGGGCCGGATAAGGCGTTGAAGAGCAAGGCGTCCTGGTTCCGCCTGGTGCACAAGAACACGCGTGTCTGCATGTGGACCCACACCGAAGCGCTGCCCGACTGGGCCTTTAACCAGCAGGAAGTCAATGGGAACAAGAACGCCATGGACAAGACGTGCTTGTGGTACGTCAACGACCTCATTCCCAGCCCCGAGAGTCCCGACTACGAGCAAAGGCTCCAGCCGCTTCCCCCGCGCAAAGTCGTCAAGATCAACTTTTTGAAAAAGTGGCTTGAGCTCCAACTGCAGATGCTTCAGCAGAACGCCGGTTTGACTCAGAGCCACCCGTACGCCACTGGCCCCATCAACTGGCCCTTCTTGCTCCAAGGCATCTCCTTCTGGACGCAGGATCGGGGCCAGCATCAAATCTACATGATCGGCAACCTGGTGAGCTGGTGGGGCACCATCCTCAGCATTTCCGTCTTTGTCGGTGTGCTCGGTGCTGATCTGCTCGCGCGTCGTCGTGGCGTCTATCCGATCCCAAGCGCGGTGAGAAAGAGGCTGTACAACTCGACCGGCTTTTTCGTGGTGGCTTGGGCGTGCCATTACATCCCGTTCTTTCTGATGTCGAGGCAGTTGTTTATTCATCACTATCTTCCGGCGCACGTGTGTGCGTGCTTGGTGGCCGGAGGCGTGCTCAACTTTGTGGCGAGCGAGACGATCCAGTTCCCGATTTCGCAGCCGGGGCCGCTGTTGAGGGTGAGGGATTATAGGCCGCGGATGGACAATATCGTGCCCAGGCAGGCGAGGGCGGTTATGGGGGTCATGGTGGCAGCGCTCATTTTGTGCTTTTGGTGGTTGAGCCCACTCACGTACGGCACGCCGGGATTGACGACAGCCGAAGTGCATGCAAGAAGGTTGCTTCCCTCGTGGACGCTCCACTTTGCCAAGTAGGCCCCAGAGCACTCGCGCCAGTTTGCAACCCTGACTGCATCGCCGGCCTTTGCCTCGACGGGTCAGCATCTTAACCGTCACCTGTTGGCCTTGTACTGTACTTGAGCCAGATCAAAAAGCAAACAAAGACAATGAATTACAATGGAAAAACCGCCACAGTTGTGCACTTTACTCCAACCTCTGGTCGCCATCGCCTTCGCTAACGGTGGTAAAGTTGAGCGTTTCGACGTTGGCTCTGCCTTTTATCTCGGATTCGATCAGCTCGTTGATCGTCTTGAGCGCACCGGGGTCGATGGAGGCGATGAGCTCCCACTGGTCGGACCAGTCTTCGTCCTCGATCTTGTGGGTGAGTGGAAGGATCTTGTCTTTGATCTTTTTGCCGTCCTTGGTGGGCATGTTGATGCGGATGCGCATGCGTGCACGCTCGAGGGGGATCGTTTTTTTCTCTTGCAGCAGACGAATCACATCCAGTGCCTGTCGGTTGGTCGAGCCATGGTGGGAAGAGCACTTAGAGTCAGTAAAGCCGAGCTCTAATCGCACCACGCTGACGAAAGTAGAGCGAGGCTACTTACCTGTTGCTTTGCGCTTCTGCCCGTCTTGACCGAATAGTGCACGTCATGCATAGCCTTTTCAATCATGCCCACCGTATACGGTCTTTGGCTGCGTGGGTCGACGCATTTCTCTGCGACTTGGGTGGCAATATCCTTCCACGTATTCGAGAGCTCGTGTTGCCTCTCCTTGTCCCCCACCTGCAGCTCGCCCTTTTTGAGAATCTCTTGCAAAATTTTGGGAATGTCGGTGGTGCCAAATGCTTTTTCGAGATCATCCGAGGGCGCAACTTGGCCTTTGGAGACGTTGACAAACACGTTTTCGATCTGCACCACTTCGTCTAGGTCGGTCTCGACGCCGGTGCGCCATTCGCGCACCTTGTTTTTGTAGCACGCGATTTCGAAGCGCTTGCCGGCTTTGCGAAGGCGCACAATCGAGACGTTGGTGAGTTTGATCTGGTTCGCGGGTTGGAACACTGGCATGGTTGCTGGATGCAGACAGCAGGGATAACAAGGGAGAGGATGGTTGGAGCAAGGTGATGCCAAGAATGGCTGAGTTTGGGGTTAAGACGGCTTCAGAGCTGCAAATCACAATCTTTTGGGTGGAGGTGTCTGAGCCCGAGCGCTGTCATGCTTAGTCACCATTACAGATGCGAGATGTGCTTTGGGCAACTGCAGACTGTGCATTGGCAAATAAGTTACAGCGCTCTTTGCAGATTGGACCCTGACCATCACCCCCAAGCTTGCTTACACGCAACCGTGGCGTCCACTATCCTGTTTCTCGGGCAGCAGTCTTGCGCGCGCAGCTACGACTTGATACGGTGCCCAACTCAACATGGGAGCCCAAGCCAAAGAGCCTCTGCTGCACGACCTCGAGTCGGGGGTCGCCACACCGTCTCGCAGCTCGTCTTGCACGCCCTCCTTTTGCCTCCCACCTCTGGCTCTTCTCCGACGAAAGAAGCTGCTTGTCTTTCTCTTGCTCGTCCCCGCCGTCTACTTTATGCTCATCTACAATGGTGATGCGGCGTCTCTGTTCGAATCAAAGGCGGGCGCACGCATGCTCGACGCTCTTCACGATGCTTCGCCTGCCATCAACGATCTTGTTGGCAAGATGCCTGGTATTGGGCACCACTACGACGATGCGCACCTCGACAGAGAGGGCCATCTGCACAATGCTCTTCTGGATAATCTCCATGTGGAGGGCACTCGCGAGCTCACCGCGCTCAAGAACAAGATCGAACACGACGGGTCAGCATCTTTATCGTCGGCGTCCAACACGGTCGATCTGGCATGGCAGGTCAACGAGATGTCCAAGTTCAACGCCAAGGACGAAAGCATACTCCTCCTCCTCCTTGCACTGCAGGACAAAAAGTATACTGTAGAAGACGATTGGGAGGGTGTGTATCTTGATCGGACGCCGTTGGAAGGCGGTATCTTTGGTTCGCTCAATTCCGGGCCAAAGAACAAGTTCACCCAGCTTCTCGCTCAGGTTGGTCTGCCCAAACCCAAGTCCACTGCAGATACGACGGTGGTTTCCTCACCCACGTTTTCCATCTTGAACGACGCACACCAAGTCTATCTCCTTTCACGGCAAGACTGGGTCACCAAAGTGCGCCAATCGCTCGGTCTCACCGTGTTTAGCAAGAGCTACTGCCCTCACTCGAAAAAGGCCAAAGCGCTGCTCGACTCGCTCAACGCAACGTATACCGTCTACGAGGTCGATACTCGAGCCGATGCGCACAATCTGCAGAGCCTTTTAGCGCGACTGACGGGTCACAAGACCTTTCCTACCATCTTGGCGAGGGATAGGTTGCTGGGCGGCAACGATGATTTGCAGGATCTCGACACGATCCATGCTCTGCCGAGCATCTTGGAGTCCGTAGGCGCGCTCTAATTGCCCTTCTTTTTTTTTTTTTTTTTTTTTTTTTTTCTTCTTGCTTTATGTTGTGTTGGTGTGCCAGCTATGTTATGATACGATACGATACGATACCCTGGGTTGACTCGATTGCACTGCGGATACGACTGATGGTTTGCCTTGGCATAGCAAGGGTATGAATCAACGATGAGCACCAGCCTTTGTTTTGGCAGGTTGAAAGCCGAAAAAAGGTGGAGCGGTGAAAATGCACAAAATTGAATTGCGCTCGTCTTTTGACGTTGAACACGAATGCCAGCCTTCTTGCTCTTCCAACACCATCACCATCACCGTCACCAGTCGCCATCTTGTCCTTTCCGTTACCACTTGACAATGAGCGCAGAAGCAGGGCCCAGCTCAGCGCCCCTGTTCAAAAAGCGTGCCAAGCCACACACCGCCTCGCGCATCTCCGTCTCTGTCATTCACGCCTCCCAACAACCCTCGACGGATGCAACCAATTCGACAACCTCGCAACGTGACACTGCAGCACGAGAGGAGGGCGAGGAGGAGATTTCAGTGCAAGACCTGATTGCGCTCCGCTCGCTCACCCGCAAACCCACCGGCATTGAACTCGAACGGCTCAACAAGGGAGAGAGAAGAAAGAAGAACAAGCCCAAAGAAACGAGTGCAGCGCAGCAAGGAGAAGAGAGATGGGAGCAGCAGATGAAGCGCGGTGGTTTGATGGCAGGTGCGAGCAAGGGCGAGCATGAGGATGAGGATGAGGATGATGAAGAGGATGCATCGAAAGCGAGGCGGTTGGTGAGGAAGAACAACTTTCAGGGTGAAACGGGTACTGTGGACGTTGACAAGCACATGTGAGTCTGTCTCTTTCGCCAACGAGTTCTGTCCTTTGCTGTGTGTGTGATACTGACAAAAATCAAGACCTTGACTGTTGCTTCTTGAACCCCGAACAGGATGGCTTACATCGAGGAGGAAATGAAGAAACGCACCGGAGCCGACACCACCACCTCGCTGGACGAAGCGTCGATGCGCAAAGCAGTCAATGACCCGCAAGACGAGCTGTACGCCGTGGCCGAAAGGTACAAAGCGCTCCAACGATCCATCAAGCCCGAGCAGACGCAGGAAGAGCGAGAAGGAAACGTCGCGCTCTCGGCCGCTATGCTCAGCTCCATCCCCGAAGTCGACCTGGGCATCGATACGCGCCTGAAAAACATCGAAGAGACCGAAAAAGCCAAACGCAACTTGTACGAAAAGAGAAAGTGCCAAGACGCAAGCGATGATGCACACGCTGCAGACCAAGCGTATACCAATACAAGGTTTATGCATCCAAACCCACGCACCAGCTACTCGGACTTTCATCATCCATCTTGCCAGGATTCAGCACATCGAGCCGACAGCGGCCACGGGCGAGACAGGAGGCACATGGCCACCGACCAACTCGTCTTGGATCGGTTCAAGAAACGACAGCGCAACTTTCGATAACCCATCTCGGCGCCATACCCTTTATCAGCACGCATTACAAATCATCATCATCATCATCATCATCATTATTTCGCCAACAAACATCGATTCAGAGTTCGAGACGTCTAAGGTAGATGAGTCTAAGCTTGATGAACGGGGCAAGAAGCGGGGCAAGAAGCGGGGCAAGAAGCGGGGCAAGCATCGGGGTGGGTGGATCTGGCCACACTTAGGATCGGCTCTTGGCATGACGAGGGCTCAGAATCTGCATCTCGGCCATGTGCGCCTGCCAGTGCTGCACCAGCTGCTCGCTGGACTTTTTCTGATCATCGTACCTGTACGGCTTCTTGTCCGCATAGCACTCGGTCTCTGCGTCTTTGGGCAGGGTGCCGTTGAGCATGTACGTGCGCATGATCCCGTTGGTGCACTGGCTGCTATCTCTCGACCCATGGCCGTACCCATGGTGCGCGATCAGTCTAGCGTTCTTCCCCATCTCGTTTAGCAGCCTCCTGCCGTTTCGCAGGGGAGTCGCCGGATCGTAGGTCTCAGCGATCAGAAGGACGGGGTGGGAGAGCGTGTGATTGAGGTCGCCGCGGTAGACCTCCTTGGGCGCACCAAAGGTCGAATTCCAGTGCCTGCAGGGGAGGATGTCGTAAAACCTACCATTGCCGCCGATCTCAGACTTGCCGACCATCTCCTTCCACTGATCCAGATACCATTTCTCGCCGTTGGTGGCAACGTCGTAGCCGCGAGGAAGGGGGCTGTCCCACTGGTCCGAACAGATGACGAGCAAGCCCAATTCGTCGGACGAGTGTTTAACGGGGAGGGAAGTGGGAAGAGTGGGGTCGTATTCCCACGAATCGAGGTAACGCGACATGAGCGTTGTGTCGCCCTGCAGTAAGTTGTAGAAGGCGAAAGCGAGAGAATCCCAGCTAGAAGGGAAGTGGAGACTGGTATAGATGAGCGAAATGATTCCAGTGTAGGTGATCAACATCGGTCCAGAATCCTCAGTGTAGCCGGGAATGGGACGTTGGACGAGTCGAGCAAACAGGTTGTCGAACGTGTCGATGAGCTCCTGTCGAGAAGGCGGCGCGCCACCCTCTGAAAGCGGTTGAGCAAGGGCACAGCGATCCGGCCCTGCATTGACGCACTCTCCAAGAAAGCCATCATGAAAAGCAGCGGTAACGTTGTCGAGCGCAGCCCATCCGAAGCCACCTATCGATCGCCAATCACGCACGTACTCGGTGCCGTCGAGCATCAACCTCCCGACCGAGTTGGGGAACATGTTGACGTACGTCTGTCCAATGCCAGTGCCGTAGCTCATAAAGTAGCCGTTCAACTCATCCTCGCCCAAGGCTTTGCGGATCTCTTCCAGGTCTCGGGCCACGAAAGCGGTGGTGAGCATCCCAGCCACGTCGCCGTACTTTTTCTTGCAGGCGGCGAAGATGGCTTCGTTCATGGCGTCCGCTTTGGCCATAGCATCACGGGGATCGACCTCGCGATAGTAGCGATATAGGTACAGGTTCCAGCGGTCACGATCAGCGTCGTAAGGGAAGCACGAGATGGAAGGCTGCGAGGTATTGACTCCACGCGGATCCCAGCCAAGTACATCAAAAGTGTTGTTTGTATAAGTGTTCGAGAAGCGCTCCGCCGCGTACCAGACAAAGCCGGTGCCCGATCCACCTGGTCCTCCCGGTTCTATGACCATGGTTCGCTTCGACTTCTTGGGCGCGTGCTGGAACCTGGTCACAGCCAAACGAGCGACTCGCTTGTCGGAAGCGTTGGTGTAGTCGAGCGGCACGTCGAGCCAGCCGCACAGGTAGAGGGCGTCCTTGGTTGTATTGCCGCGCGACCAGTTCTGCGGGTTGGGGTCATACAGTCGCTGCCATGCTTCGAGCGGACGAGGCTCGTCCAAGCTCGGAGGCACGGTGGCATTGGTGCACGGAAGAAAGTGGAAAGGATCGTCCTTTCGCGGGAAGCTGCCCCATTCGTTCTCCAAGCGATGATGGCCATGCTTGATGATACGACCATACTGGAGCCGGGGTCGCACGTCGAGGCGGTACCATGCCAACGCGCCCAGAGCTGCAAGAGCCAATCGAGCTTTCCAAGACAAGCCGTGCGAGGGCATGGGTGAAGGCTGCATAGCCATCTCTGGCAAGCGAGGGAGCTCTTTCTTGTCCGAAGCTGGCAGCATGTTGTCAATGAGCAGCCATGTAGAGACGATGGTGGTGCGAAGGAGAGAGCGGTGAACTCGACTCGACAGTACTTGTAGGCAACAGACCGGAGAGAGAGATCCGAAGGGCTGAGTCGAACCAAAAGGTCTCGCTTCAAGCCATACGGTCCCCACCGTTGCCACCGTTGCCACTGTTGCCACTGCCACCGTTGCCGTTGCACGAAATTGGATGTGGGGGTTTGTGCAAGTGGACGCTGACCGAGCAACGCCTTTGAGGCTCGTGCGCAGCTGCTGCTGAAACGTTAGGCACTCGTCATTGGGGCGATCGGCACGGCAGTTTCGATGCAGCCTCCTGCAGTTGCTAGTGCACATGTCTTGGACAAGCATGACTTTGACAAGCACGCTTTGTGTAGAGACGCTGTGCCGACTCAGCGTCTGTCAATCGGGCTGATCGGGTTCGGGTGGTTGCAAAGGTTAGCGACCTCTTTTCGGATCTCGGACGTGTGAGGGGTTTGTTAGAGCGTGTGCAAAGTCGAGGGTTGCAGTGGTGGCGCTCTTTATCATCAGCGCCATCATCACTTGCTTGATCACTGCTCGCTACTCTGCTCACGTCGCTCGTGTCGCATGACCAAAACCATTGGTTGCCCCAATCCTGCATTGTTGATCCATCCGACAGTCAATCTCAGTGCAGCGTTGCACGTCTGTGGGGTGCGATCCCATACCAATCACATTTTCTTGTCTCGACAGCATTGTCATCAGTACAGCTATTGCTGATTCCGGCTGATATCACGATGGATCCTACTGATCAGGCCAACTTCCAAGCAGCTGTTGATCGCGATGTGACCTAACTCATCTCGTCGCGCAGCAGCACCTCGGCTGAACCGTCTCTCGACCATCCTGTCATCGCCACGGCATACCGAAACTTGATTCAGACGCTCCATCGCAGACTCGACCAACTTCCTCCTCTCGATGTTTGTCTTCAGGCGGTACAGAAGCTTGTTCAGCACTCACAGCGAGCAGTGTCAGCATCTGGACCCTCTACACCGACTGTCTCGATCTCGTCACTCCCTTCCAACGAGACCCCCCGAGCTGTCAAAGCCAGAGAGGATGCACAAGAATTCAGTCGCAAGGTTGGCAATTCCTGGACAGTTCTCTCCGAAGCCTGCTGGCAGATTCATGAAGAAATGCAGGTCGGTGACACCTTCCGGATTGAGGAAAGCATCGACACTTTTTTCGACAAGCTACGGCGAAAACAGTCTTCCTTTGTCCCCTACTTCAAGAACCTGGACTACCTGGGCTACAACGACGACTCGCAGTTGAAAGAATGCAAGGAAGCTGTTCGCAATGCAATGTCCCATATCATGGACACGAAAACTCTTCTAACATCAAATGAAACACTTTGTTACATCCTTGCCTCCTTGCCCTCCTTCTCGGAGCCTGCACGCAATGACCCCTATGAGGAACCACTTCGCCAGCGCCTTGCTGAAGGGTTCTGCCACCACTACAAAGGAGATGCGCATCGCCGTCTCCTCAACTTTGCGAGCGAGGTCAATCTTGCTTGCTTTAAAGACAAGGCAGAGGGGAAGCGCCCTTATTTCAAAGGTACCCCCATTGTCCAGTCAAGCGGTACAGGCAAGAGTCGTATGGTGCTTGAACTGGGCCGCATCAGCCCTCTTCTTTACACTTGCATACGACCCTCAACTGGTACTGCACGCAACGGCTATCCGCTCGGTGATGAGCCCTTAATGAAGCTCATCTTCACGGAATTCAGGAAGTACAAATCAACCGACAACGAGAAGGCTGCTATTCTGCTAGCCGTTTGGTTCGCCACAATGGCATCAAGGCTTGGGGATCTAGCCAGCGGAGAGGCAAAATTCCAGTTCCTTGTCAATCTCAACAGTTATGGCACTGAAGAACATGCAAGCTGGCGCCAAACGCTCTTCCGAGACATTTCGGACAAAGCATGTATCTTGCTCATGCGTGGACCCATTCCAGGCCTGCACACTGAAATCTTCAAACACTATCTCGATCGCCCTGTGCGTGCTCTGAGCAAACAGCTCGGAGTGGTGCAAGACCATCTTGCATCACGCAACACAGCAGCACGTCAAACTCCCGTCTTCATCGCCATCGACGAATGCGTATCCCTTCCGCTGAGCTTACTCGATAGCATCTCTCGTGCCTGGAACTACATTGGGCAGCTAGAACGCGTGCCTGGGTCCGAAACAGTCTGCTTTTGGCTTGTTCTGATGAGCACCAACAGCAGCGCATCTAGCCTGATCCGGCCGCAGCAAGAACATAGTTCGGATCGGGACAAGATTGCGGTTCCCTTACCTACCTTCGTTGGCATCGGTTTTGACGTGCTTCGGTCAGAACTGGAGCCCCTTCGCAAGGCCTCCGAGGTTGCAAACATCGCACACATCCAAAAGTACGGCCGACCGTTGTGGATCTCGTTAGTCGAAGAAAACTACTGGTATGTTGTTATTGCAAAGCTGCTGGGGACGCAGGGGAACTTTGTTCGTGGTCAGCGCACAGTCTGTTTCAACGTCATGGCCTCGCGGCTTGCATTGCGATATATTCCCACCCGCGGCGCGGACAGCATTCTGTTCGGGGAACAGGCAACATTTACCCGCAACGCTGTCGATCGACACATGCGCATTCTCAACAAGGTTGACATCGATTCCACTATGCACATCAGCTCTCCATCAGAGCCCGTGCTCGCTATAGCTGCATCGCTCGTCATGCTCCCTACACCTAACCAACAGATCAACGAGGAACATGTGCCGAATCAGAAAGCGGTAAACCGGTATGGTTCCATCCTCGAGACATTGCAGCGGCTATGTCTCAGTTCGGCTGATATCGATATTCTCAAAGGCGTTCGTGGGGAGCTCATGGCGCGCCTTCTGATGATGACTGCTTGGGATGCGACGAAGGTCACAGAGGAAGAGTTTCTCGTGACTGAGGATCTGCATTGGAAGGCAGGGCACCTTTTGCGGCCGGAGACTCTGGAGTCGATCCTGTTTGGTCTTGTCCAGCTTGACAATGCCCGTTGGAACATTGTGCGCAGCCACATCGAAATGGTCTGTCATCGAGTTCGGAATCGGGCCTATGCTGGCGCTGATGTGAAAGCCTGGGTCCACTTCACGCATTTCGACATTCTGGAGACCAAGGTCAAAGAAATCTCTCCGGAGTACCTTTGGTATTGTTGGAAACGTGGCGTGGCGATCCAGATGGCACAACCTCAGCATGGCATCGATGGTATCATCCCCGTTTTCATCGGCGACCTCTCACAGCCGTTTCTTGCTGATGCGGGACAGAGTGATTGTCAGGCTGCTGGCCCAAGCGAGCGCCACAGCGGGGAGGCGCAGGCTGCTTCTCAGATGAGCTATATAGCCTGGGAAGCTAAGAACCGCCAGGTAACTAGTCCCTCCTTGGCTAACGAAAGTGCCAAAAGACCCAAGCATGCAGGACCTAGGCTGAAGCACGAAACGGGCGATGCACCCGCGCTTACTACCCGTGGGTTGTTGACCGTGCTCGCCGACATGGGTGCACATTATCAAACAGCTAGAGTTACAAGGATCAACGATACCGACTCACTTCAAGTGTGGATCCGAGGCATCGATCATGCCACGACCTACCCTTGCCTCGATAAGCTCAGTATCCGCAATGTCGTTGTCAACTTCCTGCACGTTGTGGCCAGTCATGTCGATTACGAGAGCTACAACAGGATCTGCGACCCCATGGACTTGCAATGGGCAAATGTTTCTGGCGACAATGACCATGCTGGTCCCTCATCACTGTCTCCACCGCATGGGGGCGAAGGACATGGCTCATCACCAGAGGATGCAATGGATACTTCGTCGTTTTAGTTGCTTTGTTTATCCATCTCCCAGTCAATATAACACTGTCATAATCTGATGCTGAACGACGAAGCGCTGTAAAGGAAGTAAGCAGCCACGATACGAGCCTGCCATATGACTTTGGTGGTAACATCATTCCTGTAGTATGTGTGAAACTAAGGGGGTATCAGTTTTTTTGGGTTTTTAAAAACCCGCGTTTCTTTGCTTACAGGTTTCTAACGTAGTTACTGTACTACTGATGCATCTGTAGTATGGTTGCAATCTGAAATCCAAAATTCAGCACTTGAGCAGTGTTTTGCTCAAACACACAACTGCTTCTAGCATGGTGACTAGCACATTAACATGTCCTCAAAATCACACATAACACAGCTTGACACACAATGTAAATTCGAGAAAGATGTATAAGTAATCCACATGCTTGACCACAGTCTGTGTAATGGAGCTGATCCACACACTAATGCTGATAACACCACTTCTTGTGGTCCAATTGCAAACTGCCTGTGTACAAATGCATCAGTACTAACTCAGAAGGTGTGTGTGTGTGGTACAGCACTGTAACATTGCTTGTGCATGAGCTTTTCCAGGCCTGTACAAGATGGTGTTCATCACTCAACCACACATGTTACAGTACAATGACTAAGCATTACATGGCATTGCTAGCTATATAGCTCACCGGTGCTACTCCACAGGCAGCTCACAGACAGGCATGGGGCAGACGATCGAGTGGAGAGCAGGTTACATGAGTACTGAGCTACACAAGAAGCACCACAGAAGTAATGGAAACTTGAGAGAACAAGAGCAATGATGCACTGAGAGACAATGTAGACAGTCAGTAAGAGTATGCAATTGAGCTGAATAAGACAAGAGATACTTACCAATCATGTCTATCATCAGGGTCAAGGGGTTGGAGCATTGCACTTGACAAATGCTACCTTGCAAGCATCAGAGCAGAAGAAGTAGACCTTTCCATGATGCATCACATGCATGACCTTGCCAATGCACTTGTTGCAGTGCTGGCACTGCAAGGTCGGCTTGGTGTTGGGCCAGTTCTGCAGCATGGTTGTGTGGAGGGCTGAGCTGAGCGCAGTGGTGGTGGTGGTGGTGGTGGTGTACAGCAGTGGCAGAGGTGGTGGAGAGCTGGAGAGGCTGGAGAGCTTGTGGCAGTGGTGGTGGAGAGCTGGAGACTGCATGCTGGAGAGCTTGCATGCTGGAGAGCTTGCAGCAGTGCTGGAGAGGCTGGAGTGCGCTGGAGAGCTTGCAGCAGCACTGGAGAGGCTGGAGCATGCTGGAGAGCTGGAGCGCTGGAGGGCTGGAGCATGCTGATGGTGGAGAGCTGGAGAGTGTGCTGGAGAGCGCTGGTGGTGGAGAGGCTGGAGAGGCTGGAGATGGCATGCTGGTGGTGGAGAGCATGTGGTGGCAGTGGTGCTGAGCTGGAGAGTGCAAGGGAAAAGAAAGAGCAAAAGAAAAGGTCAGCATGTGCTCCATCCACTAACAGAGGAAAGCGCACTCATGCTGCATGTGTGGACTGCACCATTGCACCACCAGAGGACTCAGATGTGTTGTTGGTGTCAAGGCAAGAGAGAAAAGATGGGGAAAGAAAAGGAGAATCAGTAATGTGCCACCACAAGTAAGTTGGAGGGGAAGGTCGAGCCATGTTGCATCGAAGGCATGGTGCAAAGCTGAGAATGGAAGAGGATCGCACCAAGAAGTCTGGTGGCAGATCGTGGTGTGGTGCAGCTTGGTGTGATGGTGTCAGAGAAGGGAATAGTCAAAGCATGGTCCAAGGGGAGTGGGGAAACAGGGAAAGAGTACTGACTTACTAAGATTCACCCAAGTTTATGGAAACCGAGTCTTGATGAAGTGCCAAGTGATGCAGCATGGGCAAAGTCATAGCTTGAAATGTATCGAATGTGAAAAGGAACAGTGAAGACAGGGAGGTTGAGTCAGTACTGTACCTGAGAAGATGCTGAGGTTGCCAAAGAAAAGTCACCTCTTACCAATGTTAGGTGTGAACAGAGAGGGTGGTGCCAGGCACTAGATGTCGAACAAAGAAACGTTGATCAAAAGCAAAGTCGGAGAAAGGATGGTCAAGGGTGAGCACATTCGGTGAGGATGGCAAGGCAGAACAACAAAGACACATAAAGGGTGGATGAATAGGGCCCAGGATGTTTGCAATGCATGCATGGAAGGTTGAGACAGATGGTGCCTACAGCAACAGTCTGATGCATGTTGCAGATAGTGAAGCGGCCAAGAGGGAATGATGCACATGGGCTTGGTGGGGACCATGTTGATGAGGGTGGCATCACCAGACTTGATGAACTTGGGGTTGTTCTTGATGGACTTACCAGTTCGGTGGTCAATCTTCTCCATGATCTCGGCAAACTTGCAAGCAATGTGGGCAGTGTGGCAGTTGAGGATGGGGGCATAGCCATTGCTGATCTGGCCAGGGTGGTTCATGATGATGACCTGGGTGAGGAAAGAAGTGGCCTCCATGGCAGGGTTGTTCTTGGAGTCGGAGCAGACATTGCCACATCTGATGTCCTTGATGGAGATGTTCTTGATGTTGAAGCTGATGTTGTCACCAGGGAGGCCCTCAGTGACAGACTTAACCTCAGTGGTGATGTTGGAGGGGGCAAAGGTGATGACCATGCCACCCTTGATGACACTGGTCTTGACACAGCAGACAGGCACAGTTCCGATACCACCGATCTTGTAGACATCCTGGAGGGGAAGATGGAGGGGCTTGTCAGTGGAACGCAAGGGGGGCTCGATGGTGTCAAGGAGAATCTTACCAGTGGCCTTGCCAGCCTTGGTCTCGTGCTCCCATCCCTTGTACCAGGGCATCTCCTTGGTGGGCTCGATCATGTTGTGGCCATGCCAGCCAGAGATGGGGACGAAGGCGATGGCCTTGGGGTTGTAGCTGACCTTATTGATGAAGTCAGAGGTCTCCTTGACGATCTCATTGAATTGGTCCTCAGAGTACTTGGTGGTGTCCATCTTGTTGGCAGCGACAATGAGCTGACAAACACGGAGGGTGAAGGAGAGGAGGGTGTGCTCACAGGTCTGGCTGTCCTTGGAGATACCAGCCTCGAACTCACCAGTACCACCAGCGATGATGAGGATGGTGCAGTCAGCCTGTGAGGTACCTGTGATCATGTGCTTGTTGAATTCATGGTGACCAGGAGCATCGATGACAGTAACCATGTACTTGGGGGTCTCGAACTTCCAGAGAGCAATGTCGATGGTGATACCATGCTCACGCTCAGCCTTGAGCTTGTCAAGAACCCAAGCATACTTGAAGGAACTCTTACCAAGCTCAGCAGCCTCCTTCTCGAACTTCTCAACTGTTCACTTGTCAATACCACTGCACTTGTAGGTGGCAGTCGACGATGTTAACCTGTTGTTCATTGTAGGCAAATGTTATTCAATAGATAAAGTCAGAAACGGTTCCAGATACTGCCAGGTGAAAGATACATGTCTGCAAGCCAGTTGGCCACCACCGAGATCCATTTCAGCTGATGATGATGAGGATGAGGATGGTGGATGATGGGCATGGCAATGGAGACAGTAGATGTGTAGAGAGCATCATGAACTTACCTGAGCCTTCTCCTATCACATCGTGAAAGATTGTTTTGGTGTATGGTATGATATGAGGTACAAGGTATGAGGGAAGAGGGGAAGATAGGGAAGGGTGTTGGAAGTGAGAGAAGAAAAGATGCAATGAACCCACTCAGCTTATAAATGCTCAGACTCCAAATGACTCAGCCACACCAGGCACACAGTCCTGGTGCTTCTCGAGCCAGTCTCAGGCACTAGAGCAGTGTCTACCATTGCTCGCTTGCATTGCACACCACCCAACAATGCTCTTGTCATCATTCAAGTGCAGAACTAGGATGGTGGTAGTGTTTGCACATCTGTAAAAATAGCTCAATTTGATCTCTATGAGTGATGTTTCCTAGCTTCCCTTTTCTCTGAATGAAAATGAATGACATTGCTTCAGATGGCTCTGAGACGATATAGAGTGTGAGCGCTACATTGAGACTACATCTACCACCTGTAAGGACTATCCTTGCGATCCTGGCACAGTCCAATATCATCTGTCAGCTGCATTCTTGAGTCCTCATGGTGGTTCTTGAAGTGCAGAGTTGCCACTTTCCAAGTGCTGCTGAGCCTAAGCGCCACCAAACTTGAAGTCCATGGTCTGTGCACAACCCAAGAGACTTTAGGAAAGTGTTTTCGATTGCTGTGACTGTATAGAACATGGGCAAGGGGAAAGAGAAACACTGAGGTTCGCCCAGCCTTGCTCAGAAGGCTGGGAAAGGATGAATGAGTCAGTGAGTGGTCATCTTGCATGCAGAAAAGGAGGACTTACATAGCATTGCAAAGGCCTGTTGCGGTCTAGAGATCTGTGCATGCATGTGTGAGAAAGGCCAAGACATGGAGAAGTGCATAGTCAGTGGTCTTGAGCTCATCAGGTGTTCTGCTGAAGAAGACTCCTGGACTCTGTACTTACCTGATCTGTGCAGAAGCGGTCCAAACCTTGAGCCACACATCAGAATCACAGATGTTGTTTTGTAGTTGAAGAAGAGGAAGTAGTTGTATTGCTGGGTGCATAGACTAAAGTACATCGGTGGCCCTGAATGCAAAAGAAGACATGCTGTGCTGGGGCAGAAAGGTGGTTGAGGCAAGGAAAACCGAATGCAGATGTGGTTGCACCATGAATAAGCCAAGAGCAATGGTGGAATGGCACAGTGGGATCCGAAAGCGGTGCAGTTGGGGCCAAATGAGTGCAGGAAGGGCACAAGGACAAAGCAGGTCCACACCAGAAGGTGGCATGTGGGAGGGAAAGAAGTGACAAAGAGTCAACAAAGTCAGTTCATCGGTGCTGGATCACTTCTGTTCCAGCATGCTGGCTGTGTGCATGCAGCGCTGGACCAGGGCAGAGAAAGGGTGAGTACTTACCAAGTGTGAGAGGGCTGGAGTGCTTGACATCCTTAGAGCAAGTCAAAGTCAGCAGGTGGTGGGCAGGATGCAGGTGCTGTTCCAAGGTGGTGCAGAGGCCAATGAAGGCAGGTGAAAGAAGAACAGAAAGGATATAAGTGTCAGCATCATGTATCTATCATGAGAAAAGAGCAATCCATCTGCAAACTTACCAATGATCACCAGAAAGACCATGCCTTCGAAGCGAAAACCCTTGGGAAGGGGTGGTGCACACAAGCCTGCTGCTCGAAAGTCACCCAGAAAGGCCAGCCAGGAGGAAGCGAGCCAAGACCAAGAAGGGGGAAGCCAACTTACCTTGGCAGAGGAGTCTGCATCCCAGATGAGGCAACCTGATTGTGCTGTTGAACTGTTGGAGGAGTTGAATGTGCTGGATGCATCACAGTGCAAGGGTTGAGGTGGTGGCAGTGAGGGCAAAATTGCAGAATACCCAGTGTTGGAAGTCACAGGAGGCCAGGAAGCCATGGTGGAATGAAGTGTGGATGCAATGTCAAGATTGCAAGAGGACATTGATGAGAGTGCAGGTGGCAGTGATGGGCAAGGTGTGGTTATGGAGGAACAGTGTGTAGCAGAAGATAGTACAAATGCAGCATCAGTATCACAGCAAGATGGGCAGCTTGAGCATCGAAGCCAAGATTCACCACTTACCTCAGAAGTTGAGT
Organism: Ustilago lituana; assembly: GCA_928869825.1. Lineage (NCBI taxonomy): Eukaryota > Fungi > Basidiomycota > Ustilaginomycetes > Ustilaginales > Ustilaginaceae > Ustilago > Ustilago lituana. The sequence goes on from CAKMYA010000045.1 coordinate 76,627, forward strand.
ATCATGGAGATGCAAGAAACAGCAGCCAAGGCATGTCGCAAGCCTGTACTTGGTCATCATTGAACAGGCTGACAGAAGAAAGAGAGGGTAAGTCAGCGCTCTGCCTACATTGATGCTCACCAAGCCAAACAAGCACTGACACTTACCATGTTGGGTCTTGCTGTTGCAGCAGTAGCCGTGCTATCCATCCAGGAAGAACTGAGGCAAATCCAAGTCCAAATCAAAAGGCAGATGGAGGAGGGTGCAAGACAGAGTGCTGAGATGTGGAAGCAGATGGATCAAGAAGCAAGATGGGTCAGCAACCAGTGGGTCATGATCAAAAGGATCCTTGACATGCAAGCTGCAACTGCTGCAGGTGGCAGTGGTGCAGACTCAGGTCCCTCAGCCAGCATGCTTCGAGGATCAGGAGAGCTGGGGGGAAGGAAAACATTCATTGCACTTACCAATCCATTTTCAAAGGAGCTGCACCACTGAATGGGCTTGCAGGAGAATGATCCCCTGCCTGACTTTGTGCCAGTCAGCAAGCACCCACTGTTGAATGGGCAACCTGTGCTGCGAATCAACTGGAGTTGGCCATGGAATGGAGAAGAGAACACAATGTTAGTAAAACAGATCCTTCGAGATCTTTGTGTAGACCCAAGCAGCAAGTACTCACAGAAGGTAGCTGCAACTGGTTTTGACACCATTGTGAAGCACTGCCTCAACACAGTGCACAACTGCTACTATTGCAGGACACAAGAGAGGAAAGGGGAAAGTGGAGAGATGCAAGCAAAGAAGAGAAGGAGTCAGCATCAGGTCTACAAGCAAAAGAAATGGCAAAGGGAGCTACAACAGCCATCCAACTTCATGCTGGCCACCAGGTATGGCCAGATGGACTGGAACGTACCAGAAGCTGTTAGCGAGGATGAGATGGACACGGAGCATCACTCTAACGAAAGGACACAGTCTTCGTGACAGAGCAAGAAGAGAATGATAATGATATTAAGGAAAAGGAATTGCCAAACTCAAGTGAGTCACTGGTGAGCTCCCAGCTGTGGCTGTAAGGGGCACAGGTGGTCGAGCATCACATGGGAGCAGGGTGTAGTGTGTGGGAGACCAAGATAAACCCATGGAAAGGACAGAGAAGACTTAAAACATGAAGTCATAACAGGGGGGGAATGGGTGGGTGAAGGTGAAACTGAGATCATGCTGGTCATGATCAGTGGTATTGAGTAAGAAGATAATGATGGATGAGATGAGAGTGAGACATGTGTGTGAGCAGTGTCTTGTAGAAACTCAGCCATGAAAACATGTGCTCTCTTGCATGAGTGAAGCTAGCACCCATTCCAAGCACTCTGCATCACTCTAATGAAAGGACATGGTCTTCGTGACAGAGCAAGAAGAGAATGATAATGATATTAAGGAAAAGGAATTGCCAAACTCAAGTGAGTCGCTGGTGAGCTCCCAGCCATGGCCACAGAGTATGTGAGTGGTGTACCACATGGTGCAACAGTCATGAGCTAAGGCTGGAGAGCATGACAGATGAGCCCACTGAGGAAGAGAGATCAGAGGTCACACCAAGCAGCAACATCGAGGTGGAGCAAAGCAGAGGAGTTGGAGTACAAGGCCATTCTGGTGGTGGCAGCCCTGTCAGCAACAGATTTGTCGATGTAATGATGGAAGCAGTCACTGCACCACCATCCAAGGCCACAAATGGTGTTGCTGTCAACACCATTGGATGCAGCCCAAGTGGCAGCGCCATGGTGAAAGGAGTGGCCAGAGTAGGCTGCTGAAGGGATGCCACACACCTCGAGGCACTGGTGTAGGGTGTTGACGAAGCTGGCCCTGTCAAAGGGCTTGCCACCATCAAGGAAAAAGAGGGGGGCTGTCAACAGGTGAGACCAGCAGACCACATCAAGAGCAGCGATGGCACAAGTGCTGAGCAGGATGGCTGGCACTGTGAGTGCAGCACCCTGCCAAAAGGGGTCTGTCTTGCTGGCTGGGATTGTGACAGTAGAGAGGTTTTGGTCAAGAAACGTCTATCTCATGCAGTTTGTTTGCTGAACTATGCGAGACGGTGGTGGTGGTGGTGGTTTGGAAGAGAGTCAGATGGTTGCAAGCTCAGTCTTACTCAGTTCAGGATGTGGGTGCAGAATTTGAAAATTTTTTCCATTCACATGATGCATCTTAGTCAGCAAATATGCACGATTTGTGAATATCGGGCTCATAGGTCACTGATGAGCTCCATACAGTTGGTGGTAGTGGTCATCGTTGCGAGCAGGCACAGACTGTAGATACAACATGCTGGAGTCTTCGACTTGCATGATCATGTGGACAATGTCCAGTGCCTGGTGGATGCACTGGATAAACAGAGATAAGGTTACAGAAAGTGTGGGGTAAGGATATGGATGATGGTAGTACTACTGCCATCCATGGTTTCGATGGTTTCAGTGGTTCTCTCTCAATGTAGACTTTAGTTTCACATACCACACATGCTTTGTAATCAAGAACGTTGCCCAACATGTTACATTCTAGCTAAAACCACACAATCATGGTGAGATGTGTCTAACGCTTCTCATTCTACTTACATACACAGTTCACCTAACAGAAAGTAGTTGTAAGATGAATCCAAATGGGTCATACAGACCTCGCTTATGCACACATGCATCCGAAGTGAGCAAGATGGCTTTGCTGAGCTCGAAATGTGCGAGTAAGAGGCGTACCAAAACCTCACTAGTAGCAAAGGACTTGTCAGCAGCAAATGAGACTGAACCAACCATGAGCATGTTGCAGGAGCCTTCTGCCTCCCAAGTGAGCTCCCCTGAGCAGAGGAAGCAGGCAAAAGCAAGGCAGAAGGCTGCCCTGAACATCCTATGGTTGTGATGAGAGGGGCAGACTGAAGGGAGGGCTCAAAGAAGCTGCCTGAGAATGGGGAGGGTGATGGCAAGCTTCACAACAGGGAGAGGGTCACCAACGACCTGTTTGATGCCTCGAATGACTCTGGCCAGGTGCTTGGAGTTGAAAATGGCTGTGGAGAGGCCAAGGTCGATGTGCCAAGACTTGACAATGGTGAGGTCACATTTGACTGTGCCATATGTCTTGCCCACAGAGTGCTGAGCAGCAATCCACTCGATGAGCAGCATATCTGAGGCTGGGAATGCAGAGAGGCAGTAGGTGGCAGCGAAAGAGGAGAAGGCAGTACACACAGTGGCTGACCTGGCTCTTGTGCTGGGTGCAAGGCTGTGCCAGAGGAGGAGAGCAGCTGGTGCTGAGAGGCCCATGGCAGTGATGAAGGCACATGGGGGTGGCAGGCCTTGTGCTCCCTGTTGAACTGAAGGAGGGAGTATGCATGGGGGTAATGCTGTTGAATGAAAGTAAAACAGTGGCAGGAAAGGGTGTCAGCAAGCATGTTGGCTTCTGATGAGACTCGCACAGGGACAAGGTTGATGTGCCACTGCAAGCACAGAGAGAAGATTTCCCAGAACAAGACCTGAGTCAAGTTATCGCAGATGGAGCCCTTCCAGAGGCCATACTCGATGTTTTCATTATCAACATGTATAACAACACAGCAAGGGCCAGACCAGGAAGGGGCAAAATGGTGGAGGGCCTCCAGGACTGCTAGGGCCTCAAGGAAACAGATGTCTTTCTGGTGGTGTCAGTGAGACAACTTGTGAGAAAAGACAGCAACTGTGTTATCCATGGAGCTGAGGTGACCACTGATGGAATGCTTGGATGCATCAGTCCAGATATGCTCCACCAGGAGCAGCAAGGGTTGAAGAAGGGAGACACCATCCCATGAGTTGAGCATAGCCACCCACCATTGTAGCTTGTTTCTCATAGCTGTGCTAATATGACAGCCATAAGGAGCTCTGTAGTGGGCCCAGACTGCATTGTAGAGCCTGTGTAAGAAAGCTCTGCCATGGGGAGTGACACGAGTAACAAACTGTAAATGGCTGGCTACCTGCTGAAGCTCCAGCAAGGAGGCATGGCCACAGTCGATGATGCAGTTACAAAGCAGGAGGATGCACTGGCAGCATTGGTGAGTGATAGAAGCTGTCTGGGCAACAGAATCGAGCTTGATGCTGAGGACCTTGAGTCGAGTTGTGCTCCAGAGGGTCTTCTTCCAGCTGATGTGAAAGCCAAGTGCAGCAGCTGCTAGGCTGAGCACTTGGATAGGAGTGGTGGCGTTGGCTGCAGCATCAGATGCTCCAAAGAAATCATTGAGATAGTGTGACATGTCGGAATGTGAAGTCAATGATGGTGACATGGCTTGCAAGGCAAAGGTGGTGAGCCAATGCAAGAACTCAGCAAAGAGGTTGAAGAGGAATGGTGATGAGCATCCTCCAAATGCAAGTGCACATTCCTGGTAGTGTGTGTCATCGAAGCAAATGCCCATGAGTTGGGCATTGCTCTCTGCAACGATAACATGCTGAAAGGCATCCTCCAAGTCAGCTTTCCAAAGAGAAGCACCTGGGTGTTCATGGATGAAGTCCATGACCATGTCAAGGTTCTCATACCAGATCATGATGAAAGAGGGGTCGATACCATCATTGATGGACAGCAGGCACTTGCCAGGCTTGCAGGGATGGGAGAGGTGGTAGATGGTGTGGTGCTTGTCGCTGTGAGGCTTTGGCACCACACCCACTGGCAAACAGACAAGCTGAGTGATGACAGGGTTATTGACAGGTTGCAGTTTGCCCTCAAGGACTTGAGCCTTGATCTCTTGGTGAAGATGTAGGACATTGGTGTCATCCATTGGCAAGTTGGCAACCTCCAGTCTCGATGCATTGTGAAGTGGGCCAGAGTAACCCAGCTTGACACCATGCTGGAGGGCTCCATGCAGTTGAGCAGTGAAGGCTTGGTCAGGGTAGAGGTTGAGGAAATGAGACCAGTACTGCAGGTTGAGTGTACTGACTGTGGCTGGCATGTCAGTTACATCAAAGATGGGGTGCTCACACCAAGTGTTGGGCCTGGGTGGCAGTGGCAAGCCTGTGAGCAGGGAGGCAAGCAACATCGAAGCCTGGTCAGGAGGCATGTCAACGATGCCCAAGGGTGCAAAGAAGTCCAGAGGAGGACTGGTGACGCTTGACAGCGGTGCAGGCTGGGCTCTTGAAGGTGGACCAACCTGTAATGTTGCACTTGGAGGCAGCAGAGACCTATCGGTGCTTGACAGTGGCACAGACTGCACACTTTGAGGGGATGTGACCCTAGATGATGCAAGTTGAGGCTGCAGGAACCTTGGAAACGCTCTTGACAGCAGCATAGACTGAGCATTTGGAGGCTTCCTAAGCTGAGAGGTCACACTTGACAGCAGCAAGGACTGTGGTACAGCACTTGGAGGTGGCTGGGACCTGAGATGTGCACTTGAAGGCAGCAGAGACCTGTGGCTGCACATGTCGATGGGGTGAAGCATGTGGCCTGAGTGAGAGGACTCTCTCTCTGATTCAAAGGCCCTTCTTGTTGTGGAGAGTGGCATTTGCTTTGGCGCTCTTGAAGCTTGAGCAGCTGACCATGGTGTGTGGGCTGTTGCAGTTGATACAGACATGGGACCAGGTGCAACCAGTGCACTTGAAGCCTGCATTGAAATGGTGGCAGGGTTCATTGGAACCTGGGTGGGAGATGCCACAATTGGAGCTTGTCTTGGGCGGAGCAGCTGGGTTAGCTCATTTTGGAGGGCCTTGTGTGGCATCATGCTGTTGTGAGGAGGAGGTTGAAGGTGGAGCGAAGCTTGACACCTTTAGGAAGGGGGCGAGGACCATGCTGTGGATCTGCTGGTCAGTCAGCACCCACTCGTGCACAATGCCTGTGCCAAACCTAATGTGACAGACTGAGAGATGGTAGTCTACTACTGCTTGCCAAGTGAAGAGACTGTTGAACTCAATGAGGTTGAGGAGGTGTGACAGGAGGGCTTTGTGGAGTTTGTAGCTCTAGGTGGAGCGAACCCTGATGCTGGTGTAGACCAGCCAGATATGAGCAAGAGCAGCGAGGGTTGGGATGGCCTTGATGAAACTAGACATGTGTTGAGAGGCCATGTCTTCAGCCAGAGTGAGTTGACCACCTTCAAAGACAAGGCTCAAGGCCTGCAGCAGGTCCTTCATAATGTGAGACTCTGGGTTGTGCAGCTTAACCAGCTGTTCAGCTGGGAGTGTGTCTTGCACCACAAGCTCTATGACACTAGGGGGAACCCAATGGAAACAGCAGGAGGAGGAGAGGAGGCTCAACTCACTGACTGTGTTAGACTGTGGGCTGGAAGTGTTGGATGTGGAGGGGGGGGTGGCTGTGCTGAGTGTTGAGGAGCCCAGTGGTAGCAAGGTTGACAGTTGAGAGAGAGCTGGGCTGAGCTTTGCCAACAGCTGGTTGAACCATTCATCGAGGTGCATCTCTAAGCGGCTGAGGATGCAGCTTTCGAGAGTGGTGCCATGCATGGCAGGACTTTGAGGGGAGGAGTCATACTGTGGATGAACAGAATGTGGTGAGGAGTGAGTGGGGGAATGTGCATGGTGTCTGGAGGATGAGGAAGTAGGAGTCTGCATGCTGGGAGTGACAGCCTCAGGGATATCGATGCCCTGACAGCTAGTGCAGGTCTTGATGACTTTCTGTTGGGTACCAACAAAGTGCAAAAGGGGAAAATGACCTTTGCACCAGATACAGGTAGGGTTGCATGGCATCTAGGGAGTGCCAAAAGTCTCACTGGTCTGAGAGGTGACCAGGCAACAGGAGTGTGTATAGAAGCAGTGTGCTGAGCCAACTAGCCTAGACTGCAAGTAAGTTGACTAGCGACAGTAAGAATCTGTGGAGAGCCTGTGAGGGTGTGCCAGACCACAGCAACAGGGTGCACACGTTTTGATGGCAAGCCTACTGTGAGACACTGCACTTGGAGTTCAGGTCCAAGGTGAATGCTCAAGATCTGGGCTCGCCAGCTCCAGAACCACCACATGAGGATGTTCCCATGTGTCAAACAGGGGTGTGCTACCTCAGTCCCAGGTTGTGAGTGTGAGTGAGGCCTGTTGGTTGCAGTTTCATTACTGCAACAGCCATGCTGAGCTGCAGATGGAGATCAGCACTTCATGTGGGTGGCTAACCCCATGGAGCAGCTATAGTAGACTGGGGCACCACACCCAGGATTGCATGTCGGCAGTGTTCAATGTTGGAGTATGCGGTACTCTGACAGTTCATCTTGCACTTGGACACTTCACCATAGAAGCACACACCAACCGGTTGGTCCTCGAACCAACTGGCCATTTACACACTCCTTTGGATGGTTGTCACACCAACCACCAAATTCTCACAATCATCGAAGGATATCCACTTTAGCCCATGCACCAGACATGTGGCATCTGACTTTCCCACTTATGTGACTCCTTGCATGCCTTTGCATCCAATGCAAGGAATGAATTAATGCCACCAATGCTGAATATACATGATCAACCCATTGGTCTGGATCCAACCAAAGGATCACTCGATTCACCCAATGGGAATGCCTGGTTCAACACCAAGATGAAACTTCTCCTGTGACATACACACTCCAATGTGACACACCACATGGTGGAAGTATGATTGGTTGGATGGAGACATGCCTTGGGCAACATTGCTTCCCAACAAAGGGACACAAACATTTGATGGTGGATACACTAACCATTGCACCAAGTCTCCATCCCCCCCTCAAAGCATATATAATGTACATACTAATCATACCTGCCACTGAAATATTATCGAATCTTTATCTCACTCACATATACTAAACACTCACCATTGCTTGGCCATACCAACTGACTGGTTCATGTATTTGCAGTGACTCTCCCTTTCACTTCCAGCCTCTGCACATTCAATTGCTGGTGTTGATAAACAACCGATTGGTCTTGTGGTATCATAACTCAGACTCTCAGTTGAATATCTTAGGATTTACAATGCATTGCTCAAGATTGCAACTCAGGCATCATACACAGTTGATCTCACAGTCAACCGACTGGTGTCATACATCAACTGGCAGGTGTGCATGACTCACGATTGCACACCACTGCTCAATAAGAAGCCCCTTTGACATTACACCTTCCATTAGTCTACTTGGGTGCATTTTCGACTTTGCCTAGCTTCCCCCTCTCGCTGTTTGTGCTGGGCTGCTGTGACCAGGTGCTGTCCTTGAGGGTCATCAGCAGGTCCTTTTGTCCTTGTTGAGACCATGTTGGGTGATCTTTGTGCAGGTAAGTATACTGTCAGGCTCTCCTGTCTTGGTTTGGTGGGCGCTAATGAATCTGATCTTCTCCTTGATCTTCTTTTATCTTTGCTGGACCTCCAAATGCATACAATCATCCATCTACACACACACACATGCATGCACACCAGCCAAAACTCAGTCAGCTCCCATAATGTACTGTTCAACTGCTATCACTGTGTCTGTGTCTTCAGCTGCCTGTGCACTTCGACTATGGTTATGGGTGAGTCCAGCCATCACATTGCCACACTTTACAGGTAAGTCACTGCAGTTCAGATCAAAGGTGGTTGTCACTTTCAGCTGACCTGACCTCTCTTGCATGCATCATCTGCCTCATCCAGACATGCATGCAAGACAGAACGTGTGCCTCAGGCACTGCCTGAGCTGGGACAGCTTCTGCAATGTAGGTAAGCTCAGATATCACACCCTGCCCTGCTATCTGAAGTGCTCAGTTAGCTGACTCATACATGCATTGGCCACTCTGACTTCTCGTTCTGCACTGTTTCTAACACATCTGTTCTTGCTCATGACTGCCTTCCATATGCCCTGCCATGCTGTAGATAGTTCACTCAATCACATGGTTTTAGACTTCTATTCCTATGTCTGATGTGCAAGTGAAGCTGAGAAAGGATGTACAGAGGTGAAGAAGAGTGGTTTGATTACATGAATTGAGCATCTATTATACATTCTCGAGTGTGATCATTCTCAGCAGAACATGGAAAAGCAAGCACTACCACCATTGCAAACAGCAAGCATGACAGACTTAGAGCCACATGATGGTGAGCATGCTACAGCAGAGGAAGAATGTGACTGTTCTAGTGCTGGTACATATGTGCACTGAGTTGAGAGGGTCCAAGCACAAAACCTTTTGCTGAGTTGTGTTCTCAAGCTATAAAAGTTCTGAAGTGTGCTGACACATCCTTTTTTCCTTTCCACCACCATCCATTCCAACCTCAACACCCCATCTTTGCCATTGTGCAATGTTGTGTTGACCTCCAGCCCCTCCTAGCGCACTCGCAGCAGTACTTTGCATCGATGTCATGCCTCAGGCCTCCATGCATCATTGTTGCCATCATCATTCCTGTCATATGACCATGAAGCATGCTGTTGCTGCTGCAATGGCTGCCTTTGTCCTCACAGAGGTCATATCCACTGATGCTCTCATCCCCAGTCCACTCCCTCATGGCAATTGACCGTTCCTGGGAATGTCTGTCCATAGAGGTGAAACACTTTGCTGCCACTGACACTTTGCTCATTCTCTCTCTATCACAACTTTACAGGTTTTATGAGGACTTGTCATCACCCAGAGTGGTGCCCAGGTGAAGTAGGGCCTCCCTTCCCCTTAGCCAAGGTAAGTTCCTCTTTGGCATTCTTTGTCTTTGTCATTGCACTCAACTGTGACTTGTACTGACCTCCCATTGCCTCCATCTCTGTGCCTTCTCATTGTTATTGCCACATCACCACTACAAATGCACACGATCACACTGCATTCATCCTCATTCCTGCCACTCATGATGTATTCATGCACTCAGACTTCTTGTGATGATGACTCAGTGGAATGCAACCTTTACAGTGAGTGTCCTTCAACAGCAAGCACAAGCAAATCATGACCTCCATGCGGTTGGCTGACATCTCGCTCTATCTCTTTCTCTTATTTTTCTTTTCTCACTCTCAACACCATCAACACTGCTGCTGCCATTGCCCTTGTGATCTCTCGCTCACTCTCTCACTTGGTCACTGGCTCAGTCACTGGCTCTCTCTTGCATGTGCTCCCTCAATCTCTCAACCATTGACACTGCCACTGCTGCCCTCTCAGTCTCTTGCAGTCTCTGTGTCTCTCTCTCACATGTGCTCTCCAATGTCAACACTGCCACCACCGCTCTCTCTTGCATGCTCTCTCTCACATGCTCTCTCAACATCAACACTGCTGCTGCCCTCTCTCTCTTGCATGCTCTCTGAATGTTGACACCGCTGCTGCCCTCTCTGTCTCACATGCTCTCTCTCTCAATGTCGACACTGCCACCACTGCTGCCACTCTGTCTGTCTCTTGCAGTCTCTCTGTCTTTCGCATGCTCTCTCAACCGTTGACACCACCACCACCATTCTGTCGGTCTTTGAATCTGTGATCTTCTGCATACCATTTACAACACTCAACTGCCACCACTGTCACAACTTTCTCACCCACCGCTGTCAACACTGCCACAGTGTCTCTCACACACAACACATTCTACATGATGTTTCTCCCAATCTCTCCCTCCAAATGGCACTGCAAGCGCTGCAGCAAGATTCTCGATGTTCACACCACCGTTTGAGGTGTGCTAAGCCATGGCTATGCATGGTTCTGCTCATGCCATTGCATGCACGATCATATGGATGCGATCTGAATCGCAGTAAGTACATTTCAATGTCTTGCATGCCACAAGACAAGTATACTCAAGCAAACCAGAGAACATGCAAGACCATAACTAAAAATAAATGAAGATTGATTGCCTAACTTGGGAGAGTTGCTTGCGAGCTCCCAGCCATGGCCACATGGTGTGCGAGTGGCATACCACATGGTGTGATGGTCATGAGCTGAGGCTGAGAGCAAGGAGAGGTGAAACCCAACCGAGAAAAAGGCAAACAATCAGAAATCACACCAGGCAATGTTGTCAAGGTGCAAAGGGGCAGAGGAGTTGGAGTACAGGGCTGCCTTCATGGTGGCAGCCTGGTTGGAGGCTGACTTGTCAATGTAGCAGCAGAAGCAGTCACTGCACCACCATCCAAGCCCATGAATGGTGTCAGCATTGATGCCATTGGCCATGGCCCAGGTGGCAGCCCCTCAGCAAAAGGAGTGGCTGGAGTAAGCAGCAGGTGAGATGTGGCACACATCGAAGCAGCACCGAAGCGTGGAGATGAAGGAGCTGTGGTCAAAGGGTTGACCTCCTTCAAGCTCAAAGAGGGGTGCGTGGGCAGTGCAGTGCTGACAGATGACATGGAGAGCAGACACAGCACACATGCTGAGAGGAACAGCTGGGGCAGTGAGGGTAACCCCTTGTCGAAAGGGGTCTGTCTTGCTGGCCAGCAGCATAATGGTTGCATATGAGTAGTCACTGGCAAAGGAGACAGCAGACACAGTGAGGATGTTGGGGCCTTGCACTTCCCAAGTGAGCTCCCTGGAGTGGAGGAAGCAGGTGAAGGTGAGGCAAAAGGCAGCATGGAACATACAGTGGTTGTGCCTGGATGCACAGACAACAGGGAGGGCATGCACAAGCTGTCACAGGAGAGGTAACATGATGGGCAACTTGGTGGCAGGGAGGGGGTTGCCCATGACTTGCTTGTACCCACAGATGACATGCTCAAGGTGTTCAGAGTTGAATGCAGAGATGGAGAGACCAAGGTCAATGTGCCAGGACTTGAGCACAGAGATGTCATGTTTGAGTGTGTTGTATGTCTTCCCAGCCAAGTGGTGGTGCACCACCCACTCGATGAGCATGAGCGGTGAGGCAGGGAAGGGGTCAGTGATGTGGAGAGTGGCAGTGAAGGTGGCAAAGTTGTGACATATGGTAATGGAACAGGCTTGTGTGGCAGCAGTGAGGCTGTTCCAGAGAAGGAAGGCTGCTGGCAGGGAGAGGCCAACAGCAACAATGAAACTCATTGGCAGATGGGTGCCATGGGCCTGTTGAACTGGAGGAGGGTGAAAGCCTGGGGGAACTGGTGCTGTATGAAGGTGAAATGGTGGCAAGACAAAGCATCAGCAAGAACGTTCACCTTGGAGGTGATGCAGACAGGCTCCAAGTCGATCTGCTGCTTCAGACACAGGGCAAAGATCTCCTGAAAGAGGGACTGAGTCTGAGGGTCTTGTATGGAGCCTTTATGGAGACCATACTCCACATTCTTGTTGTCAATGTGTACAATGATGCAGCGATGGCCAGACCAGGATGGTGAGAAGCAGCGAAAGGCTTCAAGGACCACCAGAGCTTCAAGGAAGCAGATATCCTTCTGGCGATGTTGGCAGGAGAGCTCCTTGGAGAAGACGGTGGAGGGGTGATCCATGCTACCCCAATGTGCACTGATACAGCACTTGGATGTGTCAGTCCATACATGCTCCACAACAAGGGGGGAGGGCTGAAGAAGGGAGACACCATCCCAAGAGTGGAGGGTGTCTACCCACCAGAGGAGCTCAGCTCTTGTGGCCTTGCTGATATGACATCCAAAGGGGGCCCTGTAGTGGGCCCAGACAGCATCATAGAGGTGGCAAAGGAAGGCACAACCATGAGGGGCCACACATGTCACAAACTGGAGGTGGCCTGCCACCTGCTGGAGTTCCAGTAAGGAGGCTCAACCTTGTGCCACGATATGGGAGCAGAGCTGTAGGATCCATTGGTGGTGTTGATGAGTGATGGAAGCCATCTGGGTCATGGAGTCCAGCTCGATCCCTAGTATCTCGAGCTTGGTGGTGGCCCAAATCATCTTCCTGTGGCTAATCTTGAAGCTGAGTGCAGCAGTGGCCAGGCTGAGCACCTGGATGGGTGTGGTGCTGTTGGTGGCATGATCAGACACACCAAAGAAATCATCAAGGTAGTGTGACACATCAGAATGAGTCATCGACATAGATGCTGTCACAGACTGCAAGGCAAAGGTGGTGAGCCAGTGCAGGAACTCAGCGAAGAGGTTAAACAAGAAAGGCAATGAGTGACCCCCAAAGGCAAGTGCACATTCTTGAAAGAATTGGTTGTCAAAGTGAAAGCCCATGAGTCAGGCATCAGACTCGGCCACAATGATGTGCTGGAAAGCATCCTCCAAGTCTGCTTTCCACAGTGAGGCACCAGGATGCTCCTGGATGAAGTCCATGATCACATCAAGGCTCTTGTAGCAGGTGGAGACAAAGGAGGTGTGGATGCTGTCGTTGATTGATGGCAGGCAGGCACCCAGCTTGTGAGGGTGGAAGAGGTGGTAGATGGTCCTCAACTTGTCACTGTGCAGCTTGGGTACCACACCAACTGGAGAGCAGACAAGGTGGATGCAGTCTGGACTGGAAACAAGATGAAGGCAACCCTTGTGCAAGCGAGCTTCAATCTCACAACGCAGATGGTGAACATCATCAGCATCCATAGGCAGGTTGGATACTTCAAGGCATGCAGTGGAGTGCAATGGCCTGTCATATCCAAGCTTGACACCATGGTGAAGAGCTCCATGCAGCTGGGTGGCGAAGACTTGGTCAGGGTAAAGGTCTAAGAAGGGAGACCAGTGGTGCAGCTGAAGCATACTGACCATGGCTGGAATGTCGGCAGTGTCGAAGATTGGGAGTTTGCATGAAGTGTTGGGCCTCAGCAGGGGGGGTGAGCCTGCAAGGAGGGAAAGGAGGAGGCTGGAGGCAGAGTCAGGTGACATGTTGACAATGCCTTTGGCAAGCAAGGCCAAGAGAGGGTGAGAAGGTGCTGAGAGCATCTCAGACCTGGCTGATGGTGCTGTTAGTGGCAGCATGGGCCAGGGTGATGCAGTTGGAGGCTGCACTGGTGAAGGTGAAGGTACTAAGGGAGCCTCAGACCTGGACAAGGGTGCTACTAGTGGCAGCACGGGCCTGGGTGGTGCAATTGGGGGCTGCACAGGCAGGAATGAAGGTGTGGAGAGGCTCTCCAACCTGGGAGGAGGTGCTGTTTGTGGCAGCACAGGCTGGGGTGGTGCAGAGAGTGGCTCTGACCTGTGGTGAAGCATGTTGCCTGAGTGAGGGTTTCGACTCACCATTAGCTGGCCTTCTTGGTGGGGATGTTGGTAGCAGCCTTGCTGATGAGTGATGGACACTGTGTCAGAGGGTGTCGGCCCTGGCAGTGGATACAGGCATGTTGTCAGCTGCAGCCTGGGCAGTGATGACCAGCGTTGAACTTCCTGCAAGGGTCGAAGTTGACTGAGACTGCTGAGCGAGTTGTGCAGCCTGGTCGTTGGTTGGAGGAGGGGTGAAGGCAAGAGCTAGAGCTCGAGTTGCCACAGTGGGCCAGCGCCAGGGTGTTGGACATTTTGAGGAATGGGTACAACAGCTGGCTGGTGATAGAAGAGTCATATGACACCCACTCCTGCACCACAGAGGTACCAAAGTGCTTCCGACAGACAGCCAGGTGGTAGTCCACTACAGCACACCAGGAATAAAGGTGGTCGCACTCAATGAGCTGGCCCAGGTGAGACAAAAGGGTGTTGTTGAGGGCGAAGTTGCCCATGTGCTGAACCCTGATGGCCATGTACACTAACCAGACCTGTGCAAGGGCAGCGATGGAGGGGATGGCCTTGATGAAGGCCAAGGTGCAAGACTCAGATGAGTTGTCAGCTAATGTGAGATGTCCAGCTTCAAAGACCAAACCCAAGGGGTGAGAAGCCTCCTTCAAGACACAGGACTCAGGGTTGTGCAGCTTAACCAGCTGTTCCAGCTTGAGCTGGTCATGTTCCACAAGGCTGATGATGTCAGCAGGCACCCAAGCGAAGCAGTGATTGATGGAGAGGGATGGAGACTCACCTGCAGTAACAGGTTGTTGACCAGCAGAGGTGAGAGTCGAGACTGCTGCTAGAGGAGGTTGTGGTCGAGGAGGTGGTGGTATGGATGGTGTGGGAAACAGCGCTTGTGTCTGAGTTGCATGGAAGGTACTAAGGAGCTCACTGAGTTGACTGTCCAGACAACATTCCAGGCAGTCGAACTGCTGCCCAAGCGCTGTCACTGATGATGCAGAGGCAAAGGTGCCAGGATCACTGTGACATCGAGATGTGGATGGTGACGAGTGGATGGGTGAGCATGAATGAGAGCAGCGAGAGGAGGGTGTCAGAATGCTCAAGGGCATCCAAGGTGCAGAGTCTGGGTCAGGCAGGGGTGCTTTGCCACAGCAGAGAGCACAAGTGAGCACCATGGCTTTGTTGATGCTGATGAAGTACCCAACATGATACAAGCACTTGCAGCGATTGCAGGGCTTCGTCGAAGACATGAGAGCTCTGGAGAGTGGGTGTAACAGTGTGCCAAACCAGTTGACACAGGGTCGCAGAGAAGTGAGGAAAGACTGTGGGAGAGCTCAAGTGGGTGTGCCAGACCTCAATGCGAGATACACCAAGTCATCAACGGTGGCAAGCCAGCACATCCACCCATCGAAACCAAGTCTTGGCACTGCTGAGCTACACAGCGATGGTTGCTTGCCATGAGTGTCGACAGCGCTGTCGCTACTGGGGACCAGCCAGTAGATGAATTGGGGTGTTTGAGCACACCGAGCTCTGTTGAGACCTATTCTTGACACTGTCAGAGCCCCAGCGAAGGTTGATCACTGCAGAAGTTGGTGGTGCTGCTGCTGTGGGAACCAAGGCCACAGTTGATGAGAGAGGAGGAAAAAGTCGCACAAGCGTACCACCACATGCAGTAGCCACCACATGAGGGTGTTCCCAACTTTGTCAAGGTTGGGGGCAAGTTACCTCAGTGCGAGGCCTGCTGGACACGGTTTCATTACCATGTCAATCATGGTGAGCCACCAAGATCAACACAGCCAGGGGTGATCAACCTGCCTGGTGCAGCTATGTCAAAACTCTGGGCACAACTCCAGAGATGGCAGGACAGCAGTATTTCAAGTAGTGCACCAAGCCACTAGACTGTGATACCCTCAGGAGTCGGAGGGCCTGTTGATCACCTTGCACTGAGACACAGGCTCAAGATGCGTTGGTCAGGCGATATGGGCTGCAGTCGAGAAGGGAAGGGGGAGGAAGACACTGATGCTGCAGAGGGGGTGGTGACAGAACGAGAAACAGGCAAGGAGCCAGTCAAGGAGAGGGAAAAGGAAAAGGGGGGGGCCAGCGGTGGCCAAGGACGAGGGGAGGGGTGAAGAGACATGTGCCAGCTAGGAAGGTGAGCAGAAGTGCAACCTTGAGGAAGACCAAAAGCATGCGAGGGGGAAGGATAACTGCAGAAGCTCAGCAGAAAGAGGGGGGTGGTGGGGGAAGGTCGAGGGGGTACTGTCGATGAGAGGAGGAAGGCCAAGGCAGCCAAGGTCCTGAGACTAACAAAGGAATGCACTCAAGCCAGAGTGGTGAGCCAGTTGATGCCTGGAGGGCTCGAGAGCGTGCAGAAGCATGGTGGAGTGGGAGCAGTGCTCGATCACAGAGACTGGTCGAGGGGGCAGAGAATGAAGCCAAGTAGCGATCGCAACTACCAGGTGATGGAGAGCACTGAGGGTGGTCTGTCACCATCAGTGAGACTGAAAAAGCTGAGAAAGCTGAGAAAGCTAAAAGACAATGCTGCCAAAGAGGCCAGCATGTATGAAGAATGTTGGTGATGGGAGAGAAGGAGAGACAAGTGAGTTGGTTGAGTATAAATCTCAACTGCAGAAATGGAAAAAGGGGGACTGAGACATGTGTACCCATCTTGTGACTGATTACAATCCATTGAAGCCAATGCCTGTACAGAGCATTACATCAGTCTCAGTTTTCGAATGTCACAAACAGCTTACTGACTATACTGATACCATTCCTAGGTCGAGTTCTACATTTGCTCTGTCATGACCCGATGTACTTGGCTCCCTGCTCCCGATGAATCCGATCAATGTATACTCTTCCTCTCGTGCGAGTGTGTGCTGGTGTGTGTGTGTTCCTCACTCAGGCCGACGAACTGTATATACATGTTTTACTCAGGACGACGAAATGTATTTGTATTCCTGACACAGGCAGTCGGTCTGTGACAGCGTGCCTGAGACCCGCCGTTCGCCTGTACACGTCAGGCAGACGACCTGTAAGCGTCTTGGGCTCAGGGCCTGCCTGAGGTTTGAGGCACACGAGCGGCCTGACACCCTGCCTGAAGCAAACAGTATGAAACTTTTTACGATGTGATTGTAACGAACCTTTTTTCAAGAACATGATTACAAAGCGACAGATCAGAAATGGGACCAACCTCTGAGACACCTCATCACGCACTGCTGGTAGTGAAAGAGCAGCAACTGTGTATCGGGATGTCTTTGTGGTGTGCCGCGAAAGCGGGTGCTTGGTCGGATGACCTTTCCGTGAAAATCGTTGAGAGCCGATCCCTGGGGACCGAAGATATGGATCACGAGATCGTCGTCCGCGTTCATCTAGTCAAGTTGATAAGCAATGCTCGTCAGTATTGAAATCGTAGAGTTCCGACAAGAGGCGTCGAGAGCATCACTTACCAAAGGGTACAGAGCGATAAGGCCCTTGTCAAAATTATGGTGGATGTCGTCACGCAGTAGAAGTCCGAATTGAGGTCGGTACAGGGAGGGTGGCTGGTATCCCAGGACTTCGGTATAATACTGGAGAAAGTCAAGAAGAGCTGAAAGTCAGCCAAGGTCAAAGTTGAACGTCAAGCTGAATGGGCATGTACGAACCTCGGGCCGAGAAACGGGAAGGATATGAGCCGCTGTACATTGCAAATAGTCCACCTCTGAAACGAGGCAATCGTGATCTCGTGCGACGACTTCAAGACGGAAATTCGACTGAGAAGATGTGCAAAAAGGTGAGCCGAAAGGAGGTCAGTAGCAGCCTGATGTGCTTGCTCATCGACTGGACGCACCTGATTTACAGAGGAGCGTCTAGAATTGCTCATTGTGCTTGCCTCATCGCCAGCGTGGGAAGGCCTCGCCGAAACTTTGAAACGAGGTCCGATGCGTGGCATGAGCAAGACGTTCTCGATCTCTGTAGCCAAAAGACAGGTAACGGTAGCAATCTGATTAGCGCTGCAGTCCGGGTCGCGATCGGCGGGTTCCGAGTCATGTGTGCTTACCAGCGTTGTAGTATACGAAGCGACCGGGAGTGACGGCGTCGAGCGGGTCGAGTGCGATCCCTTGCTCGTTGCATATGTGACCGCCTGTCACGACATATGAAATGTGAATGCATTGAAGGACGTAGCCGAAGTTGTTGACCAGTCCTCTGCGAAGAAATTCGATGGGCACAATAAGGAGAATGTGGCCGCTCCTGTCGGTGATCTGCGCCAAGCCTTCCCTTGGCCATGCCTCAGCGCTGAGTGCGTATCCGACACGCTCCCGAGTCTCGTTCTGTGGTTGTGTTGAGTTCGAAGACATGGTTGGATTGTCGCAAGGAGCAAGAATGATGATGATGGAGGACTGGAGCAGAAGTGCAAAGACAGAGAGGATGGGCGTTTGGCTGGAAATAAGATGTGCCAAAGTGGAAAAGCTCAGCTCGCAGCACAAACCACCTATGTAACCTCGGCTGAGTTCGGCAGCTCAAGTGACTCGTATGAGAACAAAAACGCTGTACAGTAAAACCTCTCGAAGTGACACACTGAATTATTTTAATATTTTCGAAAATAATTTTGATGTGTAATACAGAAGAATACAGCAGAACACTCATAACATACTGAATTGATGCTCTTTTTGGATGCAGAAACTTTCATACCTGCTTACTCATTGTTACCAAGTATTTGCATTAGAGAGATGTGCCCTACAAGTGAGAAAAGCCTTCAGAACCTCACCTGACAGAAGACCTTGGCTGGCCAGTATCTCTTGTGCTGCCTGTAGGGTCTCCAGCTGCTCAGTTCTGTGCTTTCCAGGATCCTCTGATGCTTCCAACTCCTCTATTTGTGTTGCAGGTGGGCTGGGAGTTTGGGTTTCCACTGTCTCCTCTGTATCATCCTCCTCCTCACCTTCTGGCTCCACCACATCCTGCACTGGCACTGCTGTGAGCTTCCTCAGGGTTGCTTCCAGCTCCTTATCCAGCTCTGCTTGATCTCCATCCTCTTGCCCATCTGTTTCCAGGTCCACCAATCCTGTGTGCCTCCAACAATTCTTGATGATACTGGTGCTCATATCCCTCCAGATCTGCTGAGATACCTTGATGGCCTGAAGAATATCTAGCTTGTAGATTTCTGTGCTCCCAAGTTCTGCTTCCAAAAGTGCATTAGCATCTTGCCTTGCTCTGTAATGTTTCTTGAAGGTAGCAATGATGCCAGCATCCAAAGGTTGGATCTTTGAGGTGGTGTTGGGGGGCAGGAAATGGATCTTGATGTTCTGGTGCTCTTTGAGGGGATTTTGAAGTGAGCCATGGCCTGCAAAGTTGTCCAAAAGAAGCAGGATTTGTCTGCCAGGAGTCTGCCCAACATACATGTACAATGAGGTCAACCATGAAGAGAATATGGAGCTGGTCATCCAGGCCTTTTTGTTGCTTGTATATTGGATCCCTAGCTGCTCTGGAGTTTGCTTCTGAAAGGCATGTGACTTCTGTGAATGGCCAATGAAGAGGAGGTCCAGTTTTTCAGTTCCAGAAGAGTTGCAGGCAAAAAGAATGGAGATCCTGACTTTGTTCTTCTTGAGACCAGAAGTTGGAGAGGAAGCAAAGGCCTTGCTGGGGGGCATGTTATAGAATAGCCCAGTCTCATCTGCATTGAAGATGTCATTGGGGTGGTATTGCTTCAAAAGCTGCTTGAGGACTGGAAGTTCCCTGTTGGTGATGTCTTGGCCCACACTTCCTGATTCTCCATGAGTGACTTGATGCTTGAACTTGTGCCTCTTGCAGAACTTCTCTAGCCAGCCATTAGAGAACTTGAGAGTGAGCTGCTGGGTTGCTGGAAGGCCAGAATTGAGCATATCTTGAAGTCTTTGTCCTTGGAGCTTGAACAGATGAGAATTGACCATGAGACCTCTGACTTGCTGACTGTCAACCCATTCTGCAAGCAATCTGTCTAGCTCTTCTGAGTTGGCAGGATGCTTCCTGCTGCTGGAAGAAGGTGATTGATCTGTTGCTGGGCTTTGGTTGATGATCCTGTGGATAGAGGACCTGCTGGGGGTGTAACTAAGCTTGAATTTCTCCTGAATCCAGTCTGCAAGCTGCTGATGAGTGAAGGCAGGAGTGAGTGCCTTCTGTGCATGGTAATAGGCCCTTATCTGCTGTTTCTGGGGCTGGGAAAGGTTGTGAGAGGAAGTGGCTGGAGACCTTGGTGCTCTAGTCATGGTTGAACAATGATGATAGTGGTATGAGGGTAAGAACTTCTTGTCATTGTCAAGAGCTCATTGAGAGAGTCACAATGATGTATAGAAAGATACATTTCAAAGCATTATGTAGCTGTCATATTGTAAAAGGTGAAACTTGCACTTTTTGTGCCACAATTAATTTTCAATTTTCGAAATTTTTTACCCTTGTCACATGTATTGGAAATTGACCACTGCCAAGGAGCTATCAAAGGTGGAGAATTGCCAGGTGAAAAGTGTCCAGTATCTGCCAAGAGATCTGAAGCAAGTAGCTAGCTTGCTAAAGTCTTCCTGATGGTGGAATTGTGTGTAGAGCTCAGTCTGAGGAAATTTCAGCTTAGATACATTCTGTAACCACTGAGTATGATGATAAAGGACTTGCAGAGGGCTGAGGGGGAGCCACCAATGGTGGTACAACACTTGCCTGGATGGCAGAAGGAATAAGACAGACAGATGACAAAGGGGTACAGTAATGTAAAGAATGATTTGATTGAGTAAAATATTGTGGGACTGCCATAAGGGTGATCCATATATAGGGAATGCCTTGCCTACAATGCACACATGGTGACAACATAGGGAGATGCTAAGATACAAGGCAAGGACAGAAGATAAACACATAAAGGACTGTGGAGTGGTTGTATAATCACAAGACTGGAACTGAAAGAGAGTGTGTTTTGATATATATGTTCCATCATCAGGTACCCATTGTGATGTGGAAGGACTTGTTGCTATGTACAGCACCATGCATGGAAGAGTTGTCCTGAAGACTCAAGCATGGCATTGGAATGGGCATGGCATCAGCCACCAAGAGTAGCTGATACCAACATCAGCACCAAGAGTAGCTGATACCAACATCAGCAAATATTGCTGACAGAAAACTGCAGATCTCTCCATGTGGGAAAATACAGGGGATAAATGCATGTGGTTGTGATAGAGCTCCTGGACCAGCAGAGCCGGGAGTATCACTGAGGTGAAGGAAGACCATTTTCCAACAGTCCCCCTCTTCCACTATGTCAGGGATATCAACAATGACTCTAAAGCAAAGGGGACACACACATGCATACTAACCACAACCTTGACAAAATACTTGACATGATCCTTCTATTCCATCTATCTACCAATGGAGGAACACTTGAGAGAGGAATGGCAAGTGGATTTTTGAGTGGGGCTGTCACAGAACATAAAGTCGAACTTGAATTGAGATTGACATTAGATGCATCTTACAGTTGATCTCAGATGAAATCGATGCTAAGCAGGCCTTATTGTTGATTTCGCCTACAGGGCTGTACAATGCTGTGGAACAACATGACAAGCAATGACTATGATGACACCATCCCAACTGGGTCATGGGTGATCAGCGATGATGTTGGCAGCACCTGGAGGATGCTGTCAACAACCCTAGGCCAACCAGTAATGGCCAGGTAAGGCACAGGGGCCCCTGCATAGATAGGGGGACCTGCAGGAAGGGAGGAAGAGCTTGACACTGGCTTGAGGCTGTGGAGCTAGCTAAGGGGCACTGGTTAGACACCAGTGACACAAGTCCCAAGGACAGCAGGGCAGGCCCAGACACTGGCCTGATGCTGGCAGTGGGATGTTCTGGAGCAACTGCCACCAGCATACACACATGCATATATACATGTTCCCTGTACAAGTGGAGAGGTGGGGCCTCATCCACTCTATCATTCATTAACTTGTCAGTATGT
The DNA here is from genome assembly GCA_928869825.1 of Ustilago lituana. NCBI lineage: Eukaryota > Fungi > Basidiomycota > Ustilaginomycetes > Ustilaginales > Ustilaginaceae > Ustilago > Ustilago lituana. The sequence continues at coordinate 98,454 of CAKMYA010000045.1, forward strand.
TTAGTATCACTATACTCCCACTCATTGTCTTGTAGAGTAGCAATCTTAGTCATTGCTACTACTCAGTGTGCCTCCATTTGAGTTGGAGTACATATAGACATCAGTCAGAACCACCACTGGTGCCACAGGCCTCACCTGTGCAGGCGGAACCTACACCACAGTCCTGGAACCTTCACCAGTACCATTACTATATGATGACACTGACTACCAGCAACATACAGCCTCGAGCATCATTCCTGACAATGGCAGCACAGTTCATCAGCGCTGCATACCTACACAAGGACAGTTAGCCCACTCCTGTCAAGTGTAGGACACACACCCAGCTACCACAAATGTGCTGCATTTTCAAACGAAATCAACATTTACCTCAAGTTAACTTCGATTTCACATGTCTGGCATGCCACCACTGACATCATGGCACAACTCCATCAGCACTTCAAGATGACTGGTGGCAAACCTCTGGATTACATTCTTGGTATCCAAGTTCACCAATTGCCTGGTGTCATCCATTTGAGTCCAGCCAGCCACATCCAGCGCTTGCTTCTCACTTACAGACTTGATTCAGCAAACATCATCCACATGCCTCTCAACCCCAGCACTGATCTCTCTGCTGGCAAGCCACTCCTGCTGATGGAGCATTCCACATATCGCAGCATTGTTGGTCAGATCCTCACATTAGAGTGGATTGTTCAAGCAGTGCCCCACGTTCACTATGGCACCTGACAATCAATCTGAGGAGCACCTCAGGGCCATCGACCTTGGGTTGGTGGTAGCCATGCTCCAGCAGATGATGGAGCAACAGCAACAACAAGCTGAAGCTAACCGAGAATGGCAGCAGGCCATGCTAGGTAACTGGCAGCTGTACCAAGGTGAGGAGCCAGCTACACCATCACCAGTAGGCCAATTGAGGTCAGTGCCACCTCTTGGCAAGTCAACAATGGCTCAGACCAGGTTGGCTCAAGTGGAGGATCCTCAAACCCCTACACCCAGGTCAACAGCAAAGGTATGGCCTGCGGAGTTCAGCAACATCGATGTTTATGCAACCCCCACAGGCCCTAGGCACCATCATGAGCCTCTCAAGCCCATCACAGTGTTCGAAGGTGAGGGCCAGGAGCCTAAGGCACTCCCTGTGGACATGAAGATCCTGTTTCCCAAGCTGGATACCAAGGATGTTGAGCTGTTCCTCATCAAGGCCAACAACTGGTTCACTCAATACAGTATCACAAGCCATCAGCATCAGGTGGCCATTGCTTCAGAATGTTTGGAGGGATCAGCCAAGGAATGGTGGGACTCCAAGCTATGGGTCAACCCTAAGCTTCAGGGACAACTGTTCCACAACTGGGACATGTTCTGTGCCCATTTGAGGGATCAGTTCAGTCAGATGGTTGACTTGTTCACCACCTATGCTGAGCTCTCCATCCTCCATCAAGCCAGCGATGAACCAGGCATGGCCATGTGCTATGTTGAACATTTCTGAGACCTAGCAAACTGTGCAGGCCTCGATGGGAACCCTAAGCTCATCATGGGTCTCTTCAAGATGGGTCTCACTGCCAGGATGCATCAAAAGTTCGAGCATGATCCCCCTTCCAACCTCTGGGAATGGTATTGCAGTGTGGAGAGCATTGACTGCATTCAAACCTTGGATGCCAACAACACCTGTCTCCTCTCGACCCCAGCTCATCCTGCTAGCACAGCAGCACCCACTACAGACAAGGGGAAAGGGAAGGAGGCACCACCATTTAGCAACAGGACAAGCAGTTGGGGTCAATGTAGTGGAGCCATACCTAATACCATCCCTAGGAGGCCTTTGCCTCCTCACTTGGCTCAGAAGCTGCCAGTAACCAACATCGGCAGCACCACCTTTGGACCAGACCAGTGCAGCCTATGTGGCCAGACAGGCCATTGGTGGTGCAACTGTCCCAAGGCTGTGCCCAGAGTACCCAGCCCACCAGCTGCACCTCACAGCCCTGCTCCACAGAGTGGCCATGTTTATGTCATCAATGAGCAAGCTGATGATGCTGAAGATGATGAAGAGGCATCTGAGGAAGGCAACCAGGAAGCTGATGTTGACCTGGCTGCCTACGCTGATGAGGATGAGGAGAATGCCCAATCCCAGGAAGGTGATGCCAACCAGGGAAACAGGCATGGGACAACACACTGATGGCATGCATTGCCCTGAATCCATCCTTGTCATCACACTGTACATATCAAGACTGTCATTTCTGTTTCTCTGCAGCATCGCAGAAGCCAGTACTCGAGATTGATGGGACCATTGCAGGTCACCCAGCTTGAATGCTGGCTGACACAGGCACTGGAGTGTCTATAATTGCTCATACATTCATTTTGGCCCATCAAATACCCACAAAACCTATACATAAAAGAAGCATTCATGGTATTACAGGTCATACCTTACAGATCAACAGTGCTGCCTCGGTCACCACAGGCATAGGAGGTTACCTAGTCAGCCCTTTCGACACAGAGGTGACAGACATCGATGACTACAATGTCATCCTAGGTTACAAGCTACTCAGGAAACTCAGGCCCAGGGTAGATTGGCACACCAGTACTCTCGATTTCTGGCCTGGCCTCGAAATCGAAGTTAAGGGGCAGTTACCATCGATTTCAACTGAGATCCAAGATAATGCATCCTTAACATCGATTTTGGCAACCAATCTTGTAGCTCATGGGAATGAGTTTGTCCCCACCAAACAGCTCATATGAGCAGCCCTCCATGACAGTCCCATAGGATGCATGCTCCTGGATGTCGATCCCACCACAGTACCCATGTACAGCTTCATCCCTACAGGCAGTGACAAAGGTATCGAGATGGAGGTTGAACCTCAGGAGGAGCTGAAGGCGAAGGGGATACCTGAGGAATACCAGGATCTCCATCAGGTCTTCTGCAAGACTGAAGCTGACAAGTTGCCTCCAAGGATGGACCATGATCTCTCAATCGAGTTATTGCTGGGCACACAACCACCTCAAGGGCCTCTGTACTTACAGGGACCCAAAGAGCTGGAAGAGTTGCACAACTACCTCAATGAGAACATCACAAAGGGCTTCATCCATCCATCAAAAAGTCCAGCACACTCACCTGTGCTATTCATACTGAAGAAGGATGGAGGCCTCTGGTTATGCATCGACTACTGAGGCCTCAACGAGGTGATGGTGAAGAATCGTGCCCTGTTACCCCTCATCGAGGAGCAGCTCTTCCTACTGTGGAAGGCCAAGGTCTACAGCAAGCTGGATCTCAAGGCAGCATATAACTTGGTGTGCATCGCAGATGGCGATGAATGGAAGACAGCCTTTGGTACTCAACTTGGGCTCTACAAGTACCTCATCATGCCATTTGGGCTGGTGAATGCTCCCTCACACTTTCAGTCGCTTGTTAACAGTATCTTCTGTGATATCCTCAGTATCTACATGGTGGTATACTTAGATGACTTCCTCATCTTCAGCAACCACCTGAAGGAGCATGTTGGCCATGTACAAGAGGTGCTGCAGTGACTATGCAAGCACCACCTCTTCGTGAAGCTGTCGAAATGTGAGTTCCACACCACAACCATCGAGTTCCTAGGCTATGTTATCATGCCACAAGGAATCAAGATGGATGAAGCGAAGGTATGGACCATTAAGGAATGGCCAGTTCCTGAGTCGATCCACAACATCCAGTGCTTCCTTGGCTTCACCAACTTCTATCGACGATTCATATCACACTTCGCACACATTGCAAGGCCACTCACATTGCTGGTCAAGCCAACTGAGCATTTCAGGAAGTTCAAGCTGCCAGAGGAGGCAGAGAAGGCATTCCACAGTCTCATCGCAGTATTCACATCAGCAGGAGTCCTTCGACATTTTGATTATCACCTGCCCATGCGAATGGAGATGGATGCCAGCAACTATGCCATCACTGGGGTCCTCAAACAAGAACATGAAAGCTGGTGGCATCCAATTGCCTTCTACTCTTGCAAGATGAGCTCAGTGGAGTGTAACTACGAGATCCATGACAAGGAACTGCTTGCAGTGGTGGTGTGTCTAACCCAGTGGTGCCATATGTTGGCAGGCCTGCCAATGCAGTTGGTCATCCTCATGGATCACGAAGTGCTCAAGTACTTCAAGTCTCAATGGTGCATCAATGGTTGACAAGCTTGGTGGGCAGTGCTACTAGCCGATTTCGACCTCGTTCTGCAATACAGGCCAGGGGACAAAGCAGGTGAGCCTGATGCCTTGACAAGGTGGAGTGATATGCAGCCCACTGGTGAAGAATGAGAGCATAATGTTCGACAGCTGCTGCTGGCCTGACTATTTGCCAAACCTGATGTGAAATTGATGATAAATTCCATTAAACATCGATCTCAAATGAGTTCAACCGAAAACATGTGTAATTGTCAAACTCAATTGAGTTCAACTGTAAGGGATGATAATCATTGATCTTGTGAAGTGCCTCCAGCATTGCCCTCTATGGCAGATATTGTAGCAGGAGGATTCAAGGAGCTCATCAGGACCTTCCAGCCACTCGACCGTGAACTAGTGGAGCTGTATGATCAAGGCCAATTTGAGCTCAAGGACAGTTTGTGGTACAAGAATGGCTGTTTGGTTGTGCCGAAGGTCACACTACCTGGCAGGCAAGGTAGCAATGACACCAGGAGCATGGCCAAGGTACAAGGCCAATCTCTATCGGTCAAGCACCTGCGCTACATGGTAATGTCGCAGTGCCATGATGGACCGACTGCTGGGCACATTGGACAAGATGCAACAATGGAGCTAGTGCAACGACATTACTATTGGCCACACATGGCAGCATGGATAGCGGACTACATAGCTAGCTGCCCAGTGTGTGCATGGTACAAGGCCACACACCATTGGCTGTACAGCCTTCTACAACCATTGTCCATGCCTGAGCAGCCTTGGGGCTTGATCTCCATGGACTTCATCGAAGGACTGCTGCCTTCAGAGGGCTATGATTCAATCCTCATTGTGGTTGACCACCTTACCAAATTTGCCATCCTAGTGCCAACACCTAAGTCGGCAACCTCAGAGGATACTGCCAAGCTCTTGGAAGTCACGGTCTTCATATGTTTCGGTGCACTGGACCACATTGTCTCTGATTGAGGATGGCAGTTCATATTGGCAGCCTGGAAGAGGTTCACTGCCACCCTTGGCATCAACCACTCCCTCAGCATGGCCTACCACCTGCAAACTGATGGTCAGACTGAACAGGTAAACCAAGTGGTTGAACAGTACCTCCATATGTACTGCAATTACAAGCAGAACAACTGGTGCACCTTGCTGGCAATGGCCAAATTTGTGTACAACAACATGGTACACAGCAGCATTGGCATATCACCATTCTTTGCATGCTACAGCTGGAATCCCAAGTCTCACCCAGAAATCCCAGAACAACTTGGAGTACATGACCCAGGATGGCATGAATGGCTCATGACTGCTGAGGACCAGATCACATACCTTCAGGAGGCCATTCAGCAAGCACAAGCATGGACAGTTGAGCAATACAATCATAAGCACAAGGACATGGAATTCAAAGTCAGTGATCTCGTTCACATCAACTGCAAGAACTGGAAGACTCGATGACCCAGTCCCAAGCTCAACACCTGCTTTGCTGGCCCCTTTCCCATCCTGGAATGCATCGGCCAGTGAGCATACCACCTACAGCTTCCAGCAACCTTCAAAGTCCATGACATCTTCCACATCTCCATGCTAGAGAAGCAGCCAGCGAGCCAACTGGCAGGGTGTCACATGCTTCCCATACAACTGTTGCTGCATGGCGATGAGCTGGAGTATGAGGTTGAGCATGTCCTCAACTGCCAAAACCATCATGGCCAACTCCAGTACAAGGTGTTCTGGAAGGGCTATCCCAAGGAACAGGCGACCTGATCAATTGCCCTGACCTCATCCAGGACTATGAGGTTTTGAGGGGGGGAGGCATTCCTGCTTGAGAATAGGGCCATCTCCTCAGTTTTGCGAAATCGACATTAAAAGCAGGTTACAGTTGATCTTGAATGAAATCGACATTAAGAGCAAGTTACAGTTGATCTCATGCAAAATTGAGGATTACATGACTTTATCCTTGATCTCAAAAAGGTCAGACCTGCAGGAGGAAAAGTCACCAGGAGGGCTCCAGTCTCAGTGCCAAAGCTCATCAGATGCTCACAAGGCACACACAAGGGGAAGGAGAACAGCGGTGGATTTCACAGGAACAAGCACAGTACAGGAGGAGGACAAATCTACATGTCAATGTAGAAGGGTTCGCTGTCCTCACCCTTGGGGACTGGCAGAGGGGACAATGGCATGTCCACAGGTGGTGGAGGACTGCCAGGGCAGGTGCGAGACTCATGGGGCTGGCGCTCACTCACGAGAGCGCTGTTAGCCACCATGTACTGGCACACGGTGTGCAAGATGCTGTCAGCAGTCATGTGCCAGACATGTGAAATCGATGTTAACTTGAGGTAAATGTCGATTTCGTTTGAATTTGAGGTTAATGGCCAGTAAACATCGATTTCACTTGAGATTGATGTTAACTGCCTCTTGCGCTCGATGTCAGCTGACCACCGTTGCCACTCCATCCAGAGGTAATGCAGCACGTTTGTGGTAGCCTAGTGGGTGTCCTACACTTGACAGGAGTGGGCTAACTGTCCTCATGTAGGTATGCAGCGCTGATGAACTGTGCTGCCATTGTCAGGAATGATGCTCGAGGCTGTATGTTGCTGGTAGTCAGTGTCATCATATAGTAATGGTACTGGTGGAGGTTCCAGGACTGCAGTGTAGGTTCCACCTGCACAGGTGAGGCCTGTGGTGCCAGTGGTGGTTCTGACTGCTGTCTATATGTTCTCCGACTCGAACAGAGGCACACTGAGTAGTAGCAATGCCTAAGATTGCTACTCTATGAGACAATGAGTGTGAGTATAGAGATACTAAATGTACTGACAAGTTAATGAATGATAGAGTGGATGAGGCCCCACCTCTCCACTCATGCAGGGGATGTGTATATATATCTGCATGTGTGTATGCTGGTGGCAGTTGCTCCAGAGCATCCTGCTGCCAGCGTCCAGCCAGTGTCAGGGCCTGCCCCTTCTGTCCTAGAGCCTTGCCACTGGTCTCCAACCACTGCCTCTTCGCTGGCTCCTCAGCCTCAAGCCAGTGTCAGGCTCTCCTTCCCTTCCTGCAGGTCCCCCCTATCTTCGCAAGGGCCCCTGCACCTCACCCGGCCGTTACTGGTTGGCCTAGGGTCATCAACAGCATCCCCCAGGTGCCACCAACATCATTGCTGATCACCTGCAACCCCTTTGGGGTGGTGCCATCATAGTTGTTGCTTGTCATTTTCATTCCCCAGCATCATACAGCCCTGTAGGCGAAATCGACAAAAAGGCCTGCTTAATGTCGATTTCAATTGAGATCGACTGTAAGATGCGTTTAATGTCGATCTCAATTCGAGTTCGATTTTATGTCCTGTGACAGATGCCAGGAAAGTCAGCATCATTGAGGCACCAGAGCCACACCATGGCTGTAGCCCAGTGATGATCATTAGTGGGTGGGTAGACATGGTCATTGTGGTGTACCTTACCCATACTGACACTCTCTGATGTCAAGAGATGGGCCTGCTTGGTGCTGTGCTCATGATGACCATGCTGCCACCCAGGAAAGTTGGCACAATACACAAGTGCTGGGTGGCAAGCAATGTCCCGATGGCAGTGGGTGATACCTGTGGCATGGCAATGGACACACGAAGCAGGCACACAGCATCGCTGACCCAACAGGTCCATGTACAGCAAAGGGAAGCACCTACACCACTGAATCGAAACAAGCAGTTAGTACATGGCCACAACACAAATGGGGATGACAGAGACAGGGTGTATGTACAGGATTTGGAGTGCTTCACAGTGAGCACAGGACCAGGTGGGCCAAGGCACTGAGCCCTCAGTCAAACGATGCATGATGATGTTGCAGATTTGCCAATCTGCAGCATCGCCCCAAGTAATTGTCCAGAGCTTGGGGTACTGACCAGCCACATACAAGATCAGCAGCACTGGAGCCCAGAGTACCTGGGTCCACACTATGATCTCAGCCCAACTTGGTGTGTGGGCCACCAGCAGTGATGGAGAGGGATGGCGCAGGGGTACCAGAGGGGGCAGCATGTGCCTGCTGTCCAAAGGGGTATCCCTCCACACCACACCTGGAGGAGGGGGTGGAGGAGCATATGCAGGCATTCCAGGTGCCACAGGAGATGTGGGAACACTTTCCGAACAAGCCAACTCAGCTTCGTAGCCCTCTTGACATTCCTTGCTGGGTGCATGCACACCCAGGAAGAGAGGCTTGAGGGCAGGAGGGCCATGCGAGGCCAACTCCACCAGCGAGACAGCCACAGCTTCCTCGATGGGCATGACAGCCACCTCAGAAGTGGTGCATGGCGCTGCAGGATCCATGGGCTGCCTGATGGTGGAGCCTGTATTGCCATCAGAGGGGTTAGGGCTGGCACCCACCGACTGCACCAAGATAGGTGCGATGCCACTAACAGCTGAAGGAGCTTGAGCTGCAGGAGCAGCAGGGGATGAGGAGTGACAGCTTGTGCGATGGAGAGCTGTGCAGGGAGCAATGGGAGCCACCTGACAAGTTGAGCAGCACAATGGAGGGTGGGATGAGGGGGCTGACATGGTAGGTGATGGCATAGTGGTAGGTGATGATGAGAAGGAAGAAAGGAAAGGAAGGAACACCACCAACACCACAAATACAGGCCACCATTTTCTGCACAGGCCATGAAGAATTAGGCTCCGAACAGACTTCATTACTTCACAGGAGCTCAGCTCTGAAAATGGGGGTAATGTCACAGGACATAAAATCGAACTCGAATTGAGATCGACATTAAATGCATCTTACGGTCAATCTCAATTGAAATCGACATTAAGCAGGCCTTATCATCGATTTCGCCTACAGGGCTGTACAACACTGTGGAATGAAAATGACAAGCAATGACTATGACAGCACCACCCCAAAGGGGTTGCAAGTGATCAGCGATGATGTTGGCAGCACCTGGAGGATGCTGTCGATGACCCTAGGCCAACCAGTAATGGCTGGGTGAGGTGCAGGGGCCCCTGCGAAGATAGGGGTGACCTACAGGAAGGAAGGAGAGCCTGACACTGGCTTGAGACCATGGAGCCAATGAAGAGGTAGTGGTTGGAGGCCAGTGGCAAGTCTCTAGGACAGAAGGGGCAGGCCCTGACACTGGCCTGGTGCCAGCAGCAGGATGCTCTGGAGCAACCACCGCCAGCATACACACATGCATATATATATATACACATCCCCTGTACAAGTGGAGAGGCAGGACCTCATCCACTCTATCAGTCATTAACTTGTCAGTATGTTTAGTATCACTATACTCCCACTCATTGTCTTGTAGAGTAGCAATCTTAGGCATTGCTACTACTCAGTGTGCCTCTGTTTGAGTTGGAGAACATATAGACATCAGTCAGAACCACCACTGGTGCCACAGGCCTCACCTGTGCAGGTGGAACCTACACCACAGTCCTGGAACCTTCACCAGTACCATTACTATATGATGATGCCAACTATCGGCATCATACAGCCTTGAGCACCATCATCCCCAATGACAGCAGTGCAGTTCATCTGTGCTGCATACCTACACAAGGACAGTTAGCCCACTCCTGTCAAGTGTAGGACACACACCCAGCTACCACAAATGTGCTGCATTACCTCTGAACAGAGTGGCAATGGCAGTCAGTCAACATCAAGCATAAGATGCAGTTAACATCGATCTCAAGTGAAATCAATGTTTACTGGCTGTTAACCTTGAACTCAAACGAAATCGATGTTTACCTTGAGTTAACTTCAATTTCACATGTCTGGCACATGACCGCTGACACCATATTGAGCGAACCAGTTGTTGGCCTTGATGAGGAACAGCTCAACATCCTTGGTATCCAGCTTGGGAAACAGGATCTTCATGTCCACTGGGAGTGCCTTAGGCTCTTGGCCCTCACCTTCAAACACAGTGATGGGCTTGAGGGGCTCACAATGATGCCTAGGGCCTGTGGAGGTCACATAAACATCGATGTTGCTGAACCCTGCAGGCCATACCTTTGCTGTTGACCTGGGTGTAGGGGTTTGAGGATCCTCCACTTGAGCCAACCTGGTCTGAGCTGTCATTGATTCACTGAGAGGAGGTGCCAACTGTGTGTGGCCTACTGGTGATGGTGTAGTCAGCTCCTTGCCTTGGTACAGCCACCAGTTACCTTGCATGGCTCACTGCCATTCTCGGTTAGCTTCAGCTTTTTGTTGCTGTTGCTCCATCATCTGCTGGAGCATGGCTACCACCAACCCAAGGTCGATGGCCCTGAGGTGCTCCTCAGATTGATCGTCAGGTGCCATAGTGAATGTGGGGCACTGCTTGAACGATCCACTCTAATGTCAGTGGTCATGTGCCAGACATGTGAAATTGAAGTTAACTCAAGGTAAACATCGATTTCGTTTGAGTTCAAGGTTAACAGCCAGTAAACATTGATTTCACTTGAGATCGATGTTAACTGCATCTTATGCTTGATGTTGACTGACTGCCATTGCCACTCTGTTCAGAGGTAATGCAGCACATTTGTGGTAGCTGGGTGTGTGTCCTACACTTGACAGGAGTGGGCTAACTGTCCTTGTGTAGGTATGCAGCACAGATGAACTGCACTGCTGTCATTGGGGATGATGGTGCTCAAGGCTGTATGATGCCAATAGTTGGCATCATCATATAGTAATGGTACTGGTGAAGGTTCCAGGACTGTGGTGTAGGTTCCACCTGCACAGGTGAGGCCTGTGGCACCAGTGGTGGTTCTGACTGATGTCTATATGTTCTCCAACTCAAACAGAGGCACACTGAGTAGTAGCAATGCCTAAGATTGCTACTCTACAAGACAATGAGTGGGAGTATAGTGATACTAAACATACTGACAAGTTAATGACTGATAGAGTGGATGAGGTCCTGCCTCTCCACTTGCACAAGGCATGTGTATATATGTATGCTGGCAGTGGATGCTCCGGAGCATCCCACCACCAGCATCAGGCCAGTGTCAGGGCCTGCCCCACTGTCCTAGAGACTCATCACTGGCCTCCAACCACTACCTCTGTGCTGGCTCCACAGCCTTGAGCCAGTGTCAGGCTCTCCTTCCCTTCCTGCAGGTCCCCCCTATCTTCGCAGGGGCCCCTGTGCCTTACCTGGCCAATACTGGTTGGCCTAGGGTTGTTGACAGCATCCTCCCAGTGCTGCCAACATCATTGCTGATCACCCTCAGCCCCTTTGGGGTGGTGCAGTCATAGTCATTGCTTGTCATTTTCGTTCCACAGTGTTGTACAGCCCTGTGGGTGAAATCAATGATAAGACCTGCTTAACATCAATTTCATCTGAGATCGACTGTAAGACATGTTTAACATTGATCTCAATTCAAGTTTGATTTTATGTCCTGTGACAAGAGGTTGTCTGAGGATTTTGTTCAGCTCTGAAGATTTGTCTCTTTCCCCACCCAATAATCAGCAGAATTTTGATTATTCAGCATTCAAAATGCATCATGTGGATTCCAAAACACCATAACAAAGCTCAGTTGGGTCCACAAACTAGTGAAAGAGATGGATGGGTGGTGTTGACATCTCTCTGAATAACCACCATCTCCACCATACCACACACATCTCAGTTGCATCATGCATCATAGAGATGACAATGCACTGAATAGTGAAGTTTCAGCATGTCATTGTCACTACCATCTCAGCCTCAGCTAAGGTGGATCATGCACATCATGCATGAGCTGAGCATAAGTGAGTTGGTGTCAATGATTTCTGGGTGTCATCCCCATCCTCCTCCTGTACTAAATTGATGAGGATGATGCCATGAGAGGTTGTCTGATGATTTTGTTCAGCTCTGAGTAATTAGCTCTTTCCACACCTGATTGCCAGCAGAAATGATTATTCAGCATTCAAATGCATCACGTGAATTCCAAAACACTGTAACAAAGCTCAGTCGGGTCTGCAAGAGACAACTGGTGGTGTCGACACCTCTCTGAACAACCACCATCTCGACCACACCTCACGCATCTCGGCTGCGTCGTGCATCATAGTGACGACGACGCACCGAAACTTCCCTAATACTCCCTCATTACGAAAAAGGTGTGTGGACCTACTCATCTGATCTCACATAAAGCATTGAGCGCGAGCGGTGCGCCAATCCACCATCTGCCATCCACTATCCATCGTCCACCATCACCACCATTGCTCACCCAACCTACTCACCTTGCTCGCCACCACGTGCTGTCTTGGATCGACGCCGATTGCTTCGCCTGCTGCATCGCTTACCTGCCCATCGTTCGATCTCAACCGAGTGCTGCAAGTTGGTGCTGCCTGTCCGATTGGCATTCCCAGATCGCGGTGGAAAAGGATGGATCTCGGTCAAGGCGCCGACCTGCAAGCCACTGTTGATCGCGATGTCATCCAACTTATCGCGCAAGCCAGCAGCGAATCGGACCAATTGTCTCGTTACCATCCGATCATCGCCAACGCCTATCGATTCTTGATCGAGACGCTCCATCGCGGGCTTGATCAGCTGCCTCCGCTTGCCGTCCTTGCTCAGGCAGTCCAGAATCTTGATCGGCATGCAGCGTTGGCTCCTCGACCCTCGACGCCCCCTCGGCCCGCCTCAACGCATCATCCTGCGGCCGATGACTCACCCCGAGCCAAAAAAGCCAGAGTAGATGCGCACAACTTGCGCGCAAAGGTCGGCAAGGATTGGATCATCCTCTCGAAATCATGTAACGACCTCCGACATGAGATGGAGGCCGGCGACGAGAAATTGATCGGCGAAAGCATCGATAATTTTTTCTACAGGCTGGACCGGTACAAGTCTAGCTTTATTCCCCACTTCAAGAACTTGCAGTCCTTTGATCGTCACGACCAATCGCATCTGCAAGCCTGCGAAGAAGCTGTCCGCAACGCAATGACCAGTGTCTTGCGCAAGGACCCGCCCTTGAAAAGTGACGAAGCGCTGCATTACCTTCTGGCCTCTCTCCCGCGTCCGGCTGCATCTCAAAGTCAACAGTTGGATCCCTTTGAGGAGCCCCTCCGCCAGCGTCTAGCCGAAGGCTTCAGCCACCGTTATCAAGGTGATGCGCATCGCCGTCTGCTTTTCTTTGCAATGGGGGTCAATCTCTCTCTGTTCAGAAACAAGCCAGAGGGCCAAAAGCCCTACTACAAAGGCACCACCATCGTTCAATCCAGTGGTACGGGCAAGACCCGGATGGTGCTCGAACTCGGTCGCATCGCCCCTCTCCTCTTTGTGTGTATTCGACCTGCGGCCGGCAGCGCACGCATCGGCTACCCGCTGGGCGATAAGCACATTGTGGACCTCACCTTGACCGAAATGGCGACATTCAGGTTGACTGACAACGAGAAGGCTGCCGTTCTGCTTGCCGCTTGGTTCGACACGCTGGCATCAACCCTGGAGAGAGAAGCCAGCCAGATGGCAAAGTTTGAAGCACTGGTCGAGCTCAACAACTTTGGCACTCGCGAGCATCAGGATCGGCGCGACACGTTTTTCGAGGGCGTTGCCAGGGAGGCACGCACTTTGGCCCACCTCGGCCCTGTCGGTGGAGAGTACAACGAGATCTTCAGACATTACCTTGATGCACCGGTGCGCCGCCTGAGCAAGCAGATCAGGCTGATACAGGAGCATCTCGAGCTCCGGGGCGTAGGAGCAGCGCGTGACACGCCGGTCTTTGTGGCGATCGACGAATGCGTCACGTTTCCACCCGGCTTGCTCGACAGCATCTGTCGTGCCTGGGCGTACATCGGAGGGCTAGAAGACAGGCAACGCCAACCGCCCCGGGAGAGGGAACAACTGGGCAAAAGCGAACCTGAGGATGATCTGGTCTGCTTTTGGCTTCTGCTGTTGAGCACCAATAGCAGCGCCACCACCCTCGTCCGGCCTCAGTTGGAATACAGTTCACTTAGGCATCAGAATGCTGTGCCTTTGCCTACCTTTGTTGGCGTCGGCTTCGACGTGCTTCGGGTGGAGCTGGAACCGCTTAAGATGGCCCTGAACGTCGCTGATCAGACACACATCCAAAAATATGGCCGACCGTTGTGGATCTCGTTGGTCGAAGGCAACTTCTGGCCCACGGCCATGACCAAGCTGATGGGCACGGGCACTTTTGTTCGTGCTAAGCCCACGATCTGCTTCAACGTCCTCGCCTCGCGTCTTGCCCTGCGATACGTTCCCACCCGAGGCGCCGACAACCTTCTGTTTGGGGAACAGGCCACGTTTGCGCGCAACGCGGTCGATCGACACATGCGCATCCTCGACAGCGTGGATAGCGATGCCGTTCTCCACATCAGCTCGCCTTCGGAGCCTGTGCTTGCCATCGCCGCGTCGCTTGCCATGATGCCAACGCCCACACAGAATCTCGCCGATACCCCCGTTCCGCTTCAGAAGGCCGCCAACCGCTATGGCTCGATACTGGAGACCGTCAAGAGCATGTGTCTTGCCTCTGCGGATATCGACATTCTCAAGGGCGTCCGTGGCGAGCTGATGGCGCGCCTTTTGTTCATGACCGCCTGGGATGCGGCCAAAGTCAAAGAGCCTGGCTTTCAAACAAGCGAAAACTTGGCTTGGAAGGCTCAGTTGCTTTTGCAGCCCGTTGCGTTGGAGTCGATCTTGGACGGGCTGGTCCAGCTAGACCAAGCAAGCGTCAACGCGGTGCACAGTCAGATCGAACGCGTCTGCTCTCGCGTCCGAGATGGATCTCCTGCCGATGCCGACGTGCACGCCTGGACGCATTTTACACACTTTGACATCCTCGAGGTCAAGGTGCAACAGGTCTCGCCCGAATATCTGTGGTACTGTTGGAAGCGGGGTGTGGCGATCCAGATGGCGCATCCTCAGCATGGCGTCGATGGCATCATCCCCGTCTTTGTCGGCGACATCCGTCAACGTTTTGACGAGGGTGCGGGATGGGAAACGGCCACTGGGCTCAGTGACCGCCACGCCAGCGAGGCGCAGGCTGCTCGTCAGATGACGTACGTAGCCTGGGAAGCCAAAAATCGTCGGATCACTTCTCCTGGCAAGGCGGATGAAGCTGCCAAGAGAGCTGCACACGCTGGACCGAGGCTCAGGTACGAGCAAGGAGCCGAAGCAGCGCTGACTGACCGCGGCATCCTGACGGTGCTTGCCGACATGGGTGCAAGAGATCAACCAGCCAGGGTGAAAAGGATTGACGAGACCGAGTCGGTGCAGTTGTGGTTACGAGGCATCGGCGGACCGACTAACTACCCGTGTCTCGATACGCTCGGGATCCGCAACGTCGTTGTTGACTTCCTCAGCACTGTGGCCAACCGTGTGGACTACGAGGTCTACAATCGGATCCCTGACCCCATGGACTTGAACTCGGCCACAAACGCCGGCGAAGACGACCAAGAAGTTTTGTCAGCTACGATTCAGCCACACGAGCAACACGGACAAGGCTCGTCGCCAGATGAACCAATGGAGATTTGACTGGCTGAGCAAGCGCACGTACACCAGTTGAGTTTGGTGGGTGAGCCGACATAGTCTTCGTTCCAAAAGTCTCAAAGTCCCATTCCCAAGATCTCAAGACCCATTCCCGCGTCTCAAGTGTTGGTTCCCATGTCGCAATCAAAATTGTGACTTTCATATGTAACGTACAGTAAAACCTCTCGAAGTGACACACTGAATTATTTTAATATTTTCGAAAATACACCTTTTTCGGACCGAGATCGGAATTGATGCATTCCTGATCAATGGCTTGTTCAATGGCCAGCAGCTTGTTCAAGATGGATAAATAATAACCATAACCTTCTTCAATAGTCACTGTGAGTATCTTCAACACTGCTGTGATTCTTGTTCAATAGCTAGCATTGATATGAACAGCACTGCAGTCAGTGAAGATGTACTTAGCTTGCAAACAAGCAATCTATTCATGCAAACCATGCTTTCCATTGTGTTGAGAGTGTGACTAATGAGTACATGATGAGAATGAGCTAAACATTGAGGTGGTGGATGGTGGTGGCAGTGTCATGATTGCAACCAAGTGGATGGCTGGCTTCTGTGATGACCAACCATCATGTGGCCTCAGATATCCAACCAGTGCAGTCAGCAGCCAAAACAGTGGTGAGCATGTTCTCAATCACATTGATCAAGCCATTGTTGTCAAGGAGCTCCTGGCACATGACAATTGGCTTAACCTTGCCAAAGATGTTCTCCACAATGTTCAGCCATGGAGAGTATGGTGGCAGGAAGTCAACTTGATGGCTATGAGCTTGGATGGTGTCAAGAAAGGTATGGGTTAGGGTTAGGGTTCTATGCTACACCCGAGTAGGGTTGAGTCTGTGTGACGCGTCTTGCCCCCCTTGAGAGAGAATTTCATTTGAATTTCCCAAGACGGTCTACTACAAATCCAAGATGGTCCATTTCAATTTTGAGACGTGTCTGTATTTTCCTGGAAGACGGTCTACTACAAATGGAAGACGGTCTACTACAAATGGAAGATGGTCTACTACAAATGGAAGACGGTCTACTACAAATGGAAGATGGTCTACTACAAATGGAAGACGGTCTACTACAAATGGAAGACGGTCTACTACAAATCCAAGACGGTCCATTTCAATTTTGAGACGTGTCTGTATTTTCCTGGAAGACGGTCTACTACAAATGGAAGACAGTCTACTACAAATCCAAGACGGTCCATTTCAATTTTGAGACGCATCTGTATTTTCCTGGAAGATGGTCTACTACAAATGGAAGACGGTCTACTACAAATGGAAGATGGTCTACTACAAATGGAAGACGGTCTAGTACAAATCCAAGATGGTCTACTACAGCAGCACCGCACACCACTGCTGTTCCCTGATCACCATTTTCTGCACCATTATTTTCTGCAACGTTATTTTCAGCATGTCACAGATCACTTGCCCCGTGTGCTGCTTTGCCTATGCAGCAACAAATATCACCAATCATTTGCGCAAGGCCCACAGTGGTGTGGCTGTCAGCCAGGAGGCTGCGGCAGCTGTGGGCTTGGTGGCATGCACATGCGGGCAGGTGGTTGCGAATGCTGTTGCACTACGCAAGCACCAGGGCATCCGCAAATGCCACGGTGCACAGTCACAGCCTGTGCCTGCAGCTTCAGCTCCTCTCCCTGCTGAGACTCAGGTTTCGGCACCTCAGGCATGTGTGTCTCAGTCTATGCAGGTGGAATCAGCACCTGCAGGATTCACAGTGCAGCAAGGCAGCTCGGTTACACATGCTCTGGACCCTGTGATCCTTGTGGAGGAGCTGGCAATGCAGGCCAATCCCTCTGATGCAGGGGATTCAAGCTCCGAAGACATTCCACTTGCCCTTGTGGATGACGATCTTGACATTATCTTTGCTGAGGCCGAGGCTGAGGCTGAGGCTGAGCCAGCACTAGCTCCAGCTCCAGAGGTGGAGGATGTGGAAATGGAAAATAATTTCCACACTGACGCGTCCTCTGGTCAAGTGCCTCCCCCTTCTCAAATTCCAACTTTGGAATTACCTGATGCTGAGCCTCAAGGCTCAGATTCAGCAGAGGTTGACGAAGCAGCCAAGCCAGAATCCGATCTGGAGGGAGAAACACTGCCACAGCTCCCACAAGAGCAGCCGCACACACTGGCCCAACCCCAGCATGACCCACCTGCTGCTCAGCAACTTGAGCTGGATCCAGCTGAGATGCCCATGGATGGGATTGTCGTGCTCTTGCCTGCCACTGGCAACACTGATGAGCCGATCCCAGCACCCACCCGACTGCTTGATGCAGCTGCCGAGCAGCCACAGCTGCCACCTATCCCTCCGCTGGCCCCCATCACTGATTGGAGTGGACCAGTACATCATGATGTGGATTCATTTGCAGTGACCGTGTTTCCTGCCATCCTGCTGCATCTCTTCCCAGCAGGCTGCTACGTCTCTTTGGTCAGCCATGCACCTAATTTTGAGGACATTAATTTGTTCAAAGATTGGGTGTATTTTGCTGAGCTCAAAGTGGTTTTCCGCTTTGAGCCACAATTCAAGTTGCCGCTGATTGCACGCCTGCAGCAGCCCCCGCAGAATGCAATCCTGATCCCATCCGAACACAGCACAGCACTCACCTATGGTGAACTGCGTGTGGAAATCAGCATTCTGGTGGAAGCACTTCAAGACATTGGGTGCGAGAATGTCCGCATTGGTGCTTATGGTATGAAGGTGCCCATGGACCGGTTCCTGGACCCTGCAATGCTCAGTGAGCATCCAATGCAGGAAGCCAATGTGTTTGATATTGGCTGCACGGTGGACACTGGGCACATCACTCTCATTGCACCCAAGTCAAAAAAGGGCAGGTACAAGCAATACCCCAGTGCACTACGTGTGGGCAGGGGATTTGGAAGTGTGGAATTGAAGTGGGGTAGCCACCCGAATGGAATTTCCCACTTCAAGGGATATTCCAAGCTCATGCACCTGCTCAAGGCAGCAGCAGCTGGTGCTGGGCATGCGGTGCAGCCAATGAACATCAAGGCAGTCAGAGCACGGATCAGCACACTGCAGAGCTGGAAGCAGCGTGCCATGGGCACAGCACCAGAGGCAGGCAATGGAGTGCGGCTGGAGCTCACAGTGCAGGCAGCCACTATGCAGGTGGCAATGCAAGTGGCTGAAGCAAGCCGGTTCCTTGATGCACAGTACCTGTTCTCAGCGGAGGCAGGGGACTTGCAGCTGATTGGGCACACAATCAGCAAGGCCGACATGTTTGCAGATTTGGATGCACTGCTTGCCCTTGCGGAAGAGAAACAAATTTTCCGGGGCCAGCACACAGCTCCATCAACTCAGCTGCAGCGGCAAGTGGTGATTGACCTGTACAATGCGATGGGCTGGCATCCTGGGAGGCAACCCACTCCCCTTGACAGCCCAACTGCATGGTGGGTGAGCAGCCAGGCTGCACTTGACATTACGCAAGGGCTGGAGCGGTTCAGCACAGTAGCCAGCACGAAGCATCTGTTTTCTCATGTAAGAATTCATTTGCGGTGCCAAGGCTGCCACCGTGCTGGCACATACAACCTGTGTGGAGGAGCACAGCAGTTTCGCATCCGGTGCACTGAGTGTGGCAACTCACTGAGCGCACAGAACTTCCGCACCCACCTTGCCAGGCTGGCAGTGCAGCATCAGCTGGGAGTGGATCTCAGAGCGCTCATTGTGGATCCAGCGCAACTGGTATTTGCACGTGTGCCAGAGGACAACCCAGTGCACAGGCTCAGTACACGTCAAGGACTCAATGGACTTGTGCGCACCACAGACTTTGCCAGCATGTGGGAGTCAATGCTCGAATGTCTGACGCTGCTGCTGGAGGACAGACATGGCAACCCAGACCCAGTGGATATCCGGGAGCAGGCAGTGGAATGGCTACAGCAGAACACACAGGCAGTGGAGCATCATGTGGGCTCACGGAGCAGACCAGCATTGGAAGCATGTCTGGAGAAGCTTGGCACACGGTATGCAGAGCTGACTACCGAGGAGGAAATTGTGCTGCTGCATGGTGTGGCAGGTGCATTCCAAGTGTGCATTGCACATTTGCACATTCTGCAACAGTCGTGGTCATGCCAGGTGATGCCAGCTGGGAGCAGCGGCCCATTTCTTGGGTTGGCCAAGCTGGCTGCTGGCTATGAGATTGTGACACAGGCTGAGTAATTTGAATTGATTTTTGTGCATTTCATCATGTGTGTGCAGTGTCGTACAAGAGCTGTGTGCAGTGTGGTACACGAGATGTGTGCAGATGTGCAGCTCCCGCCTCAGTTTGTGGTTTTCAGCCGGGAGCAGCTCCCGCCTCAGTTTTCAGTTTTCAGCCAGGAGCAGCTCCCGCCTCAGTTTTCAGTTTTCAGCCAGGAGCAGCTCCCGCCTCAGTTTGCAATTTTCAGCTGGGAGCAGCTCCTGCCTCAGTCTGTAGTTCTCAGCCAGGAGCAGCTCACCTCTGTATCTGCATCTGCTAGCTTCAATGTGGCATCTGGTCCCCACTTCCTCAGTACAGCATAAGAGGGACAAGCAGCTGCTCCATCAGCTTGCTGTTACCGAGGCTGAAACACATTCAATCAAGAAAGTCTTTAACACCAAGTCCAGCCTGCCTGCAAGAGATGCTGCCATCCAGCTTGTTGATCCCAAGTTCATCACTGGAGAGGTGCTCACCACATTCACTGACCGCAAGAACCAAATTTATGTGTGCAACATCACTTTGAAAGATGCTGACACCGACAAGGTCATCCTGCAGCGATTTGGTCCATCCTCACAATCCACTGCTGACAACATGAGGACATCTGCTCAGCATGGCAAAGACTATTTCAAGATGGTTGTCGACAAGGCTGATTGCAAGAAACACTCTGCAGCAACTTGGCAGGACTTGCAGCAGCAGATTTTCCTGCACTTCCACTTTGGTGCATGGTATGATCAGACCATGGTCAACTTGGTTCTCTCTGGAGAGACACTGCAAAGGGGCAATGAGCAAGGCAAGCAACTGGTGGCCAACTTCTGTGCATGGTTCAAGCAATTTGCCAAGGACTACATCCAACCACTGGTCGACAACAAAGACTCTGGACTTTGTAACACCTTCCAGGAGGAGCTCATCGAGAGGACCAAGGTGCACTTTCCTTGGGCACTGAAGCGTGTGCCTGGGCTGGATCAGTTCTGCCATCCACTCTACTCCACCATTTCACCATTCCAAGGGTTCTCGGGCACTTCCCATGTGGACAACAAAGATGCAGATGTATCGATCCTGGTCAACTTTGGTCAGCATGCAGTCTTGGAGCTTCAGGACTACAACTGCCAGATTGTTTTGCAGCCACTGGACATTGTCATGTTCCTCTCCAACTCAATTTATCATCGGACACTTCAGCATGGAGCAAATGTTGCTGCAAAGAACAATGTTGGGGATCGGATGGCAGTCACCTGCTTCTTCTGCAAGGCTCTGCTGGAACACCAAGAACCTGTGAAGCAGAACATGGTGCACCTAGCTGAGCTTGCTGCTGAGCACCAGCAACAGCAAAAGTGGCAAAAAAGAGCAACTACCCATACAGGTGGTGATTCATTGGCAGCATTGCCAAATGCACAACAGACTGAGCACAACAGCCAGTGCTAACCCTAACCACAGTCCTGACCCTACTTGTTAATCAAATTTGCAGTTGATGATTATGTTTAGGGTTCCAATTGAATCTTGAGCTTTGTTCTTGCCTCTATGATGCATCTCTCCCTTGCAGAGATGGTCAGCTTGAAATTTTAAGATGATTCAAAATTGAGACATGTATGTATTCATTTGGAAGATGGTCTGCTTCAAGCAGGAAGATGGTCTGCTACAAACCAGGAGATGAAAATTTCAAAGGCTGATTTTGCCACCACCAGGGCTCTGCTTGCAAATACAAAGAGTCAGCATTCCTCAGGCATACTGGCACTATGTCTGGAGCTGCTTTGTCCTCAGATTCACAGAGACACACATACAGACATGGAACATGGGACAGACAACAGACTGAGATTCAAGTGACACTAGCAATGGATCAAGGAGACACAGGGAGCTGGCTGAAGAGCTTCCAGGCATCCAGGCACTGCTGGCGGTATGCCTGCTTGTGCTCCTCTGAGGTCTCAGAGGCACAGCCACCATAGCCCTCCCACTTGGCCACATCAGTGGACATGAACATGGTCATGGAGCCACGTGTCTCTCCCTCCAGGATGGGAGAGTTGAAGTGGTGGAGCACATGGGAGGAAGAAGCAGAGTGCACCAGGAGGAAAGTTGAGGCTGACCTTGGCCTCGGTGAAGCTGATCTGCAGCTGGGTGTAGTCACCATAGCTAAAGACACCAGCCAAGCCCTGCAGGTAGTCACGCCTGTCCCGGTGTGGCAGGCTGTATGCCTGGCCCTCCTGGTTGATGGCAATGGAGGGGAAGCAGGGTGCCCAGAGGAAGGCACCATGGGGCCTGTAGTGCTTGGAGCTGCCAATGTTCATGTAGTGGCTGCCATGATCTGGAAAGCACTCAAAGAAGCGAGTGTTGCAGTACTCTCGGAGTGCCATCACATTCTTGTTGTGCAGGAACTTGACCATTGTCCGGTAGTTGTTGACAAACTTGAGGTTGAAGTATGGGCCTGGCATGCAAGCAGTGTCTTGGCCACTGAGCATGAGATGGTAGGTGAAGAAGTCTCCACGCAGGGACTCTACAGGTGCACCAGCTGACCTGGGCAGGTCTGCCTGCAGCTGACGGAACTGCTGGTACATCTCTTCAAACTTGGGACAGTCAGGCTTCTTGATGACACTGGCATAGTGCAGCCCATTCTTGTCCACCAAGTGGATCGTGTCTTCCTGACCCTCGAAGGCCACAGATTGGAATCCAGTTGTGTCTGCCTGCACTTCAAGCTTTGGCAGCTGGTATTCCTTGTTGAAGTACTCCTTTAGGTCGAGTGCAGTGGCCACAACTCTAGCAGAATGGTCTTGAAGCTTGGTCCGAAGTGTAGCCATTCCCTGCAGCTTTGCATCTTGCCAACCAACAAAGTGATCACTCTTGGGTGTGTACTGTTTAACCAGGAGCTTGGATTGCTTCTTAGGGCGCTTTGGAGCGTCCAGCTTGGCTATATCTTTGGCTAGCTTGAGGGTGTCTGCACTGGGGGTGTACTTGACAGGGTACGGGTGTGATTCTAAGGCCTTTTTGAGCCTGCCAAGGTCTTTTTCCACCATTTTCTCTGCATTCTTCCTCTCCTTGTCGCTCTGGAAGCCTTTGGAGCGTGTAGAAGACTCCTTAGCTCGCTTCCTGGGGGCCCTGGGTGCCATGATGGATGGTGCCAAAGCTAAAGAAAGTGCAGAGGGAAAATAAAGGCAGTGAAAAAGACTAAGTGGAAATCTGCCAGAAAAATGCAGTGAAAATCTATGGACGCTTCAAACAGCTTCTGGAGACGAGGCAAGGGTGTACACTAGTAGGGATAAATGTGCTTCATGTGTCCTTTGAAGCACAGCTCCTAAGAAGCTGTAGTCATTGAGAAACAAGTGAGCAAAGTCAAGAATTTGTCAAAAAATGGAAAAAATAGCCAACGCGCTGAAACCTCCAGAGCTGATGCTCACTGTCGCTATGCGTCGTTGTGCAAAAAATGAGCACGTTCGAAAAATCTGGAGGTCCAATCTTGAGGTCTTGAAGTCCAAAGTATATAGAAAAAGCGACTTTTAGAGCAGATACAGCTAAGTATCACCCCTACAGCTGCTCCAGAACGAGGCTGGCCAGACCTATGGTGTTCCAGAACGCTTTACAGGGGCAGGGAAGCAAGGTTGACACTCTGTAAGATGCCTAGGACACCTATCAAGAGGCAAGTCAAGCTTATGATGCTCAGGACGTCGTTCTTGAGGGTCTTGAGGGTCGTGGGTCGATCGAGCTTGAGGAGACGAAGAGAATGAGCCTAGAACGAGCCAAAACGGATCACAGGGGGCAGAGATATGGTCAAAAGAAAGTATTCACTAACCAAAGTATATAGAAAAGATACTTACCTTGATATAAGGCACCTGGACGTCGTTCCTGGGGGTCTTGAAGGGCGTGGGTCGATCGAACTCGAGGAGATGAAGAGAATGAGCCTAGAACGAGCCAAAACGGATCACAGGGGGCAGAGATATGGTCAAAAGAAAGTATTCACTAACCAAAGTATATAGAAAAGATACTTACCTTGATATAAGGCACCTGGACGTCGTTCCTGGGGGTCTTGAAGGGCGTGGGTCGATCGAACTCGAGGAGATGAAGAGAATGAGCCTAGAACGAGCCAAAACGGATCACAGGGGGCAGAGATATGGTCAAAAGAAGGTATTCACTAACCAAAGTATATAGAAAAGTACACTTACCTTGATGGAATCCAACCTGGCCGGTCTGGGGGCCTATGAAAGCGTCAGGAAAGCGTAGGGGGACCGTCTCTTGACTAATTCGATGCCTGGGAATCCGAATCTCGAAAAAAAATCGGGGGTTTACTTGATGGAAACGGAGCTATGCGCAGTAAAAGTCCAAAAAGGGGGGATTTTGCAGCCAAAATGCATGTATATATCACTTTTCTCGCTTCCTGGACGCTCTCAAGGGCTGCTACAGCATACACATAGCCTTCTGGACGTGCTCTATCCATCCCTGGAGGCCAATGCGCACTGGGAGCTGTGGGACACTGGTCTAGTGCCCAAAAACCCCATTTTTACCCACTTTTTGGCCTGCCATGGCTGCCCTGTGCGTTCTAGGGGCGCCAAAATCGCTGGGGACGTTGCCAGGCATTGCCCACAGTGGGTCATGGCGTCATTTTGCCATGACAACAGTGTGGGAAGGTTGTCAGTGGGTCCTAAAGTGGCTGGTGGGAAAATAAAGTCGATGGATCCCTGTGAAAATCGCAGGGTGGCTTCGTGGGATGTTGTAGAGAAACTCTGCGGCGTTGGAATGAGGTTCCCATGCCTAAAATGTGCATGGCAGTGGGTAAAAGTGCCCAGAATGAGGTCAACCTTGACCCACACATGCAGGGAACCACCAGCAACTGCCATGGGACGTTGCCAGGGATACAGGACAACAAATTAGAAGCATTTCCACCAATCTAGGACGCCTGCATGTAGTGTGGGAGCCAATATGGTTGCATACCTCAACTCCAAAGTGTGGGAAAATGCATATCTGACGCCATAGGGCCCACTGATGGGCTGCAGATAAGGTGTATGCACGGTTACAGGGGGCTGCGACGACTTGGTGGAGTGCAGTGGCTGATTAAGTGGGTAAAAATGGGTATATAGTGTGGATTGTGGGTGAAATCCAGGTGTAATCTCGCATTTCTGGGCTGAGGAAGCGTCACTGGAGCTGTGGGAATAGCTGGGAAGCATTCCTGCATGTGTCTGCATGTGTCTGCATGTGTAGACCCTGCATTTGTGTAGAAAGGGGTATATCGGATAGCTATTATGCCCATGGGGTCTGGTGTCAGTGGTCATGCACCAGACACATGAAATAAATGTTAACATGAGCTAAATAATGGAAGGTGGAATGTTGAATGGCTTCTTATTGTGCAGTGGTGTGTGATTGTTAATCATGCACACCCACTGGTTGATGTACAACACCAGTCAGTTGACTGTGAGATCAACTGTGTATGATGCCTAAGTTGCAATCTTGAGCAATGTGTCAGTGGCCACATGCCAGACATGTGGAATCAATGTTAACTCAAGGTAAATGTTGATTTCATTTGAGTTCGAGGTTAACAGCCAGTAAATGTCAAAGTCACTTGAGATCAATGATAACCCTGCCTTACACTCAATGTCGACTGACTGCCATTGCCACTCTGTTCAGAGGTAGTGCAGCATGTTTGTGGTAGCCTGAGATTGCCCTACACAGGACAGGAGTGGGCTGACTGTCTCTCATGTAGCTAAATGATGCTGTTGGGCTGCATCACCATCATTGAAGATGGTGCTTGAGCCTGTACAATGTTGCTAGTCAGTGTCATCATATGACAAGGGTACTGGTGTAGGTTCCAGGACCATGGTGTAGGTTCTGCCTGCACAAGTGAGGCCTGTGGTGCCAGTGAGGGTTCTGACTGAGGTCTATATGTACTCCAACTTGAACAGAGACACACAGAGTGATAGCAATGCCTGAGATTGCTATCCTATGAGACAAAGAGAGTAAAGATACTAAATGTACTGACAGGTAAATGAATGATAGAGTGGATGAGGCCCTGCCTCTCCACTTGCACAAGGAGTGTGAATGTATATATGTGTATGTATGCTGGCAGCAGTTGCTCCAGAGCACCCCACTGCCAGCATCAGGCCAGTGTCAGGACCTGCCCTGCTGTCCTTGAGACTGGTCACTGGTATCCAACCAGTACCTCTTAGCTAGCTCCCTGGCCTCAAGCCAGTGTTGAACTCTTCCTCCCTTCCTGCAGGTCCCCCTATCTACACAGGGGCCCCTGCACCTTACCCAACCATTACTAGTCAGCCCAGAGTCATCAACAGCATCCTCCAGACACTGCTGACTCCATCACTGGTCTCCCCCAACCCATCTGGGGTGGTGTTGTTGTAGTCATCACTTGTTGTGGTTGCTCCATGGCATTGTACAGCCCTGTAGGCAAAATTGATGATAAGGCCTGCTTAATGTCAACTTCATCTGAGATCAACTGTAACATGTGTTTAATGTCGATCTCAAATTGATTTCGACTTTATGTCCTGTGACACTCACCATCATCTGGCTCCCTTGCTCCAAGACAGACCCATTTGGGCAAGGCACTGACCTCATTGTACCTCACCCTGATGGCCTGGCCTGCCCCTTCACCACCCTCCAGGTGGTCTGTGTTGGCTGTTCCCCCCATGACCTGCTCTTTGCCCTTGATAATGGCTCAGCCCCTTTCTTGTGCTCTTGGTTCCTCTGCCAGCTCCTTTCCAGCCTTGGTCTCCCTGCTGCTGCCTTCTCTGGGCACTCATTCCATCATGGTGCCACCTCCTGGGTCCTTGCATGTTGGTGCCCCACCAGAGGTCATTCAGGACCTCAGTCACTGGACCTCCAATTGCTACAAGCACTACATTGACAAGCCTGCTGAGGAGTGCTGCTGCTTGGCCACCACATACCTCTTTGGCTTGCCATATAACTGCTTTGCCTCCTAGTCATGCCTCTGCTCCTTGTTTGCCTCTGTTCCTTTGCCCATCTGGGGCCAGCCAGGTACATGGCAGCCAGCCTCCTTCTGCTGAAACTGGACCTTACTGTGCAACCACTTCAGCTGGGAGCCTTGGAGCCTCAGAGCACTTGGCTCTCTGCACAATCTATATGTTCTTATGCTCCTGTGTTTCACAAGTAAGTTCTGACAGATTTCCTTTGACACTGGGTTCATTTTATTGGAAATTGACCACCACCAAGGAGCTACTGAAGGTGGAGAATTGCCAGGTGAAAAGTGTCCAGTATCTGCCAAGAGATCTGAAGCAAGTAGCTAGCTCACTAAAGTCTTGCCAATAGGCAGAATTGCATGTAGAGCTCATTCTGAGGATATTTGAGCTTAGATACATTCCATAACCACAGAGTATGATGATAAAGGACTTGCAGAGGGCTGAGGGGAAACCACTGATGGTGGTACAACACTTGCCTGGATGGCAGAAGGAATAAGACAGATGGATGACAAAGAGGTATAGTAAAGTGAAGAAGAATTTGATTAAGTAAAAGATTGTGGAACTGCCATAAGGGTGATCCATATATAGTGAATGCCTTGCCTACATTGCACACATGGTGATGATGTAGGGAGATGCTAAGATACAAGGCAAGAATGGAAAGATAAACACATGGAAGGACTGTGGGGTGGTTGTATAAAACCATGAGACTGGAACTGAAAGAGAGTGTTTTGATATATGTGTTCCATTGTCAGATACCCAATCATGACATTGGAGAACTTGTTGCAATGGATGGTGCCATGCATGGAAGAGTCATCCCAAAGACTCAAGCATGGCATCAGATTGGGCATGGCATCAGCTACCAAGAGTAGCTGATACTGATGTCAGCAAATATTGCTGATGGAAAACTGCAGATCTCTCCATGTGGGAAAATATGGGAGGTAAGTGCATGTGGTCATGATAGAGTGTTGGAGTACATGGTACTCTGCCAGTTCATCTCACACTTGGATACTTCACCATGGGAGCACACACCAACTGGTTGGTCCTTGAACCAACCAGCTATTTACACACCCCTTTGGTTGGCTGTCACACCAACTGCTGAATCCTCACAATCACCAGAGGGTATCCACTTTAGTCCATGTGCCAGACACATGGTATCCAACTTTCCCACTCATGCAACTCAGGGTTAGGTTAGGGGTTAGGGGTTAGGGGTTAGGGGTTAGGGTTAGGGTTAGGGTTAGGGTTAGGGTTAGGGTTAGGGGTTAGGGGTTAGGGTTAGGGTTAGGGTTAGGGTTAGGGTTAGGGTTAGGGGTTAGGGTTAGGGTTAGGGTTAGGGTTAGGGTTAGGGTTAGGGTTAGGGTTAGGGTTAGGGTTTAGGGTTAGGGTTAGGGTTAGGGTTAGGGTTAGGGTTAGGGTTAGGGTTAGGGTTAGGGTTAGGGTTAGG
>CAKMYA010000046.1:0-188051 GCA_928869825.1 Ustilago lituana
AACAGGTAAACCAAGTGGTTGAACAGTACCTCTGTATGTACTGCAATTACGAGCAAAACAACTGGTGCACCTTGCTGGCAATGGCCGAGTTCATGTACAACAACATGGTACATAGCAGCATCAGCATATCACCATTCTTTGCATGTTACAGTTGGAATCCCAAGTCTCACCTGGAGATCCCAGAGCGACTTGGAGTACACAACCCAGGATGGCATGAATGGCTCATGACTGCCAAGGACTGGACCGAGTATCTCCAGGAAGCCATTCAGCAAGCACAAGCATGGATGGTTGAGCAATACAATTGCAAGTGCAAGGATGTGGAATTCAAAGTCGGTGATCTTGTCCACATCAACCACAAGAACTGGAAGACTTGATGACCTAGTCCCAAGCTTGACACCTGTTTCGCTGGCCCCTTTCCTGTCCTGGAACACATCAGCCAGCATGCATACCGCTTACAACTCCCAGCAACCTTCAAAGTGCATGACATTTTCCATGTCTCCATGCTGGAGAAGCAACCAGCAAGCCAATTGGCAGGGTGCAATGAGCTCCCTGTACAACCACCATTGCACAATGATGAACTGGAGTATGAGGTTGAGCATGTCCTTGACTGCCAGATCCATCATGGCCAACTCCAGTACAAGGTGTTCTGGAAAGGCTATCCCAAGGAACAGGCGACCTGGGAGCCTGCCAAGAACCTCAATTGCCCTGACCTCATCCAGGACTATGAGGTTTCGAGGGGGGGAGGCATTCCCACTCGAGAATAGGGCCATCTCCTCAGTTTTGCGAAATCGATGTTAAAAGCAGGTTACAGTTGATCTCGAATGAAATCGATGTTAAGAGCGAGTTACAGTCGATCTCATGTGAAATTGAGGATTATGTGACTTTATCCTTGATCTCAAAAAGGTCAGACCTGCAGGAGGAAAAGTCGCCAGGAAGGCTCCAGTCTCAGTGTCGAAGCTCATCAGACACTCACAAGGCACATACAAGAGGACAAGGGGAACAGCAGTGGATTTCAAAGGAGATGAACACAGCATGAGAAGAGGACTAATCTACATGTCTATGTAGAAGGGCTCGCTGTCCTTGCCCTCAGGTACTGGCAGAGGGGACAACAGCATGTCCATGGGCAGAGGAGGACTGCCAGGGCAGGAGTGTGACTCATGGGGCTGGTGCTCACTCACAAGAGTGCTGTTCACCACCATGTATTGGTGCATGGTGTGCAAGATGCCAGGGAAGTCGGTGTCATCGAGGTGCCAAAGCCAAACCATGGCTGTTGCCCAGTGGTGATCATCAGTGGGCAGGTAGACATGGTCATTGTGATGTACCTTGCCCATACTGACCCCCTCAGGTGTCGAGAGGTGGGTGTGCTCAGTGCCATGCTCGTGATGCCTGTGCTGCCAGGCTGGGAAGTTGCCACAGTAGACAAATGCTGGGTGACAAGCGATGGACCGTTGGCAGTGCACTATTCCCATGGTGTGGCAGTGCACACATGATGCAGGCACACAGCGCTGCCAACCCAGCAGATCTGCAAACAACGAGGAGAAGCAACTGGGCAGCAAAGTCAAAGCAGAAGGTCAGTAAACAAGCTCAACAAGTTTGGTGAGGACAATGGAACAGGTGACTTATGGAATCTGAAGCACTGTGCAGTGCTCACAAGTCCAAGTCAGCCAGGGGGCCAAACCCTCAGTCAGATGCTGCATAATGATGTTGCAGATGCATCGATCTGCAGCATCACCCCAAGTGATGGTCCAAAGCTTGGGGTAATGACCAGCTGCATAAAGGATCAGCAGCACTGGAGCCCAGAGTACCTGGGTCCAGGCAGCAATCTCAGCCCAACTTGGAGTGTGGGCTACTGGTGGTGATGGAGAGGGGCAGCACAGAGGCACCAGGGGAGGAGGTGTGTGCCTACCATCAGAGGGAGTGTCCCTCCACATTATGCCTGGGGGAGGAGGCGATGGTGCATATGCAGGCATCCCAGGTGTTGCAGGTGAGGCAGGAGAGCTGTCCAGGTGAGCCAACTTGGCCTCATATTCCTCCTGGCATTCCTCGCTGGGAGCATGCACACCCAGGAAAAGAGGTGTGAGAGAGGGAGTGGGAGGGCCATATGAGGCCAGCTCCACCAGCGAAGCAGCCACAACTTCCTCGACAGGCATAACAGCTGCCTCAGAAGCAGGTTGAGGTGTCGAAGCACCTGTGGGCTGCTCATGGGCAGAGCCCCTGTCGTTGACCAAAGAGGCAGGAGTGGTGGCACCAATGGTCGAGGGGTCCTGGGCTGCAGAAGCAGCAGGAGAGGTGGATCGCTGGCAGTAAAGGGCTGCACAAGGAGCAATAGGAGCTGCTCGATGGTTCGAGCAGCACAGAGGAGGGTTGGACAAGGGGGCTGACATGGTAGATGGCAGCGTAGTGGTAGATGATGATGAGAAGGAGGGAAGAAAAGGAGGGAACACTGCCAACACCACAAACACAGGCCACCCTTCTCTGTGCAGGCCACAAAGAATTAGGCTCTGAACGGACTTCATTACTTCGCAGGAGCTCAGTTCTGAAAACAGGGGTAATGTCACAGGACATAAAAATCGAAGTCGAATCGAGATTAATGTTAAATGCATCTTATGGTTGATCTCAGATGAAATCGATGTTAAGCAGGCCTTATCGTCGATTTCGCCTACAGGGCTGTACGATGCTGTAGAACGAGAACGACAAGCAACAACTATGACAACACCATCCCAAATGGGTCACAGGTGGCCAGCGATGATGTCGGTAGCACCTGGAGAATGCTATCAATGACCTTAGGCCAACCAGTAATGGCTGGGTAAGGTGCAGGGGCCCCTGTGTAGATAGGGGGATCCACAGGGAGGGAGGAAGAGCTTGACACTGGCTTGAGGCTGTGGAGCTAGCTAGGGGCCACTGGTTAGACACCAGTGACACAAGCCCCAAGGACAGCAGGGCAGGCCCAAACACTGGCCTGACACTGGCGGTGGGACGCTCTGGAGCAACTGCAGCCAGCATACACACATGCAGATATATATACACATTCCCTGTATGAGTGGAGAGGTGGGGCCTCATCCACTCTATCATTCATTAACTTGTCAGTATGTTTAGTATCTCTATACTCACACTCATTGTCTCATAGAGTAGCAATCTTAGGCATTGCTACTACTCAGTGTGCCTCCATTCAAGTTGGAGAACATATAGACAGCAGTCAGAACCACCACTGGTGCCACAGGCCTCACCTGTGCAGGTGGAACCTACACTGTGGTCCTGGAACCTCCACCAGTACCATTACTACATGATGATGCTGACTACTGGTGACATACAGCCTCGAGCATCATCCCTGATGATGGCAGCACAGTTCATCAGTGCTGCATACCTACACGAGGACAGTTAGCCCACTCCTGTCACATGTAGGACACCCAATAGGCTACCACGAACGTGCCACATTACCTCTGGATGGAGTGGCAACAGCGGTCAGCTGACATCAAGCATAAGAGGCAGTTAACATCAATCTCAAGTGAAATCGATGTTTACTGGCTGTTAACCTCAAATTCAAACGAAATCGACATTTACTGGCCATTAACCTTGAATTCAAACGAAATCGACAGTTACCTCAAGTTAACATCGATTTCACATGTCTGGTGTGTGACCGCTGACAACATGGACCTGGAGCTCTCTCATCTCAAACTCAGCCAGGTCCATCAATCTCATCACACTCATTGGTTTTCCACTGCCCTGATCAGGTGCAGGCCACCTCCACTGGGTTGGTGGGGACCACATTGTAACATGCTCCATATATAGCCAGTGCCTTGCCTACATCACATACATAGTAGTGACATAGGGAAATACTAAGATACAAGGCAAGTGGCTCCAGCAACCAGTTGATGGTGCCACTATTGAAGTGAAGGTAAGACATGAAGTGACTGTGTGATGTTTACAAGAGAGCATGAGACTGAAAGCTGAAAGAAAGTGAGGAATGATACATGTCCCATCATCACATACTTTGTACCAACAACAGGAGACATGTTGTGATGGATAATGCTATGCAAAGAAGAGTTGTCCTGAAGACTTGAGCATAGCATTGGATTGGGCATGGCATCAGCCTTTGGAGCAAAGCCGATGCTGATGCCCAACATTGGCAAATGATTGCTGACATGGGAATGCAGGAACTTACTGTTGGAAATAACAGTCCTTTGCCATCATCATAGGGACAACACCTCCAATGTTGGGAATGAAATTCCTAAAATGGTCTATCACATGCAGTCACTTCCCTGT
Organism: Ustilago lituana; assembly: GCA_928869825.1. Lineage (NCBI taxonomy): Eukaryota > Fungi > Basidiomycota > Ustilaginomycetes > Ustilaginales > Ustilaginaceae > Ustilago > Ustilago lituana. Next base: position 4,264 of record CAKMYA010000046.1, read on the forward strand.
TCCACCATCTCTCCTGGCACAATTTCCTTTCACAATTTCCAACAAATTGTGGATGCATATTTCAGTGGAAATATGCATAGGTGACAGGGAGGACTCTGCCACCTCCCTTACAGCATTTGCCATTACCAGAGCACATCACTCTGACCTCAGGAAACTGATAGTTTCACTGAGAGTTCTGCACCAGAGAAACTCAATGGAGTTATCTGACAGAACCAATCATGGCAGCTGTAGACTGTCAATGGTATGGCCTTGCCAGTGGAAGAAGGGCATATATGATGCCCTCAGTAGAGTCCAACACTCTACTGTATGAAGAATGCCCATAGCTGTTTGATGTATATATGTTCTATCCTTTGTATGTAGGTTCACATGTTCACCTAATCAAATTATCTCTGATTCTTTGTATTGTAAAGTCTGCCCCTTCAACTTTACCTTCTTCTTGATAGTGGCAGTGCTGTTCCTATATCAGAACTTGCTCCTTGACACCAACTGCATCTATGTTGCTGAATCTCTGATTTGTCAGGCAGTATCTAGGCTGAAATATCCTCAGACCTAGCTCTACATGCCACCCAAGATTGGAAGTCTTAGTTGCAATATAGCTAGTTGCATCTATCTCTTTGATAAATGCCAGAAATTTATTTTCCTGGCAATGGTATTGCCAAGGTAGCTCTGATGGCAGATCACTGTTTCCAATACTTACCACTTGTGCACTAAAAAGAAAGAAAAGATGTTAGTGCACATGATAGGATCGCATTCCTGATCTGCCTGAATTGGGAAGTGTTAACCGATGAAGAGAAAGACCGTTTTTCCAACACCATTATCTCTTGGTTTCCCATCTTGGTGTGTCTTGGCACTTGGCCAGCAGTCGGTTGATCACGTGCTGCAAAGCTCAGTTTTCACTCAGGTGTGGCCTCACTTAGACTTTGTCTCTCACCATCATCTTCGTCACACGCAGTGTTTTCTTTGCTTGATCAACTCTCCAGCATCGACACTCCAACCATCTGGACCGTTCCATCCATTCTGACCATTCATGGTCGCATCTACTCTGTCTTCTCTCCACCTTTTTCGCAGCTGCAATAGCTACTCGACATCTCCACTACCCTCTCAGCCTCTGCGAGTTAGCTTCATGCAACTCGCACACTCTCTTCTACTTGTCCGGTTTTCCAGTGCTCTCATTTAGCCTCTGCGAGTCAGCCCAGGCATCAACACGGCTCTCGCACGCTTTCTCACATCCTCGCACCTTGCTGCTGCACACGCACATACTTGCGGCATCAGCAGCTCTTCAATGGACATCGACGAGCAACGCTCCGTTCAGCCCACACCTTTCACTTCTGCATCCAGCAGTATCACTAGCTTCGAGCCGGATAGAACACCTTCATCATCCATGTCGAACCCGTCTCAGCCGTCGTCCCCGCCCAAGAAACAGCAAAACCTCTTGCGGGAGATCTTGAGCCGAGTTGTCAATGATGAATCTAGGGCGGCCAAGAGTTGGCTTGACCACTTTACACTTGCGCTCGATCCCACCGTGCGACGCCAAGCTCAGATTGATTTCCTCAAGTTTTTTTGCAGTCATCTCTTCTTTCGGGATCTCCTTGATGAGCTCGTCAAACACATTGATTCGCTTCCCTCTGCGTTTGTCGACAATGTCTTTGACCGCTCCTTTCAACCCCCTAAGCCCCGCGTCCAAGTGGACACCGCCCCGCTCCTCAAAAGTCTCGACGAGCAAAAGTTGGATCGAAAGGATCTCGTAAGCTGTCTCGAGGCGCTCTTCCGATGCGCCTATCGCTACGAGCCCCCTCGCGACACCTCCGACCATACCATGGCCACGCCCGTCGCTTATTTTAGCCAGCAGTTTTACGGTCCCAGTCTCTCGCTTCTTCAAGGCCACATCACCGCTCACAACGAGAACCCTGTACCGCACAAATATCATATAAAAGTGCTCCCCATCATCCAGTCGTCCGGCTTCGGCAAAACCAGGATGTGCGTCCAACTCAGCACCATCAGCCCAGGCATACTCGTCTGTCTTCGCCAAGCTGATACTCGCCACAACCTCCACAAAGAATCCTTCCCGCCTCAGGACCCTCTGGTGTTCAACTACTTTGAGGAATTCAGTAGCGGCGCCAAATCCCCTACGACTCCCAAAGAGCATTCGGATTTCAACAAGCTACATCTCGGCGTACTTGCTTGGCTCGCCGTCTACTGCGAGACCATTGCCTATTATCTCGCCCATCTTAAAGCAAAGGCCGTCGCCTGCTTCGGCTCCGCCCGTACATGTGATTCGGATCCCCAGCTCTGCTGGCAAACCGTCGTCTGGCAACTCGCTGCTGCCATCCACTCGCCCTCTTCCGGCTTTGTTCCACACGAGCTCTTCAAAGCACCTGAAACATGTCATGGCAACCCTCTCGCGCACCATCCTTCGGCTGCCTGCCCCGCCACCACCACTAAGCCATCCCAGAAGCGAAGGAGGGACGAGCAGCCCGAGCAGCCCGAGCAGTCCACCGGTCCACTGCAGCCCGAGCAGTCCACCGATCCACCGCAGCTGTTCGGCACGAGCAACCTACGCTCTGTCATGCTCGAGCACATTTGCACAAATGCCACTAAACTTTACAAAGACATGTGCGAAACGCTCGAGGATCGACTCGAGGAACCCGAATTGCTAGCTATTGCCATCGGAAAGTACCTGAAGCCGCAGCTCAATACTCTAGAGGCTTCGGCCCCGGACAACGCTGCGCAGCCCTTCTATTTTCTTGCCTTGGACGAGTGCGGATCCATGGCTGGTCTGCTTTCGGTGATACGCCGCGTATGGTACCACGCGTTTCCTAAGAAGATATGGATCCTTCTTATTGACACCAACTCGGATCTGGTTCCGCTCGCTGGTCCCGACGTCTCTCGCAAAGCCTCACGCCGTACCCATGGCAGGCATCGGCTCGCCCAACCTTTTTCGGCCATGCCTCTCGACGTCAACCTCACCGAGGATCAACGCGAAAAACTCTTTGCCGACCAGTGCGAGTTTTCGCTGGAAAAGCTCAACCTGCTGCTGCCAGCGCTGGGCAGGCCGTTGTGGTATGACCAGCTTTATCACAACATGGATAATGTCCTCTACCCGCGCGCTATCATCAACAAGCTCGTCTGCCCCGCTGGGTGGAAATGGGATTACCAAGCTCACATCCCTTGGGACGTGCGCGACGAGATCAATCAGAATCTCTTGGCACTCGCTTCGCGCCGCATCCATCTTGAAGTCACGAGCAGGTCCAACCCCTCGTTTTGGTACAGTTTTGTCCGGGATCAGATTGCACAACATCTGCGCTTCGTAGGCCGCATGTTCACAGTCTCCGGTTCGATCATTACCAACACGCCCAGCGAGCCACCTCTTAGCGCCGCCGCTGCCTGGCTCTTTCGCAGCGATCCCAATTTCACGCGCCACAGGTGGGAGATGGTGATCCAGGCCCTCATCTTTGCCATCAAGCCCGTTGGCTTCAACCTCGGCGCCAAAGGCGAGCAAGGCGTGGCTGTGCTCTGCACTATGGCCATCGATGTTGCCGCCTCGCAAATGTACTCGGACGCCCTGACGCAATCCCTCTTGACTTCGCCCACGACCTCGACCACTACCTCGACCACCTATCGCGCCTTGTATGGCCTCGTTTCGGTGCGCAAATGGCTCAAATTGCTCATCGGTGAACGAATCCATCATGGTGCACCATCTCCTCCATCAGTGTCCGCATTTAGCCCAGGCGATCACGGCGACGCCGGCGATGCGATGGACGAAGATCCCATCCCATCCAATCCGGTCACTGAATCAGGGCTATTGACCGGTTCGGCCTCTGGAGCCATGGTGGATCCGGTCTCTGGATTGTGGAGATGGGCAGATCGTGCCTGGCTCAACTTTAAGCACATTGTTCGCTTGGAAGAGCAGGTGCAGCTGACACAAGACATGCACCCAGATGTGCTCGTCGAGCTTTGGTTCCGGCACGCCGCAGCGCAAGGCATTTCGAATCAACCGGGCTGGGACCTCCTCATCCCCGTCTACGAATCGAGCGCCGATGAACCCCCCAACGACACCGACAAGTTTGACAAGTCGAAACTGTCATACGTTGCGATCCAGGTCAAGAACTGCGTCAAGCGGCCGAGGAAAGAGGTGAGGGATGCTGCGGTGGGTCCTCGCCTGACGGTTCATACGGACAAGGAATGCCTCGAGCTCTTCATCGACCTCAAAGGGCAGCACCAGCAGCAGCAAGGACACGAGTACTCGCAACGAAGGCACCCCAAACCGAAGCCCGACGAGCCACTAGAGAGTCAGCAAGCACGGCGGCTGCTTCGTCATCATGTCTATATTGCTGGGCAGGACGCCACGACGTTTCCAGAGCTTGGCAAGCTGACTAGCCCCGCCAAGGACCAGGTGGGGCTACTTTTCGGCAGCGCAGACTCGCTCGACACGGTCGAATTTGACCAGAAGCAGGCAGAATATGTGCGCAACCAGCGCGAGCAGGACGCCTGGGACGAGGCTCAGGTGCGCATAGATGGTGCGCTCGTCAGTATCCGGCCAAAGATCGAAGGCCTGACGACACGAAGAAAACAGCGCCTCGGTTGAGCTCTGTGCTGCCAAGCTCGGTGTCCCTCGCGGTGCGTCCGACATAGTCCTGTCTGCGAACTGATGGTGCAACATGGCCTGTGGTGCAACGACACAAAGGCTGCATCTCGCCTTGTCTGCATCGATGTTGATCCAAAGCAACGTGGCCAGGCTTCTCGTAGTCGTGCTTGCATCCTGCCACAGCTTGCACCCTTCATACCACCGATCATAGCTAGTTCCATTTCTGAATAAAGTAAACCTACAACGACAGAGAGTGAAGAAGTGATGGAATATGACGTGGTCCAGCTTTGCTCCCACACCAAGTTGCAGAAAGGTCAAGCATTGGAGAGCGCTTGGTACGAGCGCCAGCTTCACTAGCGCAGGCAGTCATGTGTCTGGCAGACCTAGCACACATGTGTCAAGTCTCTGCTTGATCCAGCCATTGCTCTCCCTTCATGACCATCACCTTTTTTCACATGCTGATCATGACCACATGATCTAGCTTTCACCTGCCCACTGCCTTCCCTCTTTTTTCTTGGCTCTTGCTCTTCCCTCCTTCGCTTGTTCTTTACATTCTCATGTGCACTTCACCTTGCTTCCATGCAATGCTTGACTGGCTGTGAGCCCCTTAATGGGGGGTGGAACATTGAATGGCTTCTTATTGAGCAATGATGTGCGATTGTTAGTCACACACACCTGCTGGTTGATGTACAACACCAGTCAGTTGACTGTGAGATCAACCATGTACAATGCCTGAGTTGCAATCTTGAGCAATGCATCATAAATCCTAAGATATTCAACTGAGAGTCTGAGTTACAATACCACAAGACCAATCGATTGTTTATCAACACCAGCAATTGAATGTGCAGAGGCTGGAAGCGAAGGGGAGAGTTACTGCAAATACATGAACCAGTTGGTTGGTATGGCCAAGCAATGGTGAGTATTCAGAGTATGTGAGTAAGGTGAAGATTCAATAATATTTCAGTGGCAGGTGTGATTGGTATGTACATTATATATGCATCAGGGCAAATGGAGACTTGGTGCAATGGTTAGTGTAGTCCATGCTGTTTGGTCAGTGTATCTACCATCAAATGTTTGTGTTCCTTCAGTGAGAAGCAATGTTGCCCAATGCATGTCTCCATCTGACCAATCATGTTCCTACCATGTGGTGTGTCATGTCAGAGTGTGTAGAACCAAGTGTTCTCATTGGGTGAGTTGAGTGATCCTTCAGTTGGATCCAGACCAATGGGTCCATCATGTATATTTGGCATTTGTGGCATTGATTTGTTCCTTGCATCCAATGCAAGGGCATGCAAGGAGTTGTGTGAGTGGGAAAGTTGGATACCATGCATCTGGTGCATGGACTAAAATGGACATCCTCCAGTGGTTGTGAGGATTTGGCAGTTGGTGTGACAGCCAACTGAAGGGGGGGGTGTGAATGGCTGGTTGGTTTGAGGACCAACTGGTTGGTGTGTGCTTCCATGGTGTAGTATCTGAGTGTGAGATGAACTGTTGGAGTACACAGTACTCTGACACCCCTTACAGCCACAGCTGGGAGCTCATAAGTGACTCACTCAGGTTGGGCAACCTGATGTTATCTTTATTGTTTGTTATCCTTGGCTGGTGATAGTGTGACAGCTTGTGAGCCCATGATACACCTTTTTCGGACCATGATGTCAGCAGTTGCATGCCAGACACATGAAATCGAAGTTAACTTGAGGTAAATGTCGATTTCATTTGAGTTTGAGGTTAATGGCCAGTAAACATCGATTTCACTTGAGATTGATGTTAACTGCATCTTATGCTCAATGTTGACTGACCACCATTGCCACTCCATTCAGAGGTAATGCAGCACATTCATGGTAGCCTGGTGTGTGTCCTACACTTGACAGGAGTGGGCTAACTGTCCTCATGTAGGTATGCAGTGTGGATGGACTGCACTGCCATTGTCAGAGATGATGCTCAAGGCTGTACAATGCTGATAACCAGCATCATCATATAGTAATGGTACTGGTGGAGGTTCCAGGACTGTGGTGTAGGTTCCACCTGCACAGGTGAGGCCTGTGGTGCCAGTGGTGGTTCTGACTGATGTCTATGTGTACTCTGACTCAAACAGAGGCACACTGAGTAGTAGCAATGACTAAGATTGCTACTCTATGAGACAAAGAGTGTGAGTGTAGTGATACTAACATACTGACAAGTAAAATGAATGGTAGAGTGGATGAGGCCCTGCCTCTCCACTTGTACAGGGAATGTGTATATATATGCATGTGTGCATGCTGGCAGCAGTTGCTCCAGAGCATCCTGCCACCAACATCAGGCCAGTGTCTGGGCCTGCCCTGCTGTCCTTGAGACTTGTGTTACTGGTGTCTAACCAGTGGCCCCTAGCTAGCTCCACAGCCTTGAGCCAGTGTCAGGCTCTCCTTCCTTTCCTGCAGGTCCCTCCTATCCTCGCATGGGCCCCTGTGCCTCACCCAGCTGTTACTGGTTGGCCTAGGGTCATCAACAGCATCCTCCAGGTGCTGCTGACATCATCGCTGATCACCCATGACCCATTTGGGATGGTGTCATCATAGTCATTGCTTGTCATTTTCATTCCACAGTGTCATATGGCCCTGTACACAAAATCGATGATAAGGCCTGCTTAACATTGATTTCATCTGAGATTGACTGTAAGATGCATTTAACATCGATCTCAATTCAAGTTCAATTTTATGTCCTGTGACATTACCCCCATTTTCAGAGCTGAGCTCCTGCAAAGTAATGAAGTCCATTCAGAGCCTAATTCTTCATGGCCTGTGCAGAAAAGGGTGGCCTGTATTCATGGTGTTGGTGGTGTTCCTTCCTTTTCTTCCCTCCTTCTCATCATCATCTATCACTCTGCCACCTACTATGTCAGCTCCTTCTTCGACACCCCCTCTGTGTTGCTTGACTCATCAAGCAGCTCCCATAGCTCCCTGTGTGGCTCTCCATCACATGAGCCATTGCTCCACTTCTCCTGCTGCTCCTGCAGCTCAGGTTCCCTTGGCTGTTGGTGGTGATACAGGCTCTGCCAACAGGCAGCCTGCAGGTCCTGCAGTGCCATGCACCACTTCTGAGGCAGCTGTCATGCCTGTTGAGGAAGCCATGGCTGCCTTGCTGGTGGAGTTGGCCTTGCATGGCCCTCCTGCCCTTGAGCCTCTCTTCCTGGGTGCATGTGCACCCAGCGAGGAACATCAAGAGGGCTACGAAGCTGAGTTGGCTCATTCAGATAGCATTCCCACATCTCCTGTGGTGCCTGGAACACCTGCATACACTCCTCCACCCCCTCCTCCAGGTGTGGTGTGGAGGGATACCCCTTCTGATGGCAGGCACACACTGCCCCCTCCAGTACCCCTGCACCATCCCTCTCTGTTGCTGCCAGTGGCCCACATGCTGAGTTGGGCCAAGGTCATAGCATGGACCCAGGTACTCTGGGCTCCAGTGCTGCTGATCTTGTATGCAGCTGGTCAGTACCCTGAGCTCTGGACAATTACTTGGGGCAATGCTGCAGATTGGTGAATCCGCAACATCATCATGCATCATTTGACTGAGGGCTCAGCACCTTGGCCCACCTGGACCTGTGCTTGCTGCAAAGCACTCCAAGTCCTGTAAGTACACCCTGTCTCTGTCATCCCTGTTTGTGTTGTGGCTGTGTACTAACTGCTTGTTTTGATTCAGTGGTGTAGGTGCTTCCCTTTGTTGTATGTGGACCGATTGGGTCAGCGATGCTGTGTGCCTGCTTCGTGTGTCCATTGCCACACCACAGGTATCACTCACTGCCATCAGGACATTGCTCACCACCCAGCACTTGTGTATCATGGCAACTTTCCTGGGTGGCAGCATGGTCATCATGAGCACAGCACCAAGCAGGCCCACCTCTCAATGTCAGAAAGCATCAGTATGGGTAAGGTATGCCACAATGACCATGTCTACCCACCCACCAATGATTGTCACTGGGCTATGGCCATGGTGTGGCTCTGGCACCTCAACAATGCCAACTTTCCTGGCATCTTGCATGCTGTGCACCAGTACATGGTGGCTAACAGCACTCTCATGAGTGAGCACCAGCCCCATGAGTCTCACTCCTGCCCTGGCAGTCCTTCACCACCTGTGGACATGCCATTGTCCCCTCTGCCAGTCCCTGAGGGTGAGGACAGCAAACCCTTCTATGTTGACATGTAGATTCATCCTTTTCCTGTACTGTGCTCATTCCTGTGAAATCCACCACTGTTCACCTTCCCCTTGTGTGTGCCTCATGAGTGTCTGATGAGCATTGACACTGTTACTAGGGCTTTCCTGGTGACTTCTTCTCCTGTGAGGCTGACCTCTTTGAGATCAAGGATAAAGTTGTGTAATCCACAATTTCATGTGAGATTGACTGTAAATTGCTTTTAACATCAATTTCATTTGAGATCGACTGTAACCCACTTTTAACATCGATTTCACGAAACTGAGGAGATGGCCCTATTCTCAAGCAGGGATGCCTCCCCCCCTCAAAACCTCATAGTCCCAGATGAGGTCAGGGCAGTTGAGATTCTCAGCAGGCTCCCAGGTCACCTGTTCCTCAGGATAGCCCTTCCAGAACACCTTGTACTGGAGCTGGCTGTGATGGGTTCAATGGTTGAGGATGCACTCAACCTCATACTCCAGCTCATCATCATGCAGCAGCAGTTGTACAGGGAGCTCATTGCGCCCTGCCAGTTGGCTCGCTGGCTGCTTCTCCAGCATGGAGACATGGAAGACATTGTGGACTTTGAAGGTCACTGGAAGTTGTAAGCAGTATGCTTGCCATCTGATGCATTCCAGGATGGGAAAGGGGCCAGCAAAGCATGTGTTGAGCTTGGGACTAGGTCATTGAGTCTTCCAGTTCTTGCAGTTGATGTGAACAAGGTCACTGACTTTGAATTCCACATCCTTGCACTTGCAATTGTATTGCTCGACTGTCCATGCTTGTGCTTGCCAAATGGCTTCCTGGAGATACTCAATCTGGTCCTTGGCAGTCATGAGCCATTCATGCTGTCCCAGGTTGTGTACTCCAAGGTGCTCTGGGATCTCCAGGTGAGACTTGGGATTCCAACCGTAACATGCAAAGAACAGTGATATACCAATGCTGCTATGTACCATGTTGTTGTACATGAACTCAGCCATTGCCAGCAAGGTGTGCCAGTTGTTTTGCTTGTAATTGCAGTACATACAGAGGTACTGTTCAACCACTTGGTTTACCCACTCAGTCTGACCATTGGTTTGTGGGTGGTAGGCCATGCTGAGGGAGTGATTGATGCTGAGAGCAGTGGTGAACCTCTTCGAGGTTGCTGATATGAACTGCCATCCTCAATCAGAGACAATGTGGTCTGGTGCACCAAAATGTATGAAGACTGTGGCCTCTAAGAGCTTGGCAGTATCCTCTGAGGTTGCTGACTTATGTGTTGGTGCTAGGATGGTGAACTTGGTAAGATGGTCAACCACAACTAGGATCAAGTCATAGCCTTCTGAGGGCAGCAGTCCTTCGATGAAGTCCAGCGAGATTGAGCCCCAAGGCCACTCAGGTGTGGACAACAGTTGCAGGAGGCCATACAGCCAATGGTGTGGGGCCTTGTAACATGTGCACACTGGGCAGCTGGCTATGTAATCTGCTATCCACATGGCCATGTGTGGCCAGTAGTAGTGCTGTTGTGCTAGCTCTAGCATAGCATCATGCCCAGCATGCCCAGCAGTTGATCTGTCATGACATTGCATCATGACCATGTAGCGAAGGTGTTTGACCAAGAGGGACTGCTCCTGCACCTTCGCTGCACTCCTGGTATTGTTGTTACCCTGCCTGCCAGGCAGTGTGACCTTCAGCACAACCAAGCAGCTGTTCTTGTACCACAAGCCATCCTTGAGCTTGAATTGGCCTTGATTGTACAGCTCTACCAGCTCAAGGTCGAGGGGCTGGAAGGTTCTGACAAGCTCCTTAAATCCTCCTGCTGCAATATCTGCCATAGAGGGCAGTGCCAGAGGTGTTTCACAAGATCAATGATTATCATCCCTTACACTTGAACTTGATTGAGTTCGATGATTACAGGGAAGTTTCGGTGCATTGTCATCACTATGATGCACAATGCAACTGAGATGCATGTGGTGTGGTTGAGATGGTGGTTGTTTGGAGAGTGGTCAACACCACCAGTTGTCTCTTGTGGACCCAACTGAGCTTTGTTACAGTAGAGAGGTTTTGGTCAAGAAACATCTATCTCATGCAGTTTGTTTGCCGAACTATGTGAGATGGTGGTGGTGGTGGTGGTTTGGAAGAGAGTCAGACAGTCGTGAGCTCAGTCTTACTCAGTTCAGGATGTGGGTGCAGAATTTGAAAATTTTTTTTCATTCACATGATGTGTCTTTGTCAGCAAATATGCATGATTTGTGAATATCAGGCTCATAGGTCACCAATGAGCTCCATACAGTTGGTGGTAGTGGTTGTCATCGTGATCAGGCACAGACTGTAGATAAGGTTAATTGAGTTCAGGATCTGCAATTGATGAACCTTGTTACCCCACAAACACTGCATGTGCAACCTTGAACTGCATTCAATGGCCATGAACTCCTCTTTCGACACACCTTTCGAGCTCAAACACCTTCCACCACCACTCAGGGGCCCCTTAATGTCGCTCTCAAACAGCAGCGATGTCAATACCATTGCAATTACAGATGATTCCAATGAAGAAACCCAGCATGAATGCTCCATTCCATGGCCAGCAACTCCTGTACATTCTCAAGCTCCACCTGTACTTGGTTCTCAAGCCTTGCAAGTAATGCCAGCATCATTTGAGTCTCCAGCTGCTTCGCAGTCATCTGAACGTCTAGGATCTCAAGCTCAATGGGACCATCGCTCAATGGAGATCCTCATTAAGGCCGTCATATCTTATAATCCAAACATTGCATGCACAAACAGCAACTGCAAGCTAGCCTGGAACAATGCAGTTATCGAATTCAACACAGTCTGTGCAATGGAAGGGCTTCCTGAATGCAGTGAGAGGGCTATCAAGATCAAGTTTGGACATCTCATGGACCATCGCAAGAAGAGGAATGACATCAACACTTGTGCAAGTGGCATTGTTGAGTTCACCAGTGAGTATGAGGCTCTGCTCAATGAATTCATTGAATCAGAAGCATATGTTCCATGATGATGTGTGGCACAGTCTTCTGCAGTTGAGTTTGATCATGAAGAGCTTGCTCAGATGGCTTCAGACTCTAGGCAAACACCAGCATCACGATCAATGACAACCATGCATGAACGCCACTGCTCCCACATGCAATCTCAGGCCTCGGAGTCTGATGGAGACCATTCCTTCGATTCACAAGTCCATAAATGTAAAAGAAACACCGCTGCTGACACCTTTGCTGCACTGATGGAGAGCACTGAGCATTATCGTGAGTTTGAGAAGGACTTCAAGCTACAGCAGCTCAATCTCCTGAAGGTCCAAACCGAGGCACAGATGCAGCTTTCGCAGGCAACATTGGAGCACAACACTCGCATTCAGATGGAATTGCAATCGAAGATCAGCATTCTTGAGGACCAGAATTGTCATATGGAGAGTATGATGACTTCGATGATGAGTATGCTGCAGGGTATGGCTGGAAGGTCAGCTCATCCACCAAACCTGGTGTCTGTCCCACCTGCACTCGACACAATCCCTCAAGAAACAACACCAAGCAGCCAATGATATCGCAGTGTGTCCATCCTTTCTGATGTGAGTACTCCATCTTGACAGCACCGAAGCTCTCAAGTGCCCTCACAGCTGCGCATTGGACCTTTCGGGGGTTTTCAATAGCAATGCTTGTATACTCGATTCCTTGTTATGTATATACATGAAATGCAATCAAATAGCATTCTTGACCATGATCTCCTCCTTGTTCTCTGCCATCACTGGTGAGTTGATGCTGCTCTTGCTCATGCTGGGATCAGGTGCTACCCATGTTCTTCTCACCCATGGGCTGGAGAAGTACTCATCCAGCATTGGCAGCATGCAACCCATCCTCTTGCTAACCTGGTTACCAACAAGGCACATCTTGGCATTGTACAAGATAACCCCTACCATCCAGTCCTGCCCAATTGGTCCCAGTCCAGACTTCTGCTGGCACTTCACACTGAATCATGGCCACTGACCTGGAATGAGTCCGATAGCCCACTCCACTTGCACTCTGAACTTACTCATGATGTAATTGAAGTCTGATTGATATGAGGATATGGTGTTGCCCCAAAACTTGGTGATGATTGCTGTTGAGTTCCCATATGCTTGATCCCCAAAGAGGTACAGCTGCTCACCATCCTCATTCTTGGCATGCTGTTCAGCCCATTCTACGAGTCTTGTGTGGGCCACAATGTGTGCATCATGTCTGTGACCCTCAAATGGCAATGAACAGAAGATCAGACCATCCAGACATGAGATAAACTGATACTTAAGTGCATGACACCGCTTGTGGCCATTGTACACAAGCTCCTGTTGAATGGTTAGCATTGCGATTGGTCATACAGTGCCATCGATGGCACCCCAGATCCATGGCAGGCAGAACAGGCATTCTACTGCTGCAGCATAGTACTGGAGCCACTGAGGAACAGCTAGGTGGTGCTTCAGGCTCTGGACATCAGCAAGGTGTCCCCAGTGCCAGAAGATCCAGTCACTCATGTACCTCACCATCCTGGATATCCTGCTGTGTGACCAGCCATACTGGCCTTCGAGCGACCGCAGCATTCTGTTCCTGAGCCAGGCACACAGCATGAAGAGAGCCAACTTCGAATCAACACAGTCTTGCACATGCATTCTCACTGGCTCAGGCAGCTTTAATGCATGGTGTATTGCTTCGAATTGCTCTGGTGTGAAGCCTGTGTCAGCTGTGAAATGGGTCTCATCAACCTGGTGAAGGATGGCCTCGAACCTGCAAGACTGCAGGTCAGTGGCCAGCCTCCATTGAGCTGCAGTGATGAATGCAGCAGCTTCGAGAATAATGTCAAGGAATGATGCACTTGTGTCTTCGACTTGCATGATCATGTGGAGAGCCTCCGGTGCCTGGTGGATGCACTGGATAAACAGAGATAAGGTTACAGAAAGTGTGGGGAAAGGAGGAAGATGATGGTAGTACTACCGCCATCTGTGGTTTTGACAGATTCAGCAGTACTCTCTCAATGTAGACTATACTTTCACACAACACACATGCTTTGTAATCAAGAAAGTCGTTCAACATGTTACATTATAGCTAGAACCACACGATCATGGTGAGATGTGTCTAACGCTTCTCATTCTACTTACATACACAGTTCACCTAACAGAAAGTAGTTGTAAGACAAATCCAAATGGGTCATACAGACCTCGCTTATGCATGCATGCATCTGAAGTGAGCAAGACAGCTTAGCCGAGCTCGAAATGCACGAGTAAGAGGCATACCAAAACCTCACTAGTGTTTTGGAATTCACATGATGCATTTGAATGCTGAATAATCATTTCTGCTGGCAATCAGGTGTGGAAAGAGCTAATTACTCGGAGCCAAACAAAATCCTCAGACAACCTCTCATGGCATCGTCCTCATTGATTTAGTATGGGAGAAGGATGGGGATGACACCCAGGAATCATTGACACCAACTTGCTTATGCTTGGCTCATGCATGACATGCATGATCCACCTTAGCCAAGGCTGAGATGGTTGCAATGATGATGTGCCAAAACTTCACTTACATGTGTTTTTGCTCGAACTCATTTGAGATCGACATTTAATGGTGTTTATTGTCGATTTTGCATCAGGTTTGGCAAATAGTCAGGCCAGCAGCAGCTGTTGAACATTATGCTCTCATTCTTCACCAGTGGGCTGCATATCACTCTGCCTTGTCAAGGCATCAGGTTCACCTGCTTTGTCCCCTGGCCTGTATTGTAGAATGAAGTCGAAGTTGGCTAGTAGTACTGCCCATTGAGCTTGCCAACCATTGATGCACTGTTGAGACTTGAAGTACTTGAGCACTTCATGGTCTGTGAGTATGACAAGCTGTGATGGCAGGCCTGCCAGCATATGGCACCACTGGGTCAGGCATGCCACCACTGCAAGCAGTTCCTTGTCATGGATCTCATAGTTTCACTCTGCTGAACTCATCTTGCAAGAGTAGAAGGTGATCAGATGCCATTGTCCCTCATGCTCTTGTTTGAGGACTCCAGCTATAGCATAGTCGCTGGCATCAGTCTCCATTTGCATGGGCAGGTGGTAATCGAAATGGCAGAGTACCCCTGCTGATGTGAACACTGCAATGAGACTGTGGAATGCCTTCTCTGCCTCCTCTGGCAGCTTGAACTTCTTGAAGCGCTCAGTTGGCTTGACTAATCACATGAGTGGCCTTGCGATGCATGTGAAGTGCAAGATGAATTGTTGATAGAAGTTGGTGAAGCTGAGGAAGTGCTGGATGTCATGGATCGACTCTGGGACTGGCCATTCCTTAATGGTCCATACCTTTGCTTCATCCATCTTAATTCCTTGTGGCATGATAATGTAGCCTAGAAACTCAATGGTCATGGTGTGGAACTCACATTTTGACAGCTTCATGAAGAGTCAGTGCTTGCATAGTTGCTGTAGCACCTCTCATACATGGCCAACATGCTCCTTCAGGTGGTTGCTGAAGATGAGGAAGTCATCTAAGTATACCACCACATAGATACCAAGGATATCACAGAAGATACCATTAACAAGAAACTGAAAGTGTGAGGGAGCGTTCACCAGCCCAAATGGCATGATGAGGTACTTGTAGAGCCCAAGTTGGGTACCAAAAGCTGTCTTCCATTCATCACTGTCTGCAATGTGTACCAAGTTATATGCCACCTTGAGATCCAGCTTGCTGTAGACCTTGGCTTTTGCAGTAGGAAGAGCTGTTCCTTGATGAGAGGTAGTGGGGTGCAGTTCTTCACCATGACTTCATTGAGGCCCCAATAGTTGACACATAACCAGAGGCCTCCATCCTTCTTCAGTACGAAGAGCACAGGTGAGCACACTGGGCTCTTTGACAGATGAATGAAGCCCTTCATGATGTTCTCATCGAGGTATTTGTGCAACTCTTCCAGCTCTTTGGGTCTCTGTAAGTACAGAGGCCCATGATGTGGCTGAGTGCCTGGCAGTAGCTCGATCAAGAGATCATGGTCCATCCTCAGAGGCAACTTGTCAGCTTCAGTCTCACAGAAGACCTGATGGAGATCCTGATACTCCTCAGGTATCTCCTTCACCTTTGGCTCCTCCTGAGGTTCAACCTCCATCTCAATACCCTTGTCGCTGCCTGTAGGGATGAAGCCATACATGGGTACCAAGGATGGATTGATGTCCAGGAGCATACATCCTATGGGGCCCTCACAGAGGGCTGCTCATATGAGCTGTTCAGCAGAGACAAACTCATTCCCATGAGCTATGAGATTGGTTGCTGAAATCAACATTAAGGGTGCATTATCTTGGATCTCAGTTGAAATTGAAGATACATGGTGTTTATCATCAATTTCAGATGAAATCGATGGTAATTGCCCTTTAACTTCAATTTCGAGACTGGGCTGGAAATCAAGAGTACTGGTGTGCCAATCTACCCTGGGTCTGAGTTTCCTGAGTAGCTTGTAACCTAGGATGACATCATAGTCATCAATGTCTGTTACCTCTGCTTTGAAAGGACTGACTAGGTAACCTCCTATGCCTGTGGTGACTGAGGCAGTGCTGTTGATCTGTAAGGCATGACTGGTAATACCATGTATGCTTCTCTTGTGTATGGGTTTTGTGGGTATTTGATGGGTTGAAATGAATGTACAAGCAATTATAGACACTCCAGCACCTGTGTCAGCCAGCATTCAAGCTGGGTGACCAGCAATGGTCCTGTCAATCTTGAGTACTGGCTTCTGCAACACCACAGAGAAACAGAAACAACAGTCTTGATATGTACAGTGTGATGACAAGGATGGGTTCAGGGCAATACATGCCATCAGTGCACTGTCCCATGCCTGTTTCCCTGGTTGGCATCACCTCCCTGGGATTGGGCATCCTCCTCCTCCTTGTCAGCATAGGCAGCCAGGTTGATGTCAGCTTCCTGGTTGCCTTCCTCAGATGCCTCTTCATCACCTTCAGCATCTTCAGCTTGCTCATTGATGGTGTAGATGTGGCCACTCTGTGGAATGGGGCTGCAAGGTGCACCTGTCAGACCAGGTACCCTGGGCACAGCTTTGGGACAGTTGTGCTGCCAATGGCCTGTCTGGCCACATAGGCTACATTGGTCCAGTCTGAAAGTGGTGCCACTGATGTTGGACACTGGCAGCTTCTGAGCCAAGTGGGGAGGCAAGGGCCTCCTAGGTGTGGTATTGGGTATGGCTCCACTATGCTGACCCCAACTGCTTGTCCTGTTGCTAAATGGCAGTGCCTCCTTCCCTTTCCCCTTGTCCATAGTGGGCGCTGCCATGCTAGCAGGATGAGCTGGGGTTGAGAGGAGACAGGCATTGTTGGCATCCAAGGTTCGAATGCAGTCAATGCTCTCCATGCTGTGATACCATTCCCAGAGGTCAGAAGGGGGATCATGCTTGAACTTTTGATGCATTCTGGCAGTGAGACCTGTCTTGAATAGACCCATGATGAGCTTAGGGTTCCCATCGAGGCCTGCACAGTTTGCTAGGTCCCAGAAGCGCTCAACATAGCAAGTGGCCATGCCTGGTTTGTCACTGGCTTGATGGAGGATGGAGAGCTCAGCATAAGCAGTGAACAAGTTGACTGTCTGACCAAACTGGTCCCTCAACCAGGCACAGAACATGTCCCAATCATGGAACAGCTGTCCTTGGAGCTTAGGGTCAACCCTTAGCTTAGAGTCCCACCATTCTTTGGCTGAACCTTCTAATCACTCTGGAGCAATGGCCACTCAATGCTGATGGCTTGTGATACCATATTGAGCGAACCAGTTGTTGGCCTTGATGAGGAACAGCTCAATGTCCTTGGTATCCAGCTTGGGGAATGGGATCTTCATGTCTGCTGGGAGTGCCTTAGGCTCCTGGCCCTCACCTTTGAACACGGTGATGGGCTTGAGAGGCTCACAATGATGCCTAGGACCCATGGGAGT
Organism: Ustilago lituana; assembly: GCA_928869825.1. Taxonomy (NCBI): domain Eukaryota; kingdom Fungi; phylum Basidiomycota; class Ustilaginomycetes; order Ustilaginales; family Ustilaginaceae; genus Ustilago; species Ustilago lituana. The sequence continues at coordinate 21,932 of CAKMYA010000046.1, forward strand.
CATGTAAATGTCGATGTTGCTGAACTCCACAGGCCATGCCTTCACCATTGACCTGGGTGTAGGGGTTTGAGGATCCTCTACTTGAGCAAACCTGGTCTGAGCTGTCATTGACTCACCAAGAGGAGGGGCTGACCTTGTGTGGCCTACTGGTGATGGTGTAATTGGCTCCTTGCCTTGGTACCACTGCCAGTTACCTATCATGGTTCACTGCCAATCTCGGTTCGCTTCAGCTTCTTGTCACTGTTGCTCCATCATCTGCTGGAGCATGGTGTCACAGGACATAAAATCGAACTCAAATTGAGATCGACATTAAACATGTCTTATGGTCGATCTCAGATGAAATCGATGTTAAGCAGGCCTTATCATTGATTTCGCCTACAGGGCCATATGACACTGTGGAATGAAAATGACAAGCAACAATTATGACAACACCATCCCCAAATGGGTTGGGGTGATCAGCGATGATGTCAGCAGCACCTGGAGGATGCTGTCAATGACCCTAGGCCAACCAGTAATGGCCAGGTGAGGTGCAGGGGCCCCTGCGAAGATAGGGGGGACCTGCAGGAAGGGAAGGAGAGCCTGACACTGGCTCAAGGCTGTGGAGCCAGTGAAGAGGTATTGGTTGGAGGCCAGTGATGAGTCTCTAGGACAGTGGGGCAGGTCCTGACACTGGCCTGATGCTGGTGGTGGGATGCTCTGGAGCATCTGCTGCCAGCATACATATATACACATGCCATGTGCGAGTGGAGAGGCAGGACCTCATCCACTCTATCATTCATTTTACTTGTCAGTACATTAGTATCACTACTCTCACACTCTTTGTCTCATAGAGTAGCAATCTTAGTCATTGCTACTACTCAGTGTGCCTCTGTTTGCATCAGAGTACACATAGACATCAGTCAGAACCACCACTGGCACCACAGGCCTCACCTGTGCAGGCAGAACCTACACTGCAGTCCTGGAACCTACACCAGTACCATTACTATATTATGATGCTGACTATCAGTGTCATACAGCCTTGAGCATCATCTCTGATGATGGTGGTGCAGTTCATCCATGCTGCATACCTACACAAGGACAGTTAGCCCACTCCTGTCAAGTGTAGGACACACATCAGGCTACCATGAATGTGCTGCATTACCTCTGAATGGAGTGGCAATGGCAGTCAGTCGACATCGAGTGTAAGATGCAGTTAACATCGATCTCAAGTGAAATCGACATTTACTGACTGTTAACCTCGAACTCAAATGAAATCGACATTTACCTCGAGTTAACTTCGATTTCACATGTCTGGCATGTGACTGCTGACACTGTCCTGGATGGACCAGGTTACCCCCTGTGTGACTGCTGCCACCTGCATGTGGTGCAGGACCTGCTCAGTAGCCAGGGCACAGTTGGCCAGGTATGCCAGGGCCTGCTGGGTCCAGACTATGTGTTCTGGGTACCTGGTCTCCAGCAGGAGGGTCCTGGAGAAGGCAGGCAGGGGCAGAGGCAGCAACAGCTCAGATTTCACCTGGCCATGGCTCCTGCAGGCTCACCAGGCCACACCCAGGATGGAGCCAGCTGCCACAGGTACCTGGAGCAGTACCTCTGGGGCCTCCAGAGCCTGTGCAGTGGCATTGGAGGGACTGGCCCCAGGAAGGGTTTTTGAACCCCAGTTCTCCTGATCAGCAGCCCAGTTGTGTGTATGCACCACCTCATACTCAGCAGCCAGCCCAGGGGACAACTCATCTGTGGTGAACTGCCACCAGGACATGATCAGGTTTGGCTGCTTGCCTGCCAGGCACAACTCCAGGTAAGCCTCCTGCCAGAAGGCCCCCTCACACTGCTTGAGCATCAACAGGACCCAGCCAAACCAGTCACAGAGGTACCTGGCATCCTGGCAGTGCCAACAGGTGGTGGGCTGCCCATTGAGAGGGCTCCTGGCCAGGTGCCACTCAAATTGACTCACCAGGGCAGTGCCAGGCATGGTCAACATGCAGTCAGGCAAGGGGGAGCCCAGCAGCACATGCACATTCAGGCACCTGTTGCAGATGCTGTACAGTACATGTCATTCAGTTTTTAAAAAATGAAAATCGCTTTTTTTGTGACACATATATCTATCAACATACATCAACATTGAAAGAAACTTCACAACACAACCTTTGCTATGTTCTTGGGGATGCTTTCTGTGGATGCTGGGGTGCATGTACTACAAATCAGTACTTTGTTTGGCCACCTTTGGCCTGAATTACAGCCTCCATCCTCCTAGGCATGCTCTCCAGGAGCTTTGACAGGTAATCCTCCTCTATAGTGTTCCATGCTTCAAGGAGAGCCTGGAAGATTGCATCTTTGACTGTTTCTGGCCCTCCTGATAGCAGGTAAAGGTGTGGGGAGCTTTGATGGAGCTTGTGCTTGAGGTAAGCCCAGAGATTCTCAATGGGATTGAGGTCTGGTGACTGAGGTGGCCATGACATGGTCTGGATGTCATATAATGCAAACCCCTGCTTACTGTAGGTGCTCTTGTGGATTGCAGCATTGTCCTGCATCCAGACAGTATCCTCTGGCTGTCCCTTGAACCAACAAAAGACCTCCTGCTCCATGATATCCATGAATACCTTGCTGTCAATCCTCCCAGATGGCATCCTGACCAGGGGACCTTTTTGCAAGCCCATGAAGCTACCCCAAACCATCACTTTGACTGTCCCTGACCTGGTGGTAAGCTGAATGCATGCCTGATGATACTTTTCTTGTGGTCTCTTAAGCAAATGCCTGTGCCTTCTGTCCTGTTTCTCCACTGCAGATTCATCTGTCCAAAGCACCTTCTTCCAGTCCTCCAGTGTCCAGTTCCTGTGCTCCATAGCAAACTGCAGTCTCTTGGCTTTGTTAGCAGGGAAGAGCAGGGGAGCTCTGGTGGCTTTGTAACAGTTGATCCCAGCCTTCCTGAGCTGTCTCCCCACTGTGCTAGTTGACATACCCCCATTTTGCTTGCCTATCTCCCTGAGTGGTGTCCTCCTGTTCTGTTCATCCTTCTGAGTGCTCCTGACCATCTTCCTGATAGCTTGAGGGCTGTACTTTGGGTTCCCATGAGTGTGGTAGGCATTCTCCTTGCTGCCAGAGGCATCATAGTGCTTGAAAAACTGATATATAGTGTGATAGTTGAGGTCCAGATGCCTTGCAATCTTTGGGAGCTTCCATCCAGCTGTTCTGAATGATAAACATGCAGTTTTCTGAGCATCAGTGAGTAGCTTGTGTCCAGGGGTTTCTGATGGCATCCTGCAAGGTGGTGTTTGAGCAAGATTTGATGACTCTATGGTGATTCTTGTGGATGATGGTGGTGAAGAAGCATGATTCAAATTTGCACTATCTGACATTTTTTAAAAACTGAATGACACATACTGTACTTGGTGTGCATCAGCATTGCCCAGACCTCCCACATCAGGGCATCCAGGTGAGCAGGATCACCAATGCAGGCACCACCCCAGTTGGACAACAGGGCAGCCACCCAGGTGTGGCAGGCTGTTTCCTCATCCCCTGGGCCTCTGGAGGTGCTAGGCATAGACCTGGCAGGGGGCATTACTGCCCCACCAGCTTCAGTGGGAGCACCACCAGACTTGTCCATGGTCCCAGTGGGAGCACCACCAGGACCCTCCAGGGTGAGCAACACAATGTCACCCTCTTTGGTGCAGCCTGGTGGGGCAGTGCTGGACTCAGCCACATCAGTGGGAGCGCCACCAGACTCATCCATGACCTCAGTGTGAGCACCACCAGACTTGTCCATGACCATAGGTTCTTTGGTGGTCAATGGCAGTGCCACTGGACCACCAGGATCAGGAGAGGGGGAGCTGAGAGGGGAGCTCATTGGGCACTGAGGGGGTGCCCAGGGATTGGTAGAGAGGGGAGGGGGCTGGGGAAGGAATGTGGAGAGAAGGGAGAAGAGGGAAGGGATGAAACTGTCCAGACCCCCCCTATATATCTCTCCTGGAGCCCTCCTGGTGGGCTGAGTCAGCTGCATACTGATCCCACCCACCTCTGTGCAGCCTGCACAAAGCATTGTGCTGTGCAGTGGCCAGCCAATCAGCATGTGTGCCACATGTCAGCGGTCATGCACCAGACATGTGAAATCGATGTTAACTTGAGGTAAATGTCGATCTTGTTTGAGTTCGAGGTTAACAGTCAGTAAATGTCGATTTCACTTGAGATCGATGTTAACTGCATCTTACACTCGATGTCAGCTGACCACCATTGCCACTCCATCCAGAGGTAATGCAGCATGTTTGTGGTAGCCTAGTGTGTGTCCTACACTTGACAGGAGTGGGCTAACTGTCCTTGTGTAGGTATGCAGCGCTGATGAACTGCACCACCATCATTGGTGATGATGCTCAAGGCTGTACAATGCTGGTAGTCAGCATCATCATATAGTAATGGTACTGGTGGAGGTTCCAGGACAACAGTGTAGGTTCCACCTGCACAGGTGAGGCCTGTGGCGCCAGTGATGGTTCTGACTGCTGTCTATATGTTCTCCAACTCAAATGGAGGCACACTGAGTAGTAGCAATGCCTAAGATTGCTACTCTATGAGACAATGAGTGTGATTATAGAGATACTAAATGTACTGACAAGTTAATGAATGATAGAGTGGATGAGGCCCTGCCTCTCCACTCATACAGGGGATGTGTGTATATATATGCATGTGTGTATGCTGGTGGTGATTGCTCCAGAGCATCCTGCTGCTGGCACCAGGCCAGTGTCAGGGCCTGCCCCTTCTGTCCTAGAGACTCACCACTGGCCTCCAACCACTACCTCTTCATTGGCTCCACAGTCTTGAGCCAGTGTCAGGCTCTCCTTCCTTCCTGTAGGTCCCCCCTATCTTCGCAGGGGCCCCTGCACCTCACCTGGCTGTTACTGGTTGGCCTAGGGTTGTCGACAGCATCCTCCAGGTGCTGCCAACATCATCGCTGATCACTTGCAACCCCTTTGGGGTGGTGCCATCATAGTCATTGCTCATCATTTTCGTTCCACAGTGTCATACAGCCCTGTAGGTGAAATCGACAATAAGGCCTGCTTAACATCGATTTCATCTGAGATCAACTGTAAGATGCGTTTAATGTCGATCTCAATTCGAGTTCGATTTTATGTCCTGTGACACCACAGTGCACTGCAGAATGGATATGAATGCATTGATGGATTAAGGTTTGGTCCACTGGGCAGAGGGGCAAATGAGCTACTGGGAAATGGGGATGTGCACCTACCCCAGGGGGGGGGGGGGGGTAATGTTATGACATGGTCCCCACAGACCTGGTGGGGGTGGTCTGTGCCCAATCAGGGCAGTGGAAAACCAATGAGTGTGATGAGATTGATGGACCTGGCTGAGTTTGAGATGAGAGAGCTCCAGGTCCATGTTCAGCTGTGGCAACTGCCACAGGCTGCATTGGTCCCAGTGGGGGGCTGACTGACTGCAGCAATTGACTGGAGGGTATTTAGTCCCTGGCCAGATGGCTAGGCCCCTTCCCTCCTGACTTCATCAATTGTATTTTACTCTACTCACTTAGTAGGTGGAATATCAGACAATCCTAGCATTCCCAGAACCCTTCTAGCCCACCAGTGATGCATTGGACACCACCATGCCTGCTCACCCACCTGTGGCCTCTACCATCATCACTGTACCTGGTGAGCTTGAGGTTCCCAGACCCCATGTGCATAACACATTGAAGACCTTTTCCCACAGTACAGTGAGCTCATTGTCAGTCCAGCCACTTGGGCCCTTCAAGAAATGCCATGTGGCTGGAATATCTTCCATTTGCTGCTGCTCCCCCACAGTGTGAATGCAGCCTTTGGTTATAATGAGTGGTGGCAGTACCTGACCACTGCTCCCAATGCATTCAATCACCATAGCAGACTCTCAGTTACCCAGCTGTGCCTTGAACCAGCTTGCTTGATCACCTGCAGGTACAAGCACATGCTGAGAACTGCCCTGACCAAACATGAAACCAGTCTCATCCATGTTAAAGATGTTGTTGGATGATATATTGTATTCCCTGATGGTGTCAAGCAGTTGTTGAAACCATTTCTGTATTCCTTTGCTGTCTGTGGACCATACATGTGCATTCTCCAGGCACCATGACCAGCATGATTTGATCAACAGGTGCCTGAGTATAAACATTGAGAGCCAATTATGTCCAAGTTTGTGCATGCCTGAGCTGGCAGAATGGCCATGTGCCAGGCCCTGAGCAAATATATGGACTTCTGCAGCATTTAGAGGAAAGCTTCCAGTGGCACAATGCCATATTCCAACATGACACACTGCAGAGTGGGAATGTGATTGGTTGAATGGAGATGTACATTGGGCAACAATGTATTCCACCATGGGCATACAGACATTTGGTGGTGGATACATTGACCAACACAGCAAAAGCTACACTGACCATTGCACCAAGTCTCCATGCCCCTTGACACATATATAATGTACCAGTCACACCTGTCATTGAAATCTCATCAAATCTTTACCTTACTCATATATACTGAACATACTCACATATACTGAACATACTCACATATACTGAACACTCACTGCTGCCTGGCCATACCAACTGGCTGGTTTGTGTACTTGCCACAGCCTTCTCTTTTTGCTTCCAGCTTCTGCACAATCAACCACAGGTGTTGATTATCAACCAATTGGTCCTGAGATATCAGAACTCAGTCTCTCAGTTGAATATCTTAGGGTTTATGACATGTTGCTCAAGATTGCAACTTAGGCATTGTACACAGTTGATCTCATCATCAACTGACTGGTGTTGTACATCAACTGGTGGGTGTGCATGACTAATGATCACACACCACTGCACACTTAGAAGCTATTTGACATTCCACCTTCCATTAGGCTGCAGTAGCTGGGTCTGGTGTTCCTGTGGTGGAGAGCTCTCAAGGTCATATAAGTCTGTCATATCAACAATATCATCAATTGTGCTGATGTTCATTGATGAAATTGAACTGACATGCTGTCAAATGGAATCTGGAAGGCATGCAAGCATACTAGGGCTGTCTTGATGGCACTGCCAGGTGCTCATTGTTGCTGTGTGAGGGTACAGTGTGGTATGGTTCCATTTATGAAGTCAGGAACATGGGGTATGCATGCCAAGGCAAACAACTCATTTCATTTCATTACTCAGATGCTGATGAAGCTACACATGCATGATTGTGATGACCACTACTAACACCATATTGGTAAGCCAAATTGGCTCATTTCACACCCAATTACCAGCAGATTTCATAATTAAGCAATTTCAATGCATCACATGGAATTCAAATTTTTTACAAAGCTCAGTCAGGTCTGTGAACAGGTGAACACTTGGTCACAATCATGATGCTGCCACTGCCATCCAGTGCCTTGAATTCTAGTTTGGTTCTCTCATGTACTCATCATTCACACTCTTTGACACAATGGAAAGCATGGTTTGAATGATCTGATTGCTTGTATGTGAGCTATCTACAATGGTAGTGACTGCAATGCCCAATGATATACATGCAAGCTATTGGTCTTGAAACACAGAGCTCTTGAACAAGGTAGCACAGGCTTTTGAACAAGGTTTGAGTTATTGATTATGCATATCTAACAACCCATCAGCTATCAAAAAGTCTATTTCCCAGTTGTACTCAACTCAACTTTCAGGACTTAACACAGGCCAAATGGAATCAATGGTTTGCAGGGTTTGAGACTGGTCTTGAGCTCAGTGGCTCCCAGCCCACCAATGAGGTGATTGAGGCACCAGTGCAGCTGGAAGCAACCTTGATCTTGGCTGGGGAAACTGCCCACAAACTGAGTGTTCACCATGAGCCAGGGTTGCACCAGGAGGGGCCAGCAGGGACCAGAGGGCCATCCTGGACAGAGAAGAGGGCAGAAATGGTGAGAGCATGGTGCTTGGAGGCAGACCAGTTGATGTAGCACCAGTAATGATCTGAACTCCAGCAGCTGAGAGATTGGATGTTGGCATCAGAGGCACCAATGGAGGATGCCCACATGGCAGTGCCATGGTGGAAAGAGTGTCCTGCATATGAGGTGGCAGGGAGGCCAATGGCAAGGAGGGTGCAACAGAGAGTCCCAATGAAAACTGGTCAGGAGAGAGGGGTGAGGCCATCAGGACCAAGCCCAAAGAGCAGTGCTGAGCCTGGGTGCCCAGAGGTGAGGAGGTGTAGGTGAGTGATGGGGCACTTGAGGCCACCAACCTTGGGGGCCACAACCTGGACCCCTTCATGGAATGGGTCAGTTTTGGAGGTGGGGAGGGTGATAATGGTGTGATCAGATGCCCAAGCCACAGAAGAGATGGACAGGATGATGGAATGGTCAGTGGAGCTGTCCCACACAAGCTCACTGGAGCAGAGGAAACAAGAAAAGGTGAGTGTGAATGCTCACTGAAAGATGAGGCAGTCATGCAAGGGGAGGCCAGGGAGCATGTCAATGGCCTGGAGGACCTGCTGCAGGAGCAGGAGGGTGATTGGGAGCTTAGCACTGGTCCTGACAATGCTGTGGAGGCATTTGTAGCCATGGAGGGCTCACTCAAGGTGGCCACAAGAGAAACCAGTGAGGTTGAGCCCAAGGTCAATGTGGTGGGAGTGCAAGGCACTGAGGTCATGCTTGACAGAATGGAAAGGGTGACCAGAGGAGGAGAGGTGGGCAAGCCACTTGAGAAGCTGGACACTGGTGGCAGGGAAACAGACAGTGTCAAAGCCAAAGTGGCACAGGCAGAAGGCATGAAAATGGGAGGGGGTCCTGCTGGAGTGTTGCCTAGTGGAGGCAGTGAGGCCATGCCAAAGGAGGGTGGTGGCCTGGTTAGAGATGCCAAGGCCCTGCAAGAAGCTGCTGGGAGGGAAGGGGATGGGCTGGCAGGTGCCAGCAGGGAGAACAGTGCAGCATGAGCCTGCAGGAAACATTGTCAGATCATGGTGAACTGTCATCATGAAAGCAAATCAGTGAGAACATTGTCAGTTGAAGACACACAGATGGGCTGCAGGGTGAGGTTGCAAGTGAAACAGAGGCCAAAGATCTCCCACAGGAGCTGTTGAGTGAGAGGGTCCCAAGAGTGACCAGAGTGCAGGCCATGCTCAACATTCTCATTGTCAATGTGAATCACCACCAGTATAGGCAAGGACCAAAGGGAAGAGAAACAATGCAGGGCCTCAAGAACAGCCAGGGCTTCCAGAAAATGGATGTCCTTACCCCAATGGCAGTGAGGCACCTCCTTCAAGAAGATCCCCAGAGGTGCATCAGCTGGGCCCAGGTAGCCACCAAACCCATGAGGGCAAGCATCGGTCTAAATATGTGTGGCAACAAGAGGGGAGGGGGACAGGACACTGGAGCCAGACCAGGTCTCAAGAATATGGTGTCACAGGAGATAAAGTCGAAATCAATTTGAGATTGACATTAGACATGTCTTATGGTCAATCTCAGATGAAATCAACAGTAAGCAGGTCTTATCATTGATTTCACCTACAGGGTCACCTGACACTGGGGGACAGCCACAACAGGTGACAACTGCAGCAACATCATCCCAAATGGATTGGGGGTGACCAGTGATGGGGTCAGTGTTATGCTCATGGGGTCTGGGAACCTCAGGCTCACCAGGTATGGTGATGACAATAGAGGCCACAGGCAGGTGATTGGGCATGGTGGTGTCTGATACATTGCTGGTGGGCTAGAAGGATTCCAGTAATGCTAGGATTGTCTGATATTCCACCTACTAAGTGAGTAGAGTAAAATACAATCAATGAAGTCAGGAGGGAAGGGGCCCAGCCATCCAGCTGGGGCCTAAATACCCTCCAGTCAGTTGCTGCAGTTGGTCACCCCCCCACTGGGACTGGCATGGCCTGCAACAGTGCCACAGTTGATCTTGGACCTGGAGCCCTCTCACCTCCCACTTGGCCAGGCCTGCCAATCTCATCACACTCATCAGGTTCTCCACTGCCCTGATCAGGCACAGGCCACCTCCACTGGGTTGGTGGGGACCAGGTTGTAACATTACCCCCCCCCCCCTGGGGTAGGTGCACATCCCCATCACTTGGTAGCTCATTTGCCCCTTCACCCAGCAGACCAAACCTTAATCCATCAATGCATTCATATCCATTCCACAGTGCACTGCAGTGTGCATGCTGATTGGCTGGCTGCTGTGCAGTGCAATGCTTTGTGCAGGCTGCACAGAGGTGGTCAGGATCAGTACACAGCCAACTCAGCCTGCTGGGAGGGCTCCAGAAGGGATATATAGGGGGGGTCTGGACAGTTTCATCCCTTCCCTCTCCTCTCTTCTCCCCACATTCCTCCCCTGGCCCCTGCCCCTCTCTACCAATCCCTGGGCACCCCCTCAGTGCCTGATGAGCTCTCCTCTTAGCTCCCCCTCCCCTGATCCTGGTGGTCCAGTCACACCACTGCTGGCCACCAATGAACCCATGGTCATGGATGAGTCCAGTGGTGCTCCCACTGAGGTTGTGGATGAGTCTGGTGGCACTCCCACTGATGTGGCTGAGTCTGGCACCACCCCACCAGGCCATGCTGAAGAGGGTGACATTGTGTCACTCACCCTGGAGGGTCCCAGTGGTGCTCCCACCAGGACCATGGACAAGTCTGGTGGCACTCCCACCAAAGCCAGAAGGGCAGTAGTGCCCCCCACTGGGTCTATGCCTAGTGACTCTGGAGGCCCAGTGGACAAGGAGGCAGCCTGCTGCACCTGGGTGGCTGTCCTGTTGACCAACTGGGGCAGTGCCCACATCAGCAATCCTGCTCACCTGGATGCCCTGATGCAGGAGGTCTGGGCAATGCTGATGCACACTGAGTATGGCATCTGCATCAGGTGCCTGAATGTGCATGTGCTGCTGGGCTCCCCCTTGCCTGGCTGCATGTTGACCATGCCTGGCACTGCCCTGGTGAGTCAATTTGAGTGGCACCTGGCCAGGAGCCCTCTCAATGGGCAGCCCACCACCTGTTGGCACTGCCAGGATGCCAGGTACCTCTGTGACTGGTTTGGCTGGGTCCTGTTGATGCTCAAGCAGTGTGAGGGGGCCTTCTGGCAGGAGGCTTACCTGGAGTTGTGCCTGGCAGGCAAGCAGCCAAACCTGATCATGTCCTGGTGGCAGTTCACCACAGATGAGTTGTCCCCTGGGCTGGCTGCTGAGTATGAGGTGGTGCATACACACAACTGGGCTGCTGATCAGGAGAACTGGGGTTCAAAAACCCTTCCTGGGGCCAGTCCCTCCAATGCCACTGCACAGGCTCTGGAGGCCCCAGAGGTACTGCTCCAGGTACCTGTGGCAGCTGGCTCCATCCTGGGTGTGGCCTGGTGAGCCTGCAGGAGCCATGGCCAGGTGAAATCTGAGCTGTTGCTGCCTCTGCCCCTGCCTGCCTTCTCCAGGACCCTCCTGCTGGAGACCAGGTACCCAGAACACATAGTCTGGACCCAGCAGGCCCTGGCATACCTGGCCAACTGTGCCCTGGCTACTGAGCAGGTCCTGCACCACAAGCAGGTGGCAGCAGTCACACAGGGGGTAACCTGGTCCATCTGGGACAGTTCAGTTGCCACCCTCCTGCTGAACCACAGCAGCTGGGCCCAGAATGCTTCCCAGTGGTTTGGGGACCTGACAACAGCACCTCTGGGCTACCTGACTGGGCCCTTGGCCATCACTTCAGCCCACCAGCCCACTCCCCCAGCCTTGCAGACAGCAGGACCATCCTGGCAGCCTCCTCCCCCACCACTGGTGCAGATGATCTCATCAGATGAGTCCTCAGTGAAGTCGATGTGGGTGGGGTCACTGGAGCCCTTGCCGGACCCCTCACTGTTGCCCCCACCTCTGGTCCACCCCTGTGTCAGCAGGCACATGCCAGACACATGAGATTGAAGTTAACTCAAGGTAAATGTCGATTTCATTTGAGTTCGAGGTTAATGGCCAGTAAACATCAATTTCACTTGAAATCGACATTAACTGCATCTTACACTTGATGTTGGCTGACTGCTGTTGCCACTCCATTCAGAGGTAATGCAGCACATTTGTGGTAGCCTGGTGTGTGTCCTACACTTGACAGGAGTGGGCTAACTGTCCTCATGTAGGTATATGGCACAGTTGGGCTGCACCACTGTCATCAGAGGTGGTGCTCAAGGCTGTACAATGCTGTTAGTTGGTGTTGTCATATGGTAATGGTACTGGTGTAGGTTCCAGGACTGCAGTGTAGGTTCCGCCTGCACAGGTGAGGCCTGTGGCACCAGTGATGGTTCTGACTGATGTCTATATGTACTCTGACTCAAATGGAGGTGCACTGAGTAGTAGCAATGACTAAGATTGCTACTCTATGAGACAATGAGTGTAAGTGTAGTGGTACTAATGTACTGACAAGTAAATGAATGGTAGAGTGGATGAGGCCCCACCTCTCCACTCGCACAAGGGATGTGTATATAAGTATGTGTGCTGGTGGTGGTTGCTCCAGAGCATCCCATCACCAGCATCAGGCCAGTGTCAGGGCCTGCCCTGCTGTCCTTGCAACTTGTCACTGGTCTCCTACCAGTACCTCTTCGCTAGCTCCACAGGAGCCAGTGTCGAGCTCTTCTCCCGTTCCTGCAGGCCCCCCTATCTATGCAGGGGCCCCTGTGCCTTACCTGGCTGTTACTGGTCAGCCCAGGATCATTGACAGCATCCTCCAGACACCGCTGACTCTGTCACTGGTCTCCCCTGACCCATCTGGGATGGTGTCATTGTAGCCATCACTTGTCATGGTCACTCCACAGCATCATATGGCCCCATAGGCGAAATCGATGATAAAGCCTGCTTAGCATGAATTTCATCTGAGATTGACTGTAAGATGCATCTAATGTCGATCTCAATTCAAGTTCGATTTTATGTCCTGTGACACCCTGGTCCTCTGCCCACCTGCATGAGGTAGCCCAGTTGGGGACTGGGTCCCAGTGAAAGGCCCCAGCCTGGAACATGCTGCACCCCAGCAGCCAGGCCAAGGGTAAGGGGAAATCCTGGGAGGTGGCCTGGTCCCCCCATCAGTCCCAGCCCACTGGTGGCTGGGCAACCTCACCCATCAACAAGGCTGGACCTTTGCATCATCAAAGGCAGTTGCCCTTGCTGGAGGTCCACCAGTACCATGACTGATTGTTGTTGCCCAGTACTCATCTGCACCATTGCTGGGCCCAGGCACTGCTGCTGCTGCCCTGGCAGCCTCCACCACCCCTGCCTGATTCCATGGACAAGACTGAGTAGTGGTCCCAGGTGCCCAGTGGATGATCAAATCCTGTAGTTAGTGTGGGCAGGTACCTGATAGGGGTATCCACAGAATGAATTCTCATTTTGTGTTTGTCTCTGTGTGAAGGCTGTGGTGAGAATGAGTGTGGTGACTGTCTGGTGAGCCTGAGAGTACCCCAGGTACCCAGCAAGAGGCTGGGCCATGTGGGTTGTGTGAGTGGGTACCCAGTCAGTGCACCCATGAGAGTGCAGGGGCCCTGTTGTGCTTGCAGTGCTTGCTGAAATGACCATTACCAGCAGAGCTGTGTCCACAGTGCTCTCAGGTCTTGGAGAGGTGGATAGGCACCTTGTTGTGTGTATTGGGGGGTGGCCTTGACAGTGCCAGTCACTGCTGCCACCAGCGTTGGTGGCTGCAACCAGCCTGGGGTTGTGATGCTCAGGTCCAGCTGTTGTCCAGTGGTTGGGGCACAGGTGCCCCATCCACTGTCAGGTGAGTGGCCAGGGGCCCAGCATACCTGGATGTTCCTGGTGGAACTCTGCAATGAGTTCCTGACTGTTTTTGAGGTTAGCCTCCAGTTCCCATGTGGGGTTGGCATACCTGGACCACTTGACACAGTATTGGAGACCCCAGCAGGCCCAGCAAGATGCTAGGATCTCTTCAACCTTGAATTCTTCATGGTCATCCTCTAGCAACTGGGCTGGTGGAGCATGAGAGGATGGCTGGGTATCCTCTGGGTATGGCTCAAGAAGACTGATGTGAAACACCAGATGTACTTTCCAGTGGGATGGCATGTTGAGCCAGTATGCCTGGCTCCCAACCACCTTGAGCACCTGGAAGGGCCCCACAAGAGGGTTGGCCAATTTGCACAATGGGTGGTCATGCTTGAGGTGTCAGGTCCATAGCATGACCCAGTCACCCTGGCAGAAGGACCAGTCCATCCTGGAGCAGTTAGCATACTTGGCCATGGTGGCCACAGCAGTGGTGATATTCTGCTGGCAGCAGTCCAGCAGGGCCAAGAACTGGGCTGCTAATGGGGTCTCACCATCTGGGGAGAGGGCTGGAGAGCCTGGCAGGGTCTTTGGGGTAAATCCAAAGAGCAGTAGCGATGGTGGGAGCCTGGTGGTGGCTGATGTCTGGTTGTTTAGGGTGAGTTGGGCATAAGGCAACCAGGTGGCCCAGTCATCCTGTTGATAGTTGACATAGAAATGAAGGAAGACTTCCAGGGACTGGTTAGTGCACTTGGTCTGCCCATCTGTCTGGGGGTGGTATGTGGTGGAGAGGGAGGCCTGGGTACTGAACATGGTGAGGACAGTGGACCACAGGGCAGCCATGAAGGTGTGACCATGGTCTGATATGATGTTATCAGGCAGGCTGAAATAGCAGAAGACCCACTTGGTGAGTAACTGGGCCAGATTGGGCATGGTGTCATCCTTCTGGGCTGGTAGGAACAATGCATACTTCATGAGATGATCAACCATGATGAGGATAGAGTTGTATTGCCAACCACCAGTCACCAAGGCTGGTAGTCCCTCAATGTGGTCCATCAACAGTGATGTGAACAGCCAGGTGGGTGCCAGGAGTGGCAGGAGGAGGCTGTAGGGCTTGTGCCTCAGGGCCTTGGCCCATTGGCTTGCTGCACATGTGGCAACATACTGGGCAATGTCCTGCTGCAGGGTGGGCCAGTGGTGGTGTTGCTGGACCAGGTCCACCATGGCCATGACACCAGGGTGGCTGGCCATCAGGTGGTTGTGGTAGCACTGCAGGATTTCCTGTATCTCCTGTGGTGAGGGAAACAGGCTGGTGACATCACCCCCAGACTTGGCAGGGGTAATGGCCCCCCAGTGAGCTGCTAGTGCCATTGACCTGAGATGCCCATCACCAAACAGATGTGACAGTAGCAGGGTGAGGACATTGGTGGGATCATTGCAGCTGGCTGGGTCTGCCATGCTAGGGTGCCCTTCTGACTGGCACAAGAGCACATCTGGCTGGGTGGCCTGGGCACCTGGGTGATAAGTGATCTTGAAATTGAACTCACTGAGGCCCACACTCCACTGGGCCTGCTGGCAGTTGAGTTGCTGCTTCATCTGGAAGTACTGGAGGGCCTGGTGGTTGGTGAGGACCTCAAACAGTGCCTGGAGACCATGGAGGTAGTGCCACCACTCAGTAAGAGCATCAAAAATCATGAGGAGCTCCTTATCATGGATCTCATAGTTCCATTCAGCCAGTTGCATCTTCTGGGACCAGTATGCAACTGGGTGGAGCTGGTGAGTGGTCACCTGGGGCAGTTGTTCCCCCAGGTCCCCAGAGATGGGGTACCATTGGGACAGGACCACCACCACAACATAGTCACTGGCATCAGTCTCAACCACTGTCAACTGGGAGGGGTCAAAGTGCTTGAGGATTGGTGCAGTGGTGAATGCTGCCTTGAGGTGCCTGAATGCAGTGACCTCAGCAGGCTCCAACCAGATCCAGCTGGTTGCCTTATTCCTCAACTGGTCAGTGAGAGGGGCTGCTACCCAGGAGTAGTGGCATATGAACTGGCAGTAGAAATTGGCAAACCCAAGGAAGACTTGGATGTCATGGATAGATGCCAGGATCAGCCAGGAGGTGACTGCCTTGACCTTGCCCAGGTCCATGCTTATGCCATCCAGGCTGACCTGGTAGCCCAGAAACTCAACTGACTGGACCTGAAATTTGCACTTGTTGGGTGTGCAGTAGAGTTTGTGCTGCTGCAGGCACCAGAGGACTTCCCAGATGTGCTCAGTGTGTGCATCCAGGTCTGCTGAGTAGACCAGGATGATGTTGAGGTAGACAACCACACTGACATTGAGTAGGTTGTGGAGCATATGATTCATGAGTGGCTGGAAAGTCGATGGGGCATTACTGAGGCCAAATGGCATGACCAGGTACTCATAGCTACCATACTGGGTCTGGAAGGCAGCCTTCCATTCATCACCAGGTGTGATGCACATGAGGTTGTATGCACCCTTGAGGTCTAATTTTGTGAAGACCTGTGCCCAGGCCAGACAGTCCAGATGCTCTGCAATGAGGGGGATCAGGTACTTGTCCTTCACAGTGATGCTGTTCAGGGCCCAGTAGTCGATGCACAGGCACAACTGGCCATCCTTCTTGGGAACAAAGATGATCAGGGCAGCTGCCAGGCTCTTTGATGGATGAATGAACCCAATCTCCAGCATTTTGTCCAGATAGCCCTTGAGCTCTTCCATCTCCTTGGCCAAGAGGGAGTACAGGGCCCTGTGTGGGATCTGCATGCCCAGCAGCAGTGTGATTTGGTGATCATGTGGCCAGTGAGGGGGAAGAACCTCAGCATTGGCCTCATTGAACATGTCCCAGAACCCCTCATACTTGGTGGGAATCACCAGGACCATTGCTTTGGTACTCACCCAATCCTCAGTTGGGTGGATGGTGAAACAGGCCTTGCCGGGATCTCCCTGGTCCAGTACAATCATGGGAGGGCTGGCATTCATCACCAGGGCAGTGGCATACTGGTCATCTCCTGGGATAGGGAAATGCATGGTTTGAGTCTTGTAATTGAGTACCAGTTGGGTGGACTCAATCCAGTCCATACCCAGGATGGCATCATACTCAGAGATGTGTGGGGCCACATAGAAACAGTGGTGTCAGGAGACCATGATGCCAGCAAGCCTGATGGTGGCCCAGAGCCAGTGGGTGATTTCACCAGACTTTGAGTCAAATGTAGCAGTCCTGACTGGGCTCAGGAGGTGTTCAATCACCCCCTCCTGCCTGGTGGCATTGGATTGGTTGACAAATGATGTGGTGGCTCCTCCATCGATCAGGGCTCTGGCCTGCTGACTGTTCAGGGTAGCCCAACACTTGTAGGCTGGGATGCTTGGGTGGTGATGGATCCAAATTGTTCCCTGAGCAATGACCAGCTTGGTGGGCAGGAACAGCAACCTGACATGAGCTCGCAGGTTGAGCAGGTCATCCAGCTCCCCCAACTGGGCCCATGTGGCCTGGAGGGGCATCCCCTCCATGGCCTCAGTGGCCAGTGGGTCATAGTTGGGATTGTAGGATAACTCTGAACACACCTCATCAACCTCTCCCTTGTCATCCAGCACCTCTGGGTTGACCAGGGGCCCAACAGCTGGCTGAACCAGCAGGGTGCTGGTGTTGGTGTCGAGGATGGCAGAATTGGCATGCAAGGGCTTCATCTGTGTGGCCTTGGGGCAGTCCTGCACTGGGTGCTGCCCACCACAGCCATAGCACAGGTTGTTCTCCCAGCAGTACTGGCATACCTCCTCAGAGAGTCCAGCTGCTGCACTCTGTGGCTGGTAGGGGGTGCTCTGTGGTTTGGTCCCCTCACAGCAAGCAGTGGGGACCCTGCCCCCAGGCTGGTCCCAATGGGAATCCTGGTGGGGAACTGGCTTGGTGGTTGTGCTCACCAGGGCTGGTGTGAACAAACCAATCTTGTACATTCATTGTTCAGTCTGGATGGCTGCATTGATGTACTCTTGCAGGTCCTGCATCTCCACATGGAGCAACTGCTGATGGAGGCTCTCTCAAAGGCTCAACTGGAACATCATCAGGAGCTGCTGGTTGTCAGTAGCATTGGCTTTGGTCACCAGGGCCAGGAACTCCATGGTGTGCCTGCTCATGCTCCCAGTTTGGCACAACTGCTGCAGCTTGACCCAGGTGGTGTGACTGGGATTGGGATCACTGTAGGTGCAGCAAAGGTCAGTGCTGAACTGCTCCCAGTGGTGGAACAGGGCCATGTCAGGCTGAGCTTGTTGCAAGTTGCACAACTGCTCCCTCAGGACCCCAGTAATGTGGGTGAGTGCCCACAGGATCTGGTGGTTGTCCATTGGGTACTGGGTGGGGTTGAGATCAAAGTGCAGGTTGCACTGTTCCAGGAAGGCCTCAAGGTCCTCCCATTTCCCATCCCAAGCAGGTGTGGTGATGTGCACCTCCAGGGTCCAGGGTGCACCAGGTTCATCAGGCAGCAGCCAGGGCTCTGGGGTGCAGCCCTGCAACCTGGGAGGGAGGCTCACTGGTTCCAGGTGAGGGTTCTCCAGTTGGTGGGTCACCTGAGTGAATTGCTGCTCCAACATCTTGCCTGTGAGCATGGGAGCTGGTCCTATGGGTCCCTTGACAGTGGCAACATCAGGCACCAAACTGATGGGGTCTGGCTGTCTGCCAATGGGGGCAGTACTAGGCACCAGTCCCCTGGCAGGCTCAGTGCCACAAGTCTCCCTCAGCAGGTGAAACTCCTGGGTCAGATCAACCATGAGTTGTCAGAGGCCACCAATAGCAGCTGCCAGCCTGTCCTCAGGCCAGGTGTCACTGCTGGGCTCTGACAGTAGCTCACCAGGGCTCTCCCCAGGGCTGGGCAGCTGAGAAGTGCTGTGACTTTGGGTTTGCATGGTGAACATTTGTTGATGGGCTCATCAGTGATGGGGAGGTCGATTGTAATGTTATGCATGTGGGGTCTGGGAACCTTGAGCTCACTGGGTATGGTGATGATGGTAGAGGCCATGGGCAGGTGATTGGGCACAGTGGTGTCTGATGTGTTTCTGGCAGGCTAGAAGGGTTCTGGGAATGCTAGGATTGTCTGAAATTCCACCTACTGAGTAGAGTAAAATACAATCGATGAAATCAGGAGGGAAGGGGCCTGGCCACCTGGCCAGGGCCTAAATACCCTCTGGTCAATTGCCACAGTCAGTCAACCCCCCACTGGAACTGACACATCCTGCAACAATGCCACAGTTGATCTCAGACCTGGAGCACTCTCATCTCACACTCAGCCAGGTCTGCTGATCTCATCACTCTCAACAGGTTTCTGCTGCCCTGATCAGGTGCAGACCACCCCCACTGGGTCTGTGGGGACCATGTCATAACACAATGCCACCACAAGGCTGTCAGCACCATCAGAATGGTGCTTGCTCATCATTGACAGCCACAGATCTCATGTGAGTAATGAATTCTTGGATGCTCTCTGGTGGTGATGCATTGTACCACTCTGTTTGCCTGCACACTGTACACACATCATGCAGCTGCTGGATGTGTCAGTGTTTGGACCATTGACTGTGGTGTACTGGCATTTGGTAACTGACCTGGCACCACAGGTACCTGCAGTGGGGATCAACAAGGCACAGTTTGGTACCTTGTATGCCCAGGCATGTGCAAAGGTACTGACACCTGCTGCAGCAAAGAAGGCCTTCCAGGACTCTGGTATGACCATGACACCAAGTCCTGAGAAGGTTCTAAACTGCCTTGCAGGGTCAGCTTCTGCAGGTCACTGATCTGGGGCCCCACAGCCAGCAGCACAGGAACCCAAAGCCATTCTGCAGCCCAGTGTGGCAATCAACCAAATGCTCAATGAATTCAGGAACACCAAGATGCTGAGAGAGGCACATGGTCTCAAATGAGAGCTTATTGAGGCATTTCAGGCACCACACACCAAGAATGCAGCATTGCAGGCTGAAAATGTGGTATTGAGGACTCAGGAACAAGCAAACACCATGAAAAGAAGGAAAGCACAGCTGAAGACACTTGTAGGAGATCACATGGTATTGACTAAGGATCACATGATCAGCAGAGAGCATGCTGAGTGAGGGCTTGTGGAGAAGCAGCTGGTGATTGCCAACACCAGGAGTGGCTCAGGAGAAGGCAGGAGCAACTTGCTGCAGTAGATGATGATGATGAGGCCAATGATGACAATGAGCAGGTTTTGGCATCATTGGCCACACCTGCTCCACTACCACAGACTTTCCTCGACCTTCTCAATGACAGCAAGGCTCTCAGTGCCATTGATGATGATGACAATGCATTCCCAACCATCTTTTATGATGAGGTTCCTCATGCTAGCACATCACACAATAAGCTTTAGTTCTCTCATTCAGTTTTGTAGTGTAGCTTCTCATGTTCATTGCAATGCAAGTTCTGTGATTGGTTATATTGACAAACATGCTTGGTCATGATCATGGCAAAGTACTGACATCAAACTTTTCATTTCTCAAAATCATTCAGGTACTACATGCATTCAGGTACTACATGCATTCAGGTACTACAGTAATTACATTGCCCCCATTAAGGTCAAAGATATAATGTAAGTGGCCCATTAAAGAATCAGGCCCATTAGGGGATCAGCAATACAAATTCTCCACATTTTTATAGTCAATGCATCAGAGCGATTAACAATCTGTGCCAATTTTGTATTACTGATCCCCTAATGGGCCTGAGTCTTTAATGGGCCACTTACGTTAAAGAGAAAGAAGCGACAAACGTCGCAATCAAGTGATCAGGCTAAGATAAGGGGAAGATGATGATGGTATTTAGAGAAGAGGAAGTGCGCGCGCAGCGCGCGTTTCTAGCCTTGTGAAAAAGCTCGGAACTCGGCTAATGACAAAGGCCCACGACAGCGCATCAACAACTGAAGGCTTCGTCCCGAAGCCGACAGTGTTAGTGAGGTAGAACGGAATGGAATGCGGAGAACATGTGAAGTAAATGGGATGCGGAGTGGTGGCATTGTGCAAGAAGAGACTGTGACGAAGCTTGAGGAGAACAAATCTTGACAACTTGACGGCCAGACGCAAAAGCGCTCCAAGTCTTGAGGAGTAACGCTCTACTCAGGAGCGACGGACGGAGAGTGTGATTCGATAAGGGCCAAGAGGGTGACTGAGCAGGAACATCGCGCTTACAAGACGAATCGATGGAGCTCCAGCGTCGTGAGCAATGAGCTCAATGGTCAGGCGAGTTGGGACATGGACCGCCGAAAGGGTCAACAGGTTGACGGTCAATCCGAGCCTGAGGTCGGCCCAGAAGGTAGTCAAGAGATGCAGAGCGTGTTGAAATGGCATAGCGAGAATGGTAAAATGGCGAGTATGGGTCGTGAATGGTAGAAGTGGTGCTAAAGGGAATCGCTGGGTCGCTAACCACTGGATATGGGTGCGCGCGCACAAGACTTGAACAGCGTAGCGATGAGGTGTTGTACGACGTTGGAAACGGCCAAAGGGTGCTGGCAGCGGAGCTACGGCTCGGATGCTGATCTGACGAAGGGACCACCTAACCGAGTTGAGGGCCTGAGTAGCAGACCAAGAAGTCTGCGAAGAAGTAAAGTTGTAAAAGATGTAGCTGGCGGTCGAAGAAAGGAAATCAAAGCCGCACACCGAGTTACTGAAGGAAGAATGGACGTTGCTGATACGAATCTTGCGGGTAACGAGTTTTGGCGCACGCCATGTTGCACCATCAGTTCGCAGACAGGACTATGTCGGACGCACCGCGAGGGACACCGAGCTTGGCAGCACAGAGCTCAACCGAGGCGCTGTTTTCTTCGTGTCGTCAGGCCTTCGATCTTTGGCCGGATACTGACGAGCGCACCATCTATGCGCACCTGAGCCTCGTCCCAGGCGTCCTGCTCGCGCTGGTTGCGCACATATTCTGCCTGCTTCTGGTCAAATTCGACCGTGTCGAGCGAGTCTGCGCTGCCGAAAAGTAGCCCCACCTGGTCCTTGGCGGGGCTAGTCAGCTTGCCAAGCTCTGGAAACGTCGTGGCGTCCTGCCCAGCAATATAGACATGATGACGAAGCAGCCGCCGTGCTTGCTGACTCTCTAGTGGCTCGTCGGGCTTCGGTTTGGGGTGCCTTCGTTGCGAGTACTCGTGTCCTTGCTGCTGCTGGTGCTGCCCTTTGAGGTCGATGAAGAGCTCGAGGCATTCCTTGTCCGTATGAACCGTCAGGCGAGGACCCACCGCAGCATCCCTCACCTCTTTCCTCGGCCGCTTGACGCAGTTCTTGACCTGGATCGCAACGTATGACAGTTTCGACTTGTCAAACTTGTCGGTGTCGTTGGGGGGTTCATCGGCGCTCGATTCGTAGACGGGGATGAGGAGGTCCCAGCCCGGTTGATTCGAAATGCCTTGCGCTGCGGCGTGCCGGAACCAAAGCTCGACGAGCACATCTGGGTGCATGTCTTGTGTCAGCTGCACCTGCTCTTCCAAGCGAACAATGTGCTTAAAGTTGAGCCAGGCACGATCTGCCCATCTCCACAATCCAGAGACCGGATCCACCATGGCTCCAGAGGCCGAACCGGTCAATAGCCCTGATTCAGTGACCGGATTGGATGGGATGGGATCTTCGTCCATCGCATCGCCGGCGTCGCCGTGATCGCCTGGGCTAAATGCGGACACTGATGGAGGAGATGGTGCACCATGATGGATTCGTTCACCGATGAGCAATTTGAGCCATTTGCGCACCGAAACGAGGCCATACAAGGCGCGATAGGTGGTCGAGGTAGTGGGCGAAGGCAAGAGGGATTGCGTCAGGGCGTCCGAGTACATTTGCGAGGCGGCGACATCGATGGCCATAGTGCAGAGCACAGCCACGCCTTGCTCGCCTTTGGCGCCGAGGTTGAAGCCGACGGGCTCGTTGGCATGGACGAGGGCCTGGATCACCATCCCCCACCTGTGGCGCGTGAAATTGGGATCGCTGCGAAAGAGCCAGGCAACGGCGGCGCTAAGAGGTGGCTCGCTGGGCGTGTTGGTAATGATCGAGTCGGAGGCTGTGAAGATGCGGCCTACGAAGCGCAGATGTTGTGCAATCTGATTCTGGACAAATTTGTACCATGACGAGGGGTCCGACCTGCTCGTGACTTCAAGATAGATGCGGCGCGAAGCGAGTGCCAAGAGATTCTGATTGATCTCGTCGAGCACGTCCCAAGGGATGTGAGCTTGGTAATCCCATTTCCACCCAGCGGGGCAGACGAGCTTGTTGATGATAGCGTCCGGGTAGAGGACATTATCCATGTTGCGATAAAGCTTGTCATACCACAACGGCCTGCCCAGCGCTGGCAACAGCAGGTTGAGCTTTTCCAGCGAAAACTCGCACTGGTCGGCAAAGAGTTTTTCGCGTTGATCCTTGGTGAGGTTGACGTCGAGAGGCATGGCCGAAAAAGGTTGAGTGAGCCGATGCGTGCTGCCCCTCTGGGTACGGCGTGAGCCTTTGCGAGCGGCGTCACCGGCGAGCGGAGCCAGATCCGAGTTGGTGTCAATAAGAAGGATCCATGTCTTCTTAGGAAGCGCGTGGTACCATACGCGGCGTATCACCGAAAGCAGACCAGCCATGGATCCGCACTCGTCCAAGGCAAGAAAATAGAAGGGCTGCGCAGCGTTGTCCGGGGCCGAAGCCTCTAGAGTATTGAGCTGCGGCTTCAGGTACTTTCCGATGGCAATAGCTAGCAATTCGGGTTCCTCGAGTCGATCCTCGAGCGTTTCGCACATGTCTTTGTAAAGTTTAGTGGCATTTGTGCAAATGTGCTCGAGCATGACAGAGCGTAGGTTGCTCGTGCCGAACAGCTGCGGTGGATCGGTGGACTGCTCGGGCTGCAGTGGACCGGTGGACTGCTCGGGCTGCTCGGGCTGCTCGTCCCTCCTTCGCTTCTGGGATGGCTTAGTGGTGGTGGCGGGGCAGGCAGCCGAAGGATGGTGCGCGAGAGGGTTGCCATGACATGTTTCAGGTGCTTTGAAGAGCTCGTGTGGAACAAAGCCGGAAGAGGGCGAGTGGATGGCAGCAGCGAGTTGCCAGACGACGGTTTGCCAGCAGAGCTGGGGATCCGAATCACATGTACGGGCGGAGCCGAAGCAGGCGACGGCCTTTGCTTTAAGATGGGCGAGATAATAGGCAATGGTCTCGCAGTAGACGGCGAGCCAAGCAAGTACGCCGAGATGTAGCTTGTTGAAACGCAAATGCTCTTTGGGAGTCCTAGGGAATTTGGCGCCGTAGATCTCGCTACTGAATTCCTCAAAGTAGTTGAACACCAGAGGGTCCTGAGGCGGGAAGGATTCCTGGTGGTGGTCGTGGCGAGTATCAGCTTGGCGAAGACAGACGAGTATGCCTGGGCTGATGGTGCTGAGTTGGACGCACATCCTGGTCTTGCCGAAGCCGGACGACTGGATGATGGGCAGCACTTTGCTATAGTAACTGCGCGGTTCGGAGGGGGCCGACTTGGGATCCTCGGTGTTGTGGACTGGGTGAATGGGGCCGGAAGAGATAGTGTCTTGGCTCGAGATGGAAAACAGCTCGTTGTGAACGGTGATGTGGCCTTGAAGAAGCGAGAGACTGGGACCGTAAAACTGCTGGCTAAAATAAGCGACGGGCGTGGCCATGGTATGGTCGGAGGTGTCGCGAGGGGGCTCGTAGCGATAGGCGCATCGGAAGAGCGCCTCGAGACAGCTTACGAGATCCTTTCGATCCAACTTTTGCTCGTCGAGACTTTTGAGGAGCGGGGCGGTGTCCACTTGGACGCGGGGCTTAGGGGGTTGAAAGGAGCGGTCAAAGACATTGTCGACAAACGCAGAGGGAAGCGAATCAATGTGTTTGGCGAGCTCACGGACGAGCTTCTTGAAGCGTGAATGGTTGCAACAGTCATTGAGGCAATCAATTCGCTCTTGGTACTTGCGGGTGGTATCGAGCGCCCATGTAATGTCACAGAGCCAATTCTTTACCCTCTGAGAGTCTTCATTGACAACTCGACTGAAGATCTCCTGCAAGATGTTTTGCTGTTTCTTGGGTGGGGACGACGGCTGAGATGGGTTCGACATGGATGATGAAGATGTTCTATCTGGCTCGAAGCTAGTGATACTGCTGGATGCAGAAGTGAAAGGTGTTGGCTGAACGGAGCGTTGCTCGTCGATGTCCATTGAAGAGCTGCTGATGCCGCAAGTATGTGCGTGTGCAGCAGCAAGGTGCGAGGATGTGAGAAAGCGTGCGAGAGCCGTGTTGATGCCTGGGCTGACTCGCAGAGGCTAAATGAGAGCACTGGAAAACCGGACAAGTAGAAGAGAGTGTGCGAGTTGCATGAAGCTAACTCGCAGAGGCTGAGAGGGTAGTGGAGATGTCGAGTAGCTATTGCAGCTGCGAAAAAGGTGGAGAGAAGACAGAGTAGATGCGACCATGAATGGTCAGAATGGATGGAACGGTCCAGATGGTTGGAGTGTCGATGCTGGAGAGTTGATCAAGCAAAGAAAACGCTGCGTGTGACGAAGATGATGGTGAGAGACAAAGTCTAAGTAGGGGGTTTCAAGGGGGTTTCAATTTTCTTGGAACTTTCAAAGTTCCGTTCTTCATCACCATCTGGAGTGGCAAAATTTTGGAACTTTGAAAACTCGAGAAAATTGAAACCCCCTACTGAAACCCCCAAATCTTTTCCGAACATTAGGGGGTTTCATGGATTTTTGAGTTTTTAAAAACGCAGGTTTTTGAAAACATGGACTTTTGTTGTTTTGACACCCCAATTTAGTCCTGCCCAAAACTCGAATTTTGTGCATTCAATTCCGTGTTCCGAAGAGCTGAACCGGCCGAAAGAGCAAATTTCAGGTCTTGAAAAGTGGAGGCAGCACGTGCACAACATGCACGTGACTTAAAAGTGGAAAACCCAGCAAAAATCCAAAATGCAGAAACTCGATGGTCAAACTACGGTCACCGTGACCGTAGTTTTGAAAACTCAGAGTTTTGACCATTTGGCAGAGCTTACGTAAGATTTTTGAGTTTTTGAAAATCCAAAATTTCCCAAAACTCACGTGTAAAAATTTCCCCGGACGAATGAAACCCCCTATTGAAAATTCCGAATTTTGACGATGTTCAGAACTTTCGTGATTAGAAATGCTTATGTAAGCTCTGCGAAACGAGAAAAGCTCCAGAACATTGAAGGTTCGGTCACGGTAGATGTTTGTGCAACCAAGCATTTTCGAGGTCTGGACAATTCTTTGGTATTTTAGTCACATGATGCAGGCACTTGATGTGCAGACATGTGGCCTGCACATGACCTCCACTTACTCATCTCCTGCTGTTCTCCTCTTCTCATCTCCACACTACCACCAGTTGACCCCTAAGCTCAACCTTCTTTACCATTTAGCATTCTCACAGCATGGCCATTTTACCAACAGGAAATGGAGACATTGGAGGCAGACTTGGTGCTGCCTCAACAGCTGCACCTGTCTCTCCATGGTCTTTGAGTACCCCAACACCCAGCAGCACTCCTCCCCACCATCCTGAGGATGCCTCAATCTCACCCAGCATGACAACAGCATCGGACCAGCATTCACAACAATGTGAGGTGGCACTGTCTTTCTCAGACCCATACTGTAAGTGTGATGTTTACTAACCCTCAGCTGCTGACTCCTACATGGATTCAACACATCTGCTCTTCTTTGGCTTTGGCTTTAATAAGCCTCTACATCTTCTGTTCTTCCTGTGTCCAAATGCCAAGCCTCACACAGCATGCTGTCCTGCACTCTTCACCCCTCCACAGGCTTGGACAGTTCCTCTGCTAATTCTTCCTGCTCTGCAGATGAACTGACCAAGTATTTCAACTGGGAGCCTGAGGATGTTGCTCATCTTGTCGATGTGATCTACTGGAACACATCCTACCAATGTGCACTTCTGCCCAGATGACTCACTGCAGACCAGGAGAAAGGGCTCAAGACCAACAAGGACATCCTCTTCCAGCAAGTATACAAGGAGGTTTTTCCAGGTGATACTTCCCCCAACCCAACTCAGATCAAAGTCAAGCTGCACTGGCTTCTCCAAAAGTACAATGCCCTCAAGAAATCGTTATCACAGACAGGTTCAGGGCTCCTCCTTCACAAAATGGGACCAGATCATTTGGTAAGTCTGCTACTGAGCAGATGAAGACATTGATGCTTTTCTGACCCTTCCAAACTCATCTCTGTCATGTGACATTAGGAATATGCCACTCATGCAAGGATTGCTAGGGAGCATCCATGGTTTGAACAGCTTCATGAGATCATGTCCAGCTGCTCTCCTTCAGGCCCTATTGCACTGGTAACCAGCTCACCATATGATCCTATCCAGTCACAGGATCATTTGCAAGGCCAACCTGAAGCTCATTGCATGGATGAAGATGACTTGGATGACAACTATTTTGCTTTGGGTTGCAACATTCCAGGCTTGGACTCCATCGCTGAGTCTCAGGAGCATGACCCCCTTGCTCAACAAGTCCTCCACACTGCATTGACAGGCATTGCCATGACACCCTCACCTGCTCTTGTGACTCTTCCCATCACCACTTCCACTTCTCCACCAACCAGCCTCCACTTGGTGAATGCAGCCATTGATATGGATACTGATCCTGATCTTGGCACCAAATCGCCCACTTGCAGAAGCTCTACAGGAGGAACCTCGAAC
Organism: Ustilago lituana; assembly: GCA_928869825.1. Classification (NCBI taxonomy): domain Eukaryota; kingdom Fungi; phylum Basidiomycota; class Ustilaginomycetes; order Ustilaginales; family Ustilaginaceae; genus Ustilago; species Ustilago lituana. Next base: position 49,315 of record CAKMYA010000046.1, read on the forward strand.
AACAGTCAGGCTTCTTCATCCAAGAACAAATGCCAGGATCTGTTCAACATTGTGCAGGCTTGCACCTCCAAGCAACTGGCAGCCTGCATACAAGTTGAGGAAGAGTGCACCAAGTGTGAGGAGATGCAACTTCAGTTCCAGCATGAGGAGTCGATCAGGCAGGAATGATTCAACTGTGAACAGTCCAAGTGCCAGGAACAATTCAACTGTGAACAGTCCGAGTGCCAGGAATGGAACATGAAAATGCTAGCAGACATCCTCACAGAGCACCACCGATTCATGCTGCAGTTCATGGGCATGGGTGGTCAGGAACATCAGCAGATTGGGATCACCTCAGATTTGGTGTTTGCAAGCATGCCAGGTCAGCCTACCACCGAAGAGGAGCACTTCCAACCTGGGGTCTAAATTGGGCATGAACTTTACTCCCATCTCTGTCATCTCGTTCAACATGTCTCAACACATCTCCTTGGTGAAGTGCAAAGGTTATGGTGAGTGTCTGTCACCAGCAAGCGATCAGCCTGCAACTCCTGTGCAGCTGACTGACACCTCGCTTTCTCATCTTCTCACCATCTCATCATCTTGTGATCAGCCTGCAACTCCTGTGCAGCTGACTGACACCTCACTTTCTCATCTTCTCACCATCTCGTCATCTCGCAATCTCGTCATTTCGCAATCTCACCATCTCGTGATCTCACCATCTCGTCATCTTGTCATCTCACCATCTCACCATCTCACCATCTCACCATCTCACCATCTTGCCATCTCGCCATCTACACCATTGGCAGCTGTGCAACTTGTGCACATTGTACACAAACACCTCTTGTGCTGCTGTACACCACCACCACCTGTGCCTTCTGCACTGCGCCTACTCCAGCTCTACACCTGCTCTACACAATGTCTCTGCCTCTCCCCACCTCCGAAAGATGCTGCGAGCGCTGCAGCAAGCTTCTCGACATGCGCATGGCCATTAAAGGTGTGCTAGGCCACAGCTTTGCTTGGTTCTGCTCCCACTGCTGCATGCGAGACCACATGGATGTGATCTAGGCTCAGTAAGTACACTGTCTAGTCTCCAGACTTCATGGAACAGCTTACTGACAGGACATTTACTACCAGAAGTGTACTTAGCTCCCTTTCCTGATCAGCCTGATTTCTCAGATTGAATTTGCATCTGTGCATTTGAGTATGTGGCCTTGGCTCAGTCAGGCCAACTAGTCATATCCAACCATCAAATTTTCACCCTTCGACTGACCACATTGTCTGGATCTGACCTCTCCCTTCTCAACACAGCCATGGTTTGGTCTTCTGAAAGGCAGCTCCTGCTTGACAACCTGCAGACCGCAATCCTGTGCATGATGGCATCGGAGGTGATCATGCAAGTAGAGTTTGCCTCCGATGTTGGCTCTTCACATCCAAACATCAACTCAGATGATAGCGATGATGATGATGAATTTGATCATGCAGTCTCTTGTGCACTTCTGACAGCATACAGCATCATCAAGGGCAGTTGTTACACTGCAGCTCATGAACTGGTACCTCTGTGTGGGGAGAAGCTCATCGATATCCTTGACCATTGTGCAGGTACGAACAGGAAGCTGTATTGTGGTCTAGTTCATATGCCACTTGAGGCATTCCAAGCCTTGACCCAGAGGCTCAGCACCACCAACACCTTCTGCAGTGTAAAACAGCTTAGACAAGTTCAAAAACAAGTCACTGTTGGATTATACTGACTTGGTCACTCTGGTAATGGAGGAGGTGTATGTGACATTGCATTTGTGTGTGGCTGCAGCATCAGCTTGGTCCATGGATGGACCAAATGGACCATCAAAGGTCTATATGAACTCAACGATGAGGTTGTTACATTTGCAACTGAAGACAAGTGGGAGAAATCATCAGCATGGGTTATCGACAAGACAGGGGCAGAGGCATGGGGTCGAGGATGGCTAGTTGTCGATGGGACACATGTCAACTTGGCCTGGAAGCCTAGCCTCCATGCCCAAGAGCACTACTCCTATAAGGGTGACTACACCTTGAATGTTGCACTAGTCTTTCTATGCCATTTGCTTCGCATCATCGAGTCTGTTGTTGGCCACCCAGGCTCATCACATGACTCGTGAGTATGGGCTTCTGGCAGCGGCATTGTCGCCAAACCATGACTTCACTTGGATGAAGGTGAATTCATCTGGGTCGATGCCAGCTATGGCTACTCTAGCTACACAGTTGGGCCATTCAGTAACACTGCTGCTGCCAAAAGTCGGGACCTCTGCTTCTTCAACTACAGCCTTTCTCACATCTGTGTATGGGCTGAGCATGGCATTGCCTACCTCAAGGACCGGTTTCAGTCACTTATGGGTTATCATGGCAACCTGTACCAGGAGGAAGATCATTACATGGCTGCACTTGCCATCCAGGCCTGTATTGTGGCCCACACCTTTGCCAGCTGGTACAACCACCCAGATGACATTGCTGAATACCTGTTGGAAACCTTTGCAGAAGAGGATGTTCATGAAGTGACAGCTGGGCTGGGTGCATATCAGCAAGCAACAGAGGATGCAAGGATTGTGCATTGCGAAAACCAGCAGAGATATGAAGAAGAGCTGGCATACACAACATCTGGCATGTTGCAACACTCGTTGAACAGGTTAAGAGCTGATCAAGCCATGGACCTACAGGAGGAGATGATTACTGCACTCTTTGCTTCTCAAGGCTGACCATTCAAAGACACCATGGCCCTTTCGAGGAGGCATGGGATGATGACCTCCACATATAGCAATCAACAAGAATGGCAATGCAGATGCAATGAGGTAAGGAGGAGCCAGTGGTCAGTGCAGAGCATGAGGACAGAGCCCACACACTCCTCTTGCGATTAAGGAGACTCCTCCTTTAGCTTCTCTTCCTTTCTCTTCTCCTCCTTTAGCTTCTCCTCTTTCAGCTTCTCCTCTTAAGTGCCTGCTGGAGCCTCGCTTTGAAGACATCCAACCCTTCTAGTTAGGTCTGTGGTGAGCATGACATCCCAGTGTACTTAGTGCTTCTGTCAAATCATTCTTTTGGCCAAATAAAATGCTCAGAATATGGAAGTTGTTGTCCAATGTCTGAACTTTAAATGTACTGCAAAATGGGGGTGTCAAAATCACAAACTTGTCTGGACATTGAAAAATCAGAACTTTGAATGTCCTGAAAATCGTGAAACCCCCTAATGAGGCCACACCTGAGTGAAAACTGAGCTTTGCAGCACGTGATCAACCGACTGCTGGCCAAGTGCCAAGACACACCAAGATGGGAAACCAAGAGATAATGGTGTTGGAAAAACGGTCTTTCTCTTCATCGGTTAACACTTCCCAATTCAGGCAGATCAGGAATGCGATCCTATCATGTGCACTAACATCTTTTCTTTCTTTTTAGTGCACAAGTGGTAAGTATTGGAAACAGTGATCTGCCATCAGAGCTACCTTGGCAATACCATTGCCAGGAAAATAAATTTCTGGCATTTATCAAAGAGATAGATGCAACTAGCTATATTGCAACTAAGACTTCCAATCTTGGGTGGCATGTAGAGCTAGGTCTGAGGATATTTCAGCCTAGATACTGCCTGACAAATCAGAGATTCAGCAACATAGATGCAGTTGGTGTCAAGGAGCAAGTTCTGATATAGGAACAGCACTGCCACTATCAAGAAGAAGGTAAAGTTGAAGGGGCAGACTTTACAATACAAAGAATCAGAGATAATTTGATTAGGTGAACATGTGAACCTACATACAAAGGATAGAACATATATACATCAAACAGCTATGGGCATTCTTCATACAGTAGAGTGTTGGACTCTACTGAGGGCATCATATATGCCCTTCTTCCACTGGCAAGGCCATACCATTGACAGTCTACAGCTGCCATGATTGGTTCTGTCAGATAACTCCATTGAGTTTCTCTGGTGCAGAACTCTCGATGAAACTATCAGTTTCCTGAGGTCAGAGTGATGTGCTCCAGTAATGGAAAATGCTGTAAGGGAGGTGGCAGAGTCCTCCCTGTCACCTATGCATATTTCCACTGAAATATGCATCCACAATTTGTTGGAAATTGTGAAAGGAAATTGTGCCAGGAGAGATGGTGGAACAGGGAAGTGACTGCATGTGATAGACCATTTTAGGAATTTCATTCCCAACATTGGAGGTGTTGTCCCTATGATGATGGCAAAGGACTGTTATTTCCAACAGTAAGTTCCTGCATTCCCATGTCAGCAATCATTTGCCAATGTTGGGCATCAGCATCGGCTTTGCTCCAAAGGCTGATGCCATGCCCAATCCAATGCTATGCTCAAGTCTTCAGGACAACTCTTCTTTGCATAGCATTATCCATCACAACATGTCTCCTGTTGTTGGTACAAAGTATGTGATGATGGGACATGTATCATTCCTCACTTTCTTTCAGCTTTCAGTCTCATGCTCTCTTGTAAACATCACACAGTCACTTCATGTCTTACCTTCACTTCAATAGTGGCACCACCAACTGGTTGATGGAGCCACTTGCCTTGTATCTTAGTATTTCCCTATGTCACTACTATGTATGCGATGTAGGCAAGGCACTGGCTATATATGGAGCATGTTACAATGTGGTCCCCACCAACCCAGTGGAGGTGGCCTGCACCTGATCAGGGCAGTGGAAAACCAATGAGTGTGATGAGATTGATGGACCTGGCTGAGTTTGAGATGAGAGAGCTCCAGGTCCATGATCAGCTGTGGCAACTGCCACAGGCTGCATTGGTCCCAGTGGGGGGCTGACTGACTGCAGCAATTGACTGGAGGGTAATTAGTCCCTGGCCAGACAGCTAGGCCCCTTCCCTCCTGACTTTGTTGATTGTATTTTACTCTACTCACTTAGTAGGTGGAATACCAGACAATCTTAGCATTACTGGGATCCTTCTAACCTGCCAGCAACATATCAGACACCACCATGCCTGATTACTTGCCTGTGGCCTCTACCAACATCATGATACCTGGTGAGCCTGAGGTTCCCAGACCCCACAGGCATAACATTACAATTGACCTCCCCATTGCTGACAAGCCCATCAACAACCATTCACCATGTGAACCTGAAGTCACAGCACTTCTCAGCTGCCCAGCCCTGGGGAGAGTCCTGGTGAGCACTCATTGGAGTCCAGCAGTGATGCCCAGCCCAAGGATGGGCTGGCAGCTGCTATCAGTGGCCTCCAACACCTTATGGTTGACCTGACCCAGGAGATTCACCTGCTGAGGGAGACTCATGGTGTTGAGCCCACCAGGGGACTGGTGCCTAACACTACCCCTGTTGGTGGACAGCCAGACCCATCAGTTTGGTGACTGATGACACCACTGTCAAGGGACCTGGAGGACCAGTTCCCATGCTTGCAGGTGAGACATCAGAGCAATGATTTGCTCAGGTGACCCACTGACTGGAGAACCCTCACCTGGAGCCAGTGAGCCTGCCTCCTGGATCACAGGGTCATACCCCAGAGCCCTGGCCATTGCCCAACAAGCCTGGTGCACCCCAGACCCCAGAGGTGCACATTGCCACACCTGCTTGGGATGGGAAATGGGAGGACCTTGAGGCTTTCCTGGAGCAGTGCAACCTGCACTTTGATCTCAATCTCACTCAGTACCCAATGGACAACCACCAGATCCTGTGGGCACTTGCCCACATTACTGGGGTCCCAAGGGAGCAGCTACACAACCTGCATCAAGCATGGCCAGACATGGCCCTGTTCCACCACTGGGAGCAGTTCAGTGCTGACCTTTTCTGCACCTACAGTGATCCCAATCCTGGTCACACTGCCTGGGTCAAACTGCAGCAGTTGTGCCAAACCAGGAGCATGAGCAGGCATGCTGCAGAGTTCCTGGCCCTGGTTACCAAAGCCAATGCCACTGACAACCAGCAGCTCCTGATGATGTTCCAGTTGAGCCTTCAAGAGAGCCCCCATCAGCAGTTGCTCCACATGGAGATGCAGGATCTGCAAGAGTACATCGATGTGGCCATCTGGACCAAACAGCAAATGTATGAGAGCAGTTTGTTCAAACCAGCCCCAGTGAGCATGACCACCAAGCTGGTTCCCCACCAGGATTCTGTCACAGGACATAAAGTCGAAATCAATTTGAGATCAATGTTAAATGCGAGTTATGGTTGATCTCAGATGAAATCAATGCTAAGCAGGCCTTATTGTCGATTTCACCCATAGGGCCATATGATGCTGTGGAGCGACCATGACAAGCAGCAACTACAATGACACCATCCCATATGGGTTGGGGGAGACCAGTGATGGAGTTGGCAGTGTCTGGAGGATGCTGTTGACAACTCTGGGCTGACCAGGAATGGTTGGGTAAGGTGCAAGGGCCCCTGCACAGATAGGGGGACCTGCAGGAATGGAAGGAGAGCTTGACAATGGCTCAAGGCCATGGGGCTAGCTAAGAGGTACTGGTTGGATACCAGTGATGAGTTTCATGGACAGCAGGGCCAGCCCTGACACTGGCCTGATGCTGGTGGTGGGAAGCTCTGGAGCAACCACCACCTGCACACATACATATATATACACACATTCCTTGTATGAGTGGGGAGGCAGGGCCTCATCCACTCTATCATTTGTTTACCTGTCAGTACATTTAGTATCTTTACTCTCTTTGTCTCGTAGGATAGCAATCTCAGGCATTGCTATCACTCAGTGTGCCTCCATTCAAGTCAGAGTACATATAGACATCAGTCAGAACCCTCACTGGTGCCACAGGCCTCACCAGTGCAGGTGGAACCTACACTGCAGTCCTGGAACCTACACCAGTATCATTACCATACACTGATGCTGACCAGCAGCATTGTACAAGTCTCTACACCATCCTTGATGACAATGATGTGGCTTGATGGCATCATATACCTACATGGGGACAGTTAGCCCACTCCTGTCCAGTGTAGGGCACACAACAGGCTACCATGAATGTGCTGCATTACCTCTGAACAGAGTGGCAACAGCAGTCAGTTGACATTGAGGAAAAGATGCAGTTAACATCAATCTCAAGTGAAATTGACATTTACTGGCTGTTAACCTTGTGTTCAAACGAAATCGACACTACCTCAAGTTAACCTCGATTTCACATTTCTGGCATGCAACTGCTGACAGCCCCCAGCAATGTGAAGGTCCAGCCTCACCACTGGGTGAGGCTGCCTGGCCACCACTGGGCCAGGATTGATGGGGGGACTGGGCCACCTCCTGGGATTTCCCCTTACCCTTGGCCTGGCTGCCAGGGCACTGTGAGTTCTGGGCTGGGGCCAGTCACTGGGACCTGGTCCCTGACTGGGCCACCTCATGCAGATGGGCAGAGGAGTGGGGACAGACAGGTGGTGGGGGCAATGGCAAGGGTTCCAGCAAGTGCTCCAGTGACCCTGCCTGTGTTGACTTTGCCAAGGACTCATCTGATGAGATCATCTGCACTGGTGGTGGCAGAGGAGGCTGCTGGGGTGGTCCTGCTGCCTGCAAGGTTGGGGGAGTGGGCTTGGGGGCTGGAGCAACAGCTGCAGGCCTGGTAGGGTAGCCCAGGGGTGTTTCTGTCAGGCCCCTGAACCACCAGGAAGCATCCTGGGCCCAGCTGCTGTGATTCAGCAGGAGGGTGGCAACCAAGCTGTCCCAGATGGACCAGGTTACCCCCTGCACAACTGCCACCACCTGCATGTGGTGCAGGGCCCAGTTGGTAGCCAGGGCACAGTTGGCCAGGTATGCCAGGGCCTGCCAGGTCTGGACAATGTGTTCTGGATACCCAGTCTCCAGTGGCAGGGTCCTGGAGAAGGTGGGCAGGGGCAGAGGCAGCAATGGCTTGGATTTCACCCAGCCACAGTTCCTGCAGGCTCACCAGGCCACACCCAGGACAGAGCCAGCCACAGCAGGTACCTGGAGCAGTACCTCTGGGGCCTCTGGAGCCTGTGCTGCAGTGGTGGAGGGACCAGTCCTGGGCAGGGTTTTCAAGCCCCAGTTCTCCTGAGTGGCCACCTGGTTGCACATATGTGCTGCCTCATACTCAGCAGCCAGCCTGGGGGACAACTCATCCATGGTGAACTGTTGCCAAGACATGATCAGGTTCAGCTGCTTGCCCACCAGGTGCAACTCCAGGTAGGCCTCCTGCTGGAAGGCCCCCTCATGCCACTTGAGCATCATTGGGATCTGGCCATACCAGTCACAGAGGTAGATGGCATCCTGGCAGCACCAGCAGGTGGTGGGTTGCCCATTGAGAGGGCTCCTGGCCAGGTGCCACTCAAACTGGCTCACTGGGGCAGTACCAGGCACAGTCAACATGCAGTCAGGCAAGGGGGAGCCTGGTGGTATGTGGGCATTCAAGCACCTGATGCAGATGCTGTACTTGGTATGCATCAGCATTGCCTGGACCTCCCACATCAGGGCATCCAGGCAAGCAGGATCACTGATGCAGGCACCACCCCAGTTGGACAACAGGGCAGCCACCCAGGTGCAGCAGGCTGTTTCCTCATCCCCTGGGCCTCTGGAGGTGCTAGGCATAGACCTGGCAGGGGGCACTACTGCCCTGCCAGCTTCAGTGGGAGCACCACTGGACTTGTCCACAGTCCCAGTGGGAGCACCACCAGGACCCTCCAGGGTGAGCAACACCATGTCACCCTCTTCAGTGCAGCCTGGTGGGGCAGTGCCAGACTCAGCCACATTGGTGGGAGTGCCACTGGACTCATCCACAACCTCAGTGGGAGCACCACTGGACTTGTCCATGACCATGGGTTCATTGGTGGCTGGCAGCAGTGCCACTGGACCACCAGGATCAGGGGAGGGGGAGCTGAGGGGAGAGCTCATTGGGCACTGAGGGGGTGCCAGAGGATCAGTTGAGAAGGGAGGGGGCCAGGGGAGGAATGTGGGGAGAAGCAAGAAGGGGGGTGGATGAATCCATCCAGACCCCCCCCCCCCCCCTATATATCCCTTCTGGAGCCCCCCCTGGTGGGCTGAGTTGGCTGTGCACTGATCCTGCCCACCCCTGCACAGCCTGCACAAAGCATTGTGCTGTGCAGTGGCCAGCCAATCAGCATGTGCACTGCAGTGCACTGCAGAATGGATATGAATGCATTGATGGATTAAGGTTTGGTCTGCTGGGCAAAGGGGCAAATGGGCTACTGGGTGACAGGGATGTGTGCCTACCCTGGGGGGGGGGGGGGGGGTTAATGTTATGACATGGTCCCCATGGACATGGTGGGGGTGGTCCATGCCCAATCAGGGCAGCAGAAACCTGATGAGTGTGATAGAGATTGGCAGACCCAGCCAAGTGTGAGATGTGAGCACTCTGGGTCTGAGATCAACTGTGGCAACCATCGCAGGCCATGTTGGCCCCAGTGGGGGGTTGACTGACTGCAGCAATTGACCAGAGGGTATTTAGGCCCCAGCCAGATGGCTGGGCCCTTTCCTTCCTGACTTTGTTGATTGTGTTTTACTCTACTCACTTAGTAGGTGGAATACCAGACAATCTTAGCATTACCAGAATCCTTCTAGCCTGCCAGCAATGTATCAGACACCACCATGCCTGATTACCCACCCATGGCCTCTACTGTCATCACTGTACCCAGTGAGCCCAAGGTTCCCCAGACCCCATGAGCATAACAGTCTCAGTGTTTGGAGAATGAGCATGTACATTCTACTGATCCTCAAGGAATCAAGCAATGGTTCAAACAGCTTCAGGATGTGCTGCATGAGTACCAGATCTCATCTGACTGCATCTTCAACATGGATGAGACTGGTTTCATGTTTGGACAGGCAGCTAGCCAGCAGGTCCTTGTTCCTGAGGGCAATGCATCAAGCCAGTTCAAAGCACAGCTGGGTAACTGAGAGAGCACAACAGTGATTGAATGTATTGGAAGTGCAGGACAGGTACTGCTGCCACTGATCATCATGTGGGGTAAGGTACACACTGTGGGGGGGGGAGCAGTGGCAAATGGTTGATATTCCACCCACATGGCACTTCTCAAAGGGTGCAACTGCATAAAATGACATCAAACTTGCTAAGCTCTGGGTTGAAATAGAGCTTTGATGTGATCACAAGGCCATCATTGTGATCAGCATACTGCTTGCTCATCATTGACAGTTGCAAGATCCACACAAGCCTGGTGTATCATTGATGCTCTGTGGCAGCAGCACATCATTCCACTGTGCCTTCCTGCACACTGCACACATGTAATGCAGCTGCTGGATGTATCTATTTTCAGACCTCTAACTGCAGTGTACCAGCATTTGGTGACCAACTTGGCACCCCACATGGCTTCTGCAGGGATTGACAAGGCACAGTTTGGTACCTTGTACACCCAGGCATGAGCCAAGGTACTGACCCCTGCAGCAGCAAAGAAGGCCTTTCAGGACTTGGGAATGATGACCAGTCTGAGTCCTGACAAGGTTCTAAACCAACTTGCAGGGTCAGCTTCTGCAGGTTGCCAATCCAGGGCTCCACAGCTGGCAGCACAGGAACCCAAAGCTGTTCTGCAGCCCAGTGTGGCAATCAACCAAATGCTCAATGAATTCAGGAACACAGATGATGTGAGAGAAGCATGTGGCTTCAAATGGGAGCTTCTGGAAGCATTTCAGGCACCACACACTGAGAATGCAGCATTACAGGCCAAAAACATGGTATTGCAAGCTCAGGAGGAACACAACAAGCTCACAGCAAGGAGGAAGGTGCCTCAAGTTACTACAAGTGATTGAATGTATCTCAGCAAGGAGCACATGATCTACTTGCTGTCAGTGGTCATGCACCAGACACATGAAATCGAAGTTAACTTGAGGTAAACATTGATTTCGTTTGAGTTTGAGGTTAACAGCCAGTAAATGTCGATTTCACTTGAGATCGATGTTAACTGTGTCTTATGCTCGATGTCGACTGACCACCATTGCCACTCCATTCAGAGGTAATGCAGCACGTTTGTGGTAGCCTGGTGTGTGTCCTACACTTGACAGGAGTGGGCTAACTGTCCCCATGTAGGTATGCAGCATGGATGAACTGTGCCACCATTGTTGGAGATGATGCTCAAGGCTGTATGACACCATTAGCCAGCGTCGCCATATAGTAATGGTACTGGTGAAGGTTCCAGGACTGCGGTGTAGGTTCTCCCTGCACAGGTGAGGCCTGTGGTGCCAGTGGTGGTTCTGACTGCTGTCTATATGTTCTCTGACTCGAATGGAGGCACACTGAGTAGTAGCAATACCTAAGATTGCTACTCTGTGAGACAATGAGTGTGAGTATAGTGATACTAAACGTACTGACAAGTAAATGAATGATAGAGTGGATGAGGCCCCACCTCTCCACTTGTACAGGGAATGTGTATATATATGTTTGCTGGTGGCAGTTGCTCCAGAGCATCCCTCCACCAGCATCAGGCCAGTGTCAGGGCCTGCCCTGCTGTCCTTGAAACTCGTCACTGGTCTCCAACCAGTACCTCTTCACTAGCTCCACAGCCTTGGGCCAGTGTCAAGCTCTTCTTCCTTTCCTGCAGGTCCCCCTATCTATGCAGGGGCCCCTGCACCTTACCTGGCTGTTACTGGTTGGCCTAGGGTTGTCAACAGCATCCTCCAGGTGCTACTGACATCATTGCTGATCACCTGCAACCCATTTGGGATGGTGTTGTCATAGTTGTTGCTTGTCATTTTCGTTCCACAGCATTGTATGGCCCTATAGGTGAAATCGACAATAAGGCCTGCTTAATGTTGATTTCATCTGAGATCGACTGTAAGATGTGTTTAATGTTGATCTCAATTCAAGTTTGATTTTATGTCCTGTGACACTTGCAAGCATGCTGAGTGCATGTTGGTGGCAAAGGAGCCAGAAATTCACCAGCTGCAGGAGAGGAGCTGCCAAAGGGAGGAGCAGCTTGCCACAGCAAATGATGATGACAACTCTAATGATGGTGATGAAGAGCTTTTGGTGTCATTTGCTCTTCACACTCCACCACAGAATCTCTTCTGGGACCTCCTTGATGATGATGAGCCCCTCAGCACTATTGAGGATGATGACCCTGCCAAATCTGCTTACTATGACACAGTCCCTCAAGCTAGCAGTTCTCATCACTGTCTGTAATCTCTAACACAGTCTTCATGTATTGTCGCTTCTCATGGTACCATAATCTCAGTTTCATTGCTGGTCACAAATGTAGAACAAGCTTGCTTGCCATCACGAAAAGTACTACCATCAGAATTTCAAACTGGGAAAATGGTTTCTGTACTACAGACGTTTCCATACTACATGAATTACGTTAGAGTTGATGGCGTCGCAATGCAAGATGTGAGTCTTGATACATGGAATGAGCGCTGGAGCACAGAAAAGGGCGATATGATAATGTGATGCTGATCAAGCGTCCTGCATGACCTTCTTCGTGATGTGCTTTCCCTCTTCTGTCCTCACCTTCTGTTGTTCCTTCACCCACACGTTTGGGCCCTTGTCAACCATCTCCCTATACGTGCACCAAGCGTACCACAGAGTCGTCCAGAGGGAAAGAACATCTTCCTTCCAAGCCTTCTTGTAATTCTTGAGCAACTCCCTGAACTCTGCAGTCAGCTTGAAACACCCGTCGACGTTTTGTGGAGAGACAAAGTCGACAGGAATTTTGACACAATCTGTGAGATTGCACACTTGATGAGCACAGCCTGTGGGAATGAAGAGCACTTTGCCAGCTTTCTGATAGATCCTCCAGCTTTTGACGCTGTATCGCTTCCAAAGCTTGACTCGCTGAGGAGCTGAGATGAAGTGTTGATTATGGATCGGATCATCCTGAAGGTTGAGCTTGGTGTGTTCTTCATGAAGGAAGGCTTGGAGAGTGTTGGCGTCCTCTGCACGGAAAATGTCCCATGCAGCAACACTGGGTTTGTGCTCCTCGGGCACATCCTCGCCAGTTGGAGGAGAGGCATGAAGCATGATGTTGACCGCATCAGCAATGTCCATGTGCAACCTCGTCGTTCCCCGCCCTCGAACACCTTCGCTGGCAGGCCAAGCGTTGTACATCTTTGGACCCAGATCAGGTTGGATGACTCCAACTGGGTAACAGCTTCCCAGGTTCAATACGCCCTCTCTCGTCGTGTACTCTGGAGCGGGCACCGCTCGATTAAAGTCATCATATAGCTTGGAAACTTGGCCTTAAACTCGGCCGATGGTGGCCAGTCCTTCAGCTTCCAAGATCCCTTGCCCAGCACAGTCTCTTTAGTAGCATGATCCTGACCAAAAGTGGAAAAGAAAGTGCCAACAGACACTTCTTGTTGCGCAGGCGGGTCGATATCCGAGCGGATGATGGAACAGGATACTTCACTGTAGCGGGTGATGAGCTCATCGAGTCCCCAAATGTTTTGCATGGGCCCAGTGATGTTGTGGACGAGAAGTGGCTCGCCATGCGACCACTCCTCATGGAAGATGTCGGTGTTGAAAGAAGCCCCTTCAAAGGTGCGCAACGGAAGACTGCTGATGATACTGTCAGCGGTAAGACTGACCCGGTCCTGAGGAATGTCTTTCCAGTTGATTGCTGTGCCCTGATCCTCGCCCGAGCCAGAGGGCAGATGTTCGGCGATCGTTGGCACGGCATCTGATGCTTTGGCTTTGGTCTTGGGTTCGTTCTCCTCGGCATCGGTCAGCATCCCCTGCATGGCAACAACTTCTTGCTTTAGCAGTGTGACATCGAATCTCGTCAGCGGAACAAGGTCTGCAACATCATGAGCGCGAACTCGATCACATAGAACCAACCACTTGGCCAAGGTACGGTCCGACTCATCCCCTTGCTCCATTGCGGCCTTGCAGTCAGGGCAGTACTCTCTGCCACACCTGCGACAGTACCAGCTTGCTGAGAAGATGCTAGTCACGCAGAATTCACACATCTGCTGACACATTGTCTCTCTGGGTCGCCGCAAGATCTCAGGCTGCTGAGCGTGGAGTAACTCGGCTTCGAGGACTGGAAGGAGTGGCTTTGCGACGTTGGTTTGTGCTGCAAGCAGACTGTTGAGGGCGAGGGGTCGGCTCGAAGGAAGGTCCATGACATCGTCAGCATTTAGAGAGGGTACAAACGCTGGCTTGGTGCTGTCCGATGTGCTGGCTGGAGGCAGTTCATTGGTGATCAGGTCCACCAGAAATGCATGGAAGCCAGAGAACTGGCAAGTGTCTCCGGCTTTCTTTGCCATGCAATGGACGCATTTACGCCATTGATTATACCGTGCTGAATTGCAATTACCGAGCTGAAGCTCCCAGATGCCACCTTGATCATCTTTGAAGCGGCGACTGCGGTTCGACGGTTGCAAAGATGATGCAGTTATTTTTCGAAATCGGGGCGAGGCTGTCGAGGTGGAAGCCGAATACGCTGATCGGTACGAGTCGGTGTCTTTCTGCTTAGGCTTTGAGCAAGACGACGTGGAGGAACGAAGCTTCTTGTGCGCGGGTGTTGCCTTGTTGTCCTCGTCGCCAGGTAAGTTGGAGAAGGAGCGCTTAATACTGTTCTGTGCTGCTTGTGCTGCGGTTCGTTTCGACGTACCAAGTGATTCTGAAGCAGAACCTGTCTGTCCAGGTGCAGCTTGTTTGGCCTTGGTGGCAGGTTGCTTGGAGCCGTTGGTATGGGATGAGGATGGTTTGCTTGGCCTCTTTTGAACATCTGAGTTTGCGTGTGTGTTCGTGGAGGATGGCTTGCGCGAAAGCTCAGCCATTTCTTCTACCTCATTTTCTTCTAAAAGCGTAGATTTGCGACACGATGCTGCTGAATAAGATTGAGACTTGGAGGTTGGGGAAGCATGTTTGCAGGTAGGCGGACTGCCACCGCTGGCCGAGAGAGTCGACGAAGCTGAGGTGGTTGCAGAATGCATAGAAGATCATGAAGGGACAGAAGTGGTGGGGGATGGGGATGCAGAGTGCTTTTCGCTGAGATCGCTAGGCGGGTTATGCTTCAACTCTTCTTCAGCAGCCTTGGCTGCCAAGGCAGCCAAGCGTTGCGGGATACAAGTTGCAAACTTGATGACCGCAGCGCTTGAGTGCTTGCAACTGAGAAGTAGTTATAGGGCGAACCCGTCGGATACGATGCCATTCGAGGTTCAGAGAGCCTGTGTGGTTCTCTGTCGAGGCAGTTGGTCGCTTCGCTATTCTGCTGCTTGAGCGTCATCGCTGGCCCTGGTTCGTGTGCGAATCGATGTGAAGCTTGACGTGCCTGGCGTGAGCGTGGTCATTCAGCGCTCGAGTTCCGGAGAGACGACCTTTTCAGCAAAGCTGTAATGCTGCATGGGTTTTGGTGGGAAGGAGCAAGTGGGAGCTAGAAGCGTGTCGCGTGCACAGATTAGCACGAATTTCGATGTGAGTCATTGGTGCCATTTCTGCCGGGGTCAGTGTCAGCGTTGCGGGCGGCCGAAGAGTGTTGGCCCCGCTGCATCCGTTTTCAAATCCAGCAACGGACTGGGTGGCTGGTTCGCGCACGGCAGCACAGCGAAGAGCAGCTGCTATGGTTGCATCTTCAGAGTCAGAAGCAAACGGGAACTGTGCGGAAGGCGGTGCGGGAAGAAATGCCATCAGCTCAGCGAGGAGCATCGAGCATTAGGAAAGAATTCAGCAGTTGCGAGATCAGCTCAACGCGCTCATTGCAGGAAGCTGCCCTATGTGTGATGGAATGGCAAATGCCATTGGGAGACCGTTGATTTCCGAGAAAGAGGCAGTCGACGAGTGGGCGCTATAGTCGTCCTTGCACCAGTCAATGCAGTCGTCGTTGCATACCAGCTTCAACGTTCCATCAGTGTCAGAGTGCCAGAACGTGCGTTGCCTTCTTCCCTTTGCGTTTGACAGGCGAGTGAACAGAGCTAACTACGGCTTGCAGGTGTTGGAATTTTGCATAATAGTTGGTTAGGTACTAACTAGGATCAATATGACAAGTTGCGGCGGCAAGAGGATGGATTGATGCACGAAAGACGAGTCAAGCCCTTGCGTCTTGTGCCGCTGTCCAACCTTCTTCGACCGTCTCTAGTGCAAGCATGCACCTGATGGAGCCTCAGTCGAGTTCCATGCCCCGAGGTTCACGACCAGTATCATCCATTTGCAACGCATATGCGCCAGCAATTGACTGCAAATCTGGCCTGACCCTGTCGTTCCAGACTGGGTTTGGCAGCATGTTGAGCTGCTCGTAGGACGGTTGCGCACTAAGATCGACCAAAAGTTCTTGAAAGATGGGCCGGATCTCAAAGGTGTCCAAGCAAGGGTAAGCATGCTTATCATGAACACCTCGGATGCAGAGTCGAGGACATTCTGTGCCCGTGATACTCTGCACTCGCGGTTGCAAGCCTCTAGGCTTGGTGGCAAACGGTGTCGATGTCCCAAGGTCCAAGAGCACACTGAATAGAGCTCGGTCGGTAAGTGGTATCTCCTCAACTGGTGCTTGTATGGCGCGCATGATCCGTGGCCCGGCCAGCTTAAGCATCAGATGTGCTTGGCCTGATTCTGAGCTTGGCTGTGGATCGACTCGATTCTTCGCCTCCCAGCCAATGTAAGTCATGTAGCGCGCAGCGTGCATCTCTGTGGGACTGCCGTCCACAGAAGCGACAAAAGGCTGGTCGAGATCGCCAAGAAACACGGGGATGATGCCATCGATGCCATCCTGCGAGTGAGCCATTTGGAGGCCAACCCCGCGCTTCCAGCAATACCACAGATACTCGGGAGAGATCTCGGTGATCTGTTCGGGAAGCACATCAAAATGCGTAAAATTGGTCCACGCTTGCACTCGAGCACCCAAGCATTGGAGCATGCACCGCGTAACGGAGCCATCGTCGTGGACCTTTTGTAGGCGTTGGATCAATTTGGCGTGGTTGTTCTTGTCATGATCGGCAAGACCAGCGATAATGCTGTCGAGAGGCATGGCCTCACTCAATGTTTTGGCACGGTCGGACGGAGTTGGCGGTTCAATCTTACGATTTTTGCTATCTTCCTCCATGTCATCGAGCGCCTTGCGCTTTGCCGCATCCCAAGCGACTGTGAAGGCGACACGTGCAGCGAGCTCTCCGTGAGTTCCTTTGAACAGATTGATAGCTGTGCCAAGGAGGCAGCGCTTGCGGAAGTTCTCGAGGATCGAGCCATATGTGTTGACCGCTTTCTGCCACTTTCCCAACACGTGTCGCTCCTCCTCTTTGGCAGTGGGCAGCATGATGAGCGATGCAGCAATAGCCAGCACGGGTTCCGAGGGGGAATCAACGTGCATAGTGGCTTGATCCGTTACATGGCTCACGATGCGCATGTGCCGGTCAACAGTCTTGTCCAAGAAAGCCTTTTGCTCTCCAAGCAAGACCGGATGATCCCACTGTACCGGGACCAGACGAAGTGCAAGTCGGGATGCCAGGACGCTGAAGCACTGCGGAGCATTCTCTTCTGAAAACGTCTCATCTCCCTGAAGCTTGAAGATGGCGTTGTCCCAGAAATTGCTCTCTTCGAGTGAGCTCCAGAGCGGTCGTCCATAGGTGATTATCTGCTGATGCGAAGACGCCTCGGAGGCGCACGAGATGCTTTCTCGCTCTTCAGAGATCACGTCGAAGCCGACACCAACGAATGTGGGCAAGGGAGCCGAATTCTTGCGCCTAATGGAGCTTTGAACGTTGATGTGTTCGACCAGATGAGCAGCGCTGCTGCTAGTGCTCATGAGCACGAGCCAGAAACGCATGGTCTTGTGTTCGTCTTTGAGTGTTCCAAGGTAGTTCCAAGCACGACGAAGGCTGTTGAGTTGCGTGTTCCCAGTGGTCAAGCCAGAGACGTTCATCTCAACGCACTCGTCGAAGGCTACCACCACAGGAGACACTGGCATGTCGGGATGACGAGAGCGCAAAGGACGAGACACGCATTCCAGCTGCCGGTTGAGATCGAGGACGGGCTGGCGGAGAAAGTGGCGGAAAATAGTCTCGTAACTTGCTGTTCTGAACGACTTGGGAGCTTGGGAAAGCAGTTGAGATGCGAGCTCTGATACAGCCTGGAAAAGGTTGTTCCGTTCGATATTGTCGCCACCAGATCGCTCCAGGCAGTTGAGATCTAAGAGGCGCGTGAGCTTTTGCTGATCGCCAGCAAACCTTCCAGGCTTTGCGCAAGTTCGCTGAACCAAGCCGCAAGAAAGCATGCAACCTGGAGGTCGCACAAGTATGGATGGCTTTGCTGTGCATTTTCGAAAAAACGCCGAACACCCCTGTCCGGAAAGGGAAAGCCAGCTTTGGCGTTGGCATCGGAGCTGCGCTTGCGGAAGCAGACATAGAGGAGGGGGGTGAGATGGCGCAACTCGAGGACCATGCGCGTCTTTCCAGTGCCACTGGACTGGACGATGGGCGTGTCTCGATAGTAAGGCTTGGTATCGCGAGTGCCAAGCTGGTCGAAGTTTGCGTTCAGCTAAGTGATAAAGCTGAGGAAGCGATGGGGCGCATCGCCGCGGTACTGCCGACCGAAGTGCCTTGCAAGATGACTATTGGTTCCAAAGACCTCAGGGTCTTGAGGTACAGCCGTAGATGACAAAGCTAGATGTGCCAGGACAAACGCCAAGGCCTCATCGTTGCTGTCGAAGCTGCGAAGCCGCGGTGTGAGTTCAGTGTAGGTGGAAGCAATCGAGGAGCTGAGCTGGCAATGATCTCTTAACGCATTGTCCAGCTCAGGTAGGACCGTACAAAGTTGAGAGCGGTTGGCGATGAAGCCACCAGCTAGGGCATTGGCCACCATAGTGATAAGGTCGCCAGAAGTGGCTGCTGCAGAAAGGACCCAATCATGGCCGGGGATGAGACTCGACCAACAAGCAAGCTGCTTCAGCTGGTTTACATGAGACCTTGCTCTATTGGCGCGACGAGACTGCTCTTCGGTTTTTGGTAGACAGACTTGGATAAAGGTGGGTGTTGTAGGTGCAGAATCGATCTGCAGTCGGATGGTTGACTCTGCAGTTGAATGGGTTCCAGAACGCTAGAAAGAAGGTTGAACAAGCGATGGAGAGGCCACTCGGACGGCTCAAATTGGCTTGTCAGTCGATCGTGCAGATACACAGACACGCTTTCGAGGCGAAAGGACGATGGAGGAGCGCTTTCCACTTGGTGTACCGGGAAGAGGAGATTGTCCAGACGCTCCACAAGCAGCTGGTGCTCGTCTGCGCTTGCGTGCCAAGAGGCGAGCGACATTGCACTGGTATTGACCACGACCAAGGATGCCAACTGCAATCAAGGTGGTGGATGGTAGATGTTGCGAGAACAAGAGAGCGTGCTTCTGCTTCGTTGTGCTCTTCCAAGTCTAAGTCTGGCACATCTAAGTCAAAGCTTGGGCTTGACTCTGCTCATCTCTAAAATCCACCTTTTGATCCAACACCCAATCGTGAATTCATGAATCGGGCCAATTGGTTCTCGATCTTGGAGCAACATGTGTGCAGCCGATCACGAAGCGTGCACGGTGTGCGTTGTCTGTCTGCAGTTGGACAAATTTTCTTTGGGTGCATTACCAACACTTTTGAGACGAGATTGTTGACATCCATCCAACACCAATCAGCAAACACTTGATACGCTCAAGCCCGCAACGTCTCATGCTTTAGAGTGGCTTGAACTGGAACCCAACGGTTTGGACCATCCCGGCGCTTGCCCAGTCGCGGGTCTAGGTAGCGTAACGCGACGCGACGCAACGCATTGCTTCGACGACATGGTGCAAGCCAGGGCCTCTCAGGATGGGCCTTCAACTAGCCAGGCGCCCACTGAGGCAGCGGGTGTCTCTTCTTCGTCGGCCCTGTTCGTCTCGTATCGGGATGTTTTTGAGCATCTTGAGCTCGCTCGGCACCAACGCGATGTGAAACAGATTCGCTCGATTCTCGTCGATCGAAAAGATGAGCTCAGCTCGTGTCTTCAGCCCTTCCCCATTAGCCCTAACCCGGACTTTGGTGCTGCAGGCGATGCATTGCCACCATGCAGTCTCACACTTTCCGACAACTCCACTCATAAGCTCGATCAAGAGACACGGCAACTCTGCAAAGCCATCGTCGACCAATATCACGTTTCCCAACAACGTGCTTTCACTCTTCTTCAGACTTTCCGCTCTGCAGAGCATCGTCACTCGGAAGGCCTAGATGACATTGTTCGCTCTCACTTGCAAGTCGCTCCACCATCGCCAGTCAAGGCAAGAGCCTCGAGATCAAAGCAACCACAGTCACGCCCACACAAATCTGCCCAGAGCACCGACACAGACGCTTCCAGGTCCGACGTGCTCGACGCTTTCAACATTTTTTACTTTGAGGAGCGCATGTACCTTCTTCGTACCATCTCATCCCTCGTCCGCATCACAGAGGATTCTCATCACGACTACTTTGACCTCGCCATCTCGGTCCTTGATCTCTTTGCCGATGAACCCTTCGCTCTTCGATGCATCGCGCATTTCTGCTCGCTCGTCAATCTCTCTTTGCCCGAATCAATCCGGCAGCAGCCACGCTACTCTTCACTTTGGGCCAAGCAGATGCTCAGAGAGCAGTTTGGTCTTCTCGAGATCGTCTTCCTCCTCTTCTACAGCAGGCTTTCTCCTTCTCCCGCCTCTCTTCTCGCTCTGCTCCGAGCTGTGCACGAGACTGAAGTCGGCCGACGCCAGGCAAATCTTGGCTTTTTCGATAGTGAAGCCTCCGAGACGGTCGAATGCGTCGGTCACCTCCTTGTCCTCATCGCTGTCGAGCTGCTGTCTTTAGAAGAGGTCATGGACGGGTTGGATCTCGTAGAAGGTACAGAGTCTCACATTTCGAAGCATCCTGCAAGCCTCGAGCAGGCTCTCGATCTCCTCAGCAATACTAAGGCAGATCCACTTCAGGCACCTATCCTTCTCGCCTGGGCGCTCGTACTTCACCGTCTCGAAGACGCTCTCATGGCCCACTATGATGCCTCGGAGCTCGATACCTCGCGTCAGCTCACGAGCACCGTCTCTGAGCTCGCCAATGTGCTTAAAACTGAAGATGGAGGTCCTCCTTTGTGGAGGAGACTCGCACAGGCTGCTTTCTCCCCCGAACTTCACCTCTTTGAGACCTTGATGTGCTTGCTCGCCTCACCTTTATTGACCAGCAGCAATGGCGCCAGCACACCCGCTGTAGCAGGTCCATCCGCCCTCGCCTACCGAGCTGTCTTCAAGGGTCTTTTGCTTAGCATCACCGAGCTCGTCAAGCCTGAATTCCTGCCCAACTTCAACGCGCTCGTCAGCCTGTGGGAGGCCACCTTCGGCTCTGGTCTTGCCCTCGAGCTCAGTCAGACCGCCATCGACGGTGTTGCCGCCCTCTGCGATCAGTTTTGGCAAGTCGACAGCAGATACGAGTCGAGATGCACAACTCTTGACACCGCCCGCCGACGATGGCCCGTCAGTTTCCGTCCCTTGATCCTCCTCATGAAGGCGCTGTCTGGCCATGCGCGGGTAGATGGTCAAGCTTCATGGCCCTCTCTCCTCGATGGCCGCTCCCGTCCCGAGGCTGAAGAGCGAGCATGTGCTGCCGTCTTTGACTATCTGGCCAACTTGCCTACCTTTGCGCAGGTCTTACCTATGGGTGCCAATGCTCCCAATGCACCCTTTGAGACCATGGAAGGCGGCGACTACACCTCTGTCACATACAGGATCACTCGCATGATGCGTGTCCCTGGTACACAGATCCGTCTTCCGCCTAATACCACCGGCTCCACCATCTCTGAGCTCGGCAAAGAGCCTATCGTCGTGCTCTGGAGTCCCACCCGACCCATCAGTGCATGGAAGCTCATGCGCGACATTCTCTCGTCTTTCCCTCCTGTCTATGCAGAACAAGATGGAGCACAAGGCGATGCTGACCCTTTCCGCGATCAGAGACAGGCGGTCAGCTTTGCTCAGCTCGCCCCGGCTGACTGCGACGAGCCTTGGGAAGAGCTTGCTTCCGATGTTCTCGACCTTTTCGGCAGCATCATCTCGGCAAGCGCAGACCTCGCATGGTCCCTTCTCGCCCACCTCGACGGACGTGACATCAACGCTGATGAGCTCTCGCTGGACTTTGAACCCGAAGAGCTGGAGCAAATCCAGAAGGAGAAGGAGGAATTGGCGCATGCCAAGAGCCTCTCGTCTATTGCTGTCAGCCTTTTGTCGCATGCACTCGTCGCGGCTCCCATTAGCGTCCGTCTCGTCCGTTCAACGCTGAGATTGCTCACTGTGCTGCTGCCGTACGATCCTGAAGTTGTATGGCAGGAGGTGCGTTCATCCAACGCCCTGATCGGCAGTCCTGGTGCGATCTCTTACCTCTCAAAGGGCGCTGCCGGCGCTGGTGCGTCTACAGTATCGGCACTGCTCACACAAGAGATGGCCCGCGCCTCTTACGGCGGCTTGGTCTCCTTGCTCGACTTCCATATCTCGCTCTTCTCTGAGCTTCGAAGGTCGTACTCGACCTCGACCATCGAGACGCTCGAGGTCAAGACAGGCGTCCTCCTCCGCGTCTTCAGCTGGATCTTTGAATGCGTCTGGCCAGAGTATCAAAGCTGGAGATACATCCGATTGGCTGATAGGCTCGAGATCGGTACCAGGTGTACTCGCCTGTTTGAAATGGCTTTGCAAGAGCAAAATTGGCGGCTGTCGCCGATGCCGACATCAGATCTGGTGGATGAAGCAGGTCCGGCCGCTGCGCTAGTCGAAGCGGTAGAAAGGAGCCTGGTCACGCACCCGAGCATCATTGGTCTGGCTCCTTTGATTACGTGCGTCGGGACCGGTCAGCAGTTGCTCGATGCGCTTGGTCGAGCAGGAAGGCAGACGGATGCTATTCTGGCCGAGGACTGGATCTCTTCCACCCTGCGACTTGCTACGCTCATCGTCTCGCGCAAGCGTGAGTTGACCATCGCCGCGCTACGTGACCTTTCGACGCTGCCGGTAGAGACAGCCAGGAAGGCCATGTCTGCCAGGATCAATATGGGGCTCTTAGAGCGCCTCTTTTTCGATCACACGATCGTCGCCTCCCGCACGGCCCTCAGTGGTGGACGCAGGTCCAATCGAGTCGAATTGGCCAGCGCAGCTTTTGCCTACGTGCTTTTTCCCACATCTACATCCATCAGCTCGACGGCAGCACATCTAATCACCGCGATCCTTCGATCTGTTGCCGACCTTGTCTCGGCGGGCAAACAGACTCCTGGCCTGATCGGGCACATGGGAACTCTTGAAGAGCTCGAAGAGACCCTGTCTGGGCTCGTCGAGCTTGTTTCGAATCCAAACCAAGATTCTGGTCTCAAGGTGCAGGTTTGGACCATGCTTGCAGCCATCGTCGACACCCAGCCTGCCCTTGGAACCCTTCTCTTGACAGGCCGTCACCTTGCAATGACGACCGAGACGCGCCTCAACAGGTCCGAGCGCGACGTCACCAGCAAGGAAGCTGATTCTAAGGCGCTTGCTTCGACTTCTCAGGATCACGGATCCAAGTACGGACAAGCATTGACAAAGACGGCGCTCGACGTTGCGTCCGAGGCAGTCTTGGGTTGGCGAGCTATTCACGGAGACAGTCCGCAGTTGTTGGAAGCTGTGCTTAGATTCCTCGACGTAGCTTGGGTTCATGCGGCAGAGCATGTTGCAGCTTTCGATACAATTCGAACCAACTCGGCCTTCTTCCGCGCGCTGGCGGATGTCATCTGTGAGGCGTCCGAAGTGCCTTCGACGCTAGCCGAGGGCTTTGATGATACCGACTCGACGCTGCGTTCGAGCAATGATGCTGCTGTAGCAAGCTACTGCTACCGAAAGATGTGTCAGGCGCGCTCCTTGCGGCTTTTGCAGCACGACGTCCAGCTGGGTGGCATCCTCAGGGGTCAGGCCAAGAGCGGCGCTCCGAGCAAAGCCAGTGTCGAGGCGTTGCTAGACATGCTCGTTTCGTCGGACCGCACGCTTGGCGCTATTGAAAAGTCGTTCTCGATGCCGTGTGATCCGTCGATGCGCGCTGCACTGGAACGCAAGCTGGCAGAATTTTTCCCTACCATCTACGTCGACTCCTTGCGTCACCCCGCCCGCAAAGATGACTTTGACCTCGACAGGCGATATGGCGACGACTACCATCTCAGTGTTTCTGCATTCCGTCGTATGGCCGAAGGGCGCGTGCTGGACGGCGAACTTGGTAGCGAGGTGGCGTTGATAGAGGAAGGACTCTTGGCCGTCTACACTATCAACATGGAGTGGAGCGTGATCGATGTGCAGAACTCGGTGCTGCAGGCGTGGACGCAGTGCGTTGAACTTTGCATGGGCCGCATTGTTGCACAAGCTATCAGCAAGGACACGATGCCCGCCCTGGAGAAAGCCCTCATTACGTCCTGGACGCACCTGGCGACTCTTGCAGCTGACGAGGGTAGGGTCGGCGACTTTATGCGTGGTGTCCATGCTACGCGTCTGGCTCTGCTCACCAAGTGTATGGAGCTGGCCTGGGGTCACCATCGCGGCAAAGATTCCTCGAGCACCGAGCAGATTGTACAAGCTGCCACCCTCTGTGGGCGTCTCGTCACACATCCTTTCTTTCGAGTCGAGGAGAGCCTTAAGGGGACCGTTCCGCCAGAGTTTCACCGCGAGGTGTTCGAGATGGTGCTCGTATGCGTCTCGCGCATCCGTGCATTGCTTTCGTCGCAAGGATCGATGCTGCGGCCGGATGAGAAGACTATCGAGAGCCATAAGGCGCTCCATGCGTCTGTTGATCTCTTTTGTCGCCATGCCACGGAAGCGCTCCGCATCAAGGTCGAGGCCGCTCTGCGCGTTTTGCAGACCTCGCAGCGACACGAGGCCGACTTGCGGTACTTGGAAGACGATCTGGACATCTTGACCAGCATCTTTGAGATGACGATCCGACGCGATCTCGGCGCAGAGACTGGTGTGTGGCTGCCGCACGTTCAAGAGACGCAGCTGTTGCAGATCACGATTGGTCTTTTGGGCAGGGCGCCGGTGCTCCGACCGGACAGTACTAATAATGTCGGCACTCCGGCTAACCCTAACAGTGCACACCAGGTGACGTTTATGAAGCCATTGCTATCGCTGCTACTGGCGGTCGCCTCACAACCCTCTTCGAGCGAAGAACTCGCGCTGCAAGGTGCTGTGAATGCTTTGGCTTCCAACATGCTGACCGACCCACTGGAGTCTGGTCAGGTGTCACCGTTGCTGCTCTCGGGCGATCCGAACCCGACGCATGAGTGCTGGAGGATGATGTTACGCATCGTGGTCAACCTGATCGACAAACTGGGGGCAGGAGCTGCTGATAAGGCGAGCTGGAGAGGCGTCAGCGCGAGATTTGTCGAGACAGACGTGTACGGTTTCGTGCGTGTCTACCAGAGACAGATTGATAGAGCGATGAACCTTAGCGAGCTCCAGGCGCGGCTTGACGCGGTTTCGGGGCTCATTGGGCAGCAAGCGACGGCGCAGGATCGGTTTGCGGAGGGAAGAGGTGGTGGTTCGGTGAGCTTGGAACAGCTTGAGGAGGTGGAGTTGATCTCGAGCTTGTTTTATAGCTTGACGCGGATCGAGAGGGAGCAGTCTAGGTTAAAAGCGGTACGGACAGAGGGAGAGTTTGGTGGGTCGACCATTGTGCAACATTTGGCAGAGATGTCTGCGTGGGCGCTGCAACCTTTGGTGCATCTTTTGCAGCATCCGAACGAGCTTAGCAGCTTGCTCGGTTTGGATCCAGCGGCGGAAGAGACACGACTAGCGCAAGAGACAGCGTCGGGCAAGATCCGCACGGTTGTGTCGGTGCTGGTGGCGAGTCTGTGGAATTACACGAGATGCGAGCTGGTTTTGTGCAGAGGCTCGGAAGCTTGGCCGTCAACCAGTTCGGGTTGTGCTGTTATTCGACCGACGACGCGCACGAGTGCCGTGCGCATCGCGACGCTCGGCACGCTTCTGGATCTCAGCTCGCACTTGACAGACTATATTAGGACTAACAAGCAGAAGGTGTCGGCGGAAGCTAGAGCGAGTGTCTCAGCGACGCTGGAGCAGGTGCTCGGTTTAGCGGCGAGCCAGGCAGCGGTTTGGGCAGCGGGGAAGTCGAACGAGCAGAATGAGCAGGCAAAGTTGGAGCATATGGCTAGGCAGGAGTTGGAGTCGGGCTTGTCGCGCGACATTGTGTCGGCGCTCAGGGCGGCAGAAGAGGTGGCAGGGGGTCAGGGTAGTTTGTTCGCGCTCATCACAACGTTTGTAGAGGCCAGGCTGAATGGGTCGCCCTTTTGATGCGGCCGGAGTGGTGCGAGGCGGGAGGAGCTAAATCGTTATCAACTTGAAGATGTTTTCATGCGAGGTTGGTGGGATGTTGTTTTTGTGAGTGTGCGATTTGGTTGGTCGGACCGTAGGGAGCGAAATTGAACCCTTGAAATGGACCCGGGATGGATCGCGGATCGCACAGCCTCGACCCGCAATGTGCATGCACGGGTCCCACTGATGCTGTTTTGCTCCCGGCCACCAACTGATTTGTCAACAGCGGCTGGAGCTCACCGTTCTGCTTGCGATAAAAGTCATTCAACCATGACGTCCTCACCTTCTGCTCCAATCCTTGCGCGGTGTGGCGATCGCGAGGGGATCCTTTTCGACCAAGGTGTGTACTGCACCCATCTCTTATACACTGGAATCACACGCGCATTGATCTGATACGATTGATTTGATCCGCTCTTCTTATTGCAGTCGCGAATGCCAAAGGGAGCCTGCTTCAATGGCACTCCCACAGCGCAGGTGGGTTGGTGGAGCTGCCTGTTTACATCGAAGACCGGAACGCTTTCGGCTGGATAGAGCAGGTAGTGGTGCATGTTCATGGTAGAGGTAAGCGTCAACCTCCGGTTTTTTTGGTTTGCAAGTTTACGTGTGGTTGAGGGAGGGAGCTCACGAATACTCTTTTGATTGGGGGTAGAGAGGGAGGGAGGCACGGCGTGGGGGGATATGGCGGCTGCGGCTGCTAGAGCGAGGCTGGGCATGGTTGAGCAGGGGAAGTGGCTTATTGTCGCGCCGCAGTTTGTGAGCTTGGCTTGCACACACACACGCGCGCGCCCTCTTTGCATGTGGAAGGTGCTCATTCTTGCATGGTGTTGTTTGGATACAGTTCAACGGGCTGGACAAGCGCAAGTTTCAAACTCGGCAGCGAAACAGCTCGAACGCATTGTTGGTGTGGAAAGGTAACGGCGTAAGTTGGTCTCCCTCCATCGCAAATCTGTGCGCTGGCTGGCTGGCTTGTTGGAGCTGACGAATCAGCTTGCATTGGGTGAGATAGTGGAGCGAGGGCTCTGCGAGCGTAGGGTTCGGGGATAGGCGTGGCGTGTCGTCGTTCGAAGCGATGGATGCGATCTTGTGCCACTTTGCGGACGAGCAGACGTACCCAGCGCTGAAGCGGATCGTGTTGTGTAAGTACGTTTGTCTCCTGTTCTGGATCGCTTTGCACTGGGTGGCTGGCTGACATGGTAGGTGGGGTTGCGCGAGGGAACGCACGCTGTAACTTTAGCGGGACATAGTATGGGAGCGCAGCTAGTGCATCGCTACTCGATCCTCGGCGAAGCGACACTGCCGGTGCATAGGAGGGAGAAGGTGCAGGTAGAGTATGTGGTGATGAATCCAGCAAGTTATCTATACTTTAGCGCCGAGCGGCCCGGTCCGCCTGCTCCTGTAAGCGAACCCCTCCCTCCACTCCAGACACTGGCATGAAGGGGCATCTGTACTGATCGTAGAAGACGAGTCGATGGGAAACTGAACAGGGGATGAATGTGTACAAATGTACGTCAACCCCTTCCAAGCACCTGGCTTGGAACCAGTTCCAGTTCTGACATGAAACCGTCTCATCTCTCGCTTGCCCGCAGACGGCTTTGACAGCCTGTCCACCAAGCTCTCGTGCTATTCTGGTCTCGACAGCCGCCACGACGCGCATTACTTTTTTGGTCGGATGCTGCGCGAGCGCACCGTGCATTTCCTCAACGGCGATGCAGATAAAGGTGCCGGTGATGACAGGCCGGAAGCTATGGCTCAAGGTGCGAACCACTCTTCTCCTCTACCCTCCCCGTCCGGGTCGTTGTAGAGCGTGGTGGTTGCAGTTACTGACGAAGGAGGTGATGTGGCGCTGCGTTCTGTGCCAGGTGCTGACCGGATCGAGCGAGCGATTCACTACCATCGCCATTTGGAGGAGATGCAAGCGCGAATCGGCCCCAAAGGGGAAAGAAACTGGACGCTGGACTGGGTTCCGAACGTCAAGCACGACGGTAGAGCCATGTGAGTCCCCCCAAGAGACTGATTGCTTTCAAAGGCACTGACATCTTCACTGTGTTTCATGGTGCTCGGCATCGCTGTCAGGGCGACATCGGACGCAGCCATTGCACGAATCTTCCACGTCAGCACTGCGTAAACTTTCGCTTGGTCTCGTTAGTCTGTCACAGCATTAACTGAACTTGACAACGATCGCCAAGCTAAACGGCAACCTCGCATCCGTGACCGTGATCTCGTCCCCCTCCTCACAAACCTCGGACAGCTTTTTCTCCAAGTTGGCCCTTGTCGCTTCCTCCAACTGCGCGGGCGCCTGAAAGTACAGCGGCTTTCCCCCTACCGCCAACGAAGGCTTCTTAATCTGCAAATCCGCCATCTCGCCCAACTGCTCCATCAACGTCTCCACCGTATCCTCGCTGCTGAACGTGAGCGTGCGAGCTTCGCCTCCGCAGACAGGGCAGTCGGGGCGCTTTCCGTGCTGGAACGTGTAGGTGTAGACGCTGTCGTTGGCGGTAAACATCATGTAGTTGTTGAGGTAGGGCGCGGAGGTGGTAGCGAATTTGAAGGCTTCGAGCACGCAGGCGGCGGCGATGATGGCGTTGGTGGAGGCGATGGCGGGGATGATGTTTTTGACGACGCCTTGGGTGAGGTTCCAGGTGACGCCGCTGATGCCGAAGGATGCAGCGCGCGTGGAGGCTTGGTCGAAGAGCCAGGAGATGTGGTCTGGGTTGTCGTTATCGAGCTTTTTGTCTGCAGAACACGGAGGAAGAGGCAGAGAGAAGGGATGAACATGTCAGACGAGACAGGAAACGATAAAAGAGAGTGGGGATAGGTGAACGTACCTCCAAACACGTGCGGCCACTCGAGCACGCTGGCCCACTCTATACAGTGTTCCGGCAAGCGCGGCGTGTTTGCTATTGTGCAGATAGGATAAGTGGTCTGCTTGTTGAGCATGTCGAGACTGCATTCGTAGCACGAAGTGATAGTGGGCAGAATTACTCTCGCCTGACCCTTAAATCCCTCTGTTCCGCCATCGATGAGCGGCTTCAACGACTCCGGATCCTCTTCGTCCACCATGTTAACAAGCGTCGCGTTGATCCACCTCCTAGCTTCGACCGAGTCCAGACCGCAAATGACAATATTGAACTGCATGTAATACTGCTCATCCTTGTCCTGAATCTTTCCATGATAGGGTGTGATGCGGACGCCGGGCACACGACGCTGGACAAACTCTGCAGCGACATGCGCCTTGGACCGACCGACGTCTTTTTCGCGGAAGAGAAACTGACGGTTCAAGTTGGACACGTCGATGGTGTCCATATCGATGATATGGATGTCGTGGAAGCCACTGAGCGCGAGGTTGGAGAGGATCTCGCAGCCGAGCCCCCCTGCGCCGATGACGAGGATCTTGGACTGGGTGCGGAGGAAGTGCTTGACGGGAGCACCGGCTTGGAAAGCGTCATCGGTCGAGGGACCTGGCTTGTCGAGGAGCCGGTCAATGTGTTCGTATCTGCCTGGCCACTGCATCACGTTGGCCATGTTTCGACTCGAAGTTAGCCACGTAGTGCTTACAATGAATGATGTGCGGGCGATGTCGTCTGATGAGGATCAATGCAGTTGGTTGAATAGACGACACTTGACAGTCTCGCCTCGGAAATTCTCTGGCGGAGAAGTGAGCATGAGAGTGTTGCTCTTTCAGGGTGGAGGTACAAGGCCCGTGCAGAATAGCGCTCAGCTTCGACTGCCCTGACAAAAAATTGTGCGCCCAACCTGAGTTGTTAATGACATTGGTCTAACATGCAAAACCTCTGCGGAAAAAAGAAAGGCGACCATCTGCAACACAACCAGAAGACCGGAGACGTGACCAGTTCGCATCCGAACTCGTTGTGCCAGTGCGGCATCCATGGATCGACGAGGAGGAGAGTTTCACGTGGGGGTGGCAAGGGTTCCGTTAAGTTACTCTTCCCTGTGCTGGTTTGGTAACGGGTTCAACAGAGTTCTTGGCATGCATTCGGTTCAAAGACCATTTCGTGTGGGTATCTTAGCGGACCATGGAATCTGTCAAAACCGTACTGTACATGGGTTTGGCATAGTGCCTCGACGTGGACTAGAACTGTCACCGCGGTTGCTCAACCGCTTCGCTACTGCACAGAAATTGTGCTGAAGCTTTTTTGCACAGACAGACATGGCTGAGCGTGAAACCGAGTGGACCTACTGTACAGGGTACTATGATTAACCGAGGTGGCGTCGAGCACAAGCAGCTAACTTAACTACAGTACACAGAAAGTTTGAGCAAGGTGGGCAGAGATGCACGTCGAAGAGTGGGCTGCAAACGTGTCACGTTGTCGATTTGTCGCCGAAGCAATAACTTACAGTAAAGTGAGCTAGCTGTTTGTCCAAGCTAAGCACTGACATGTGCATGGTGCTCCGACGCTACACCAATGTGCAGGGGTCGCGCATGCTCGGAATAAGTTAGATGCGAATGCATGTACCAGGCTGCCATGTGAACGAGAGCATGTACTGTAACTTAGCAGAGTGACTCGATAGCAGCGGCTCCGACAGCGATGCAGAAGCGGGAGCGCAAAGAGCACTTAAGTTAGCCATCGAGTGGCAAAAAGAGAGAGAGGGGTCTTGATCGCACACATTGCTATAATTGCAATTGTTGATTGTGTCGTTGTGTTTTCCCTCCTGGAACGTGGTCAATTTGTATTCCAGACAGATTGGGGGGGGGGGGGATTCGGTTGCTCTATGCGTTGCAGATTTTTCCCGTTTTGAGTTTCTTGTTTTCGTTGACCGGCTTTGCATGCTTATACAGTACAGTGTGACTGCAGCACCTCGCATCTCTATCACCGTCAGCACACCTTGTTAGAGCTGGTCCACAGGTCTACGAGTAATGACAAGGTTCAGGCTTCAAAACAAACCATCAACGTTCGACTTGTAGCAGCAAGAGTGAGTTGGAGCTGTAAGTGAACCAACAAGCTACCCGCAAGTGAATCAGGAACTCTGCTCTCAGGATCGACATGGACAACAATGGCAATGGCATCGGGCACCCCACTATGCGGGTCGTGTATGGAATGCTGTAAGGTACAGGGAAAAGAAAAGTGTCGTTTTGTGTTGTGTTGACGTGGAAAAGTGACTCCGGTGGAAGGCTATTTTGTTGATACTGTACTGTAAGTTAATGTAGCCCGATGAGCAGTCGGACACGGAGCTCCGTACGCCCCATGAGTGAAACATGCGAATGGAAAAAAAAATAAAAAATAAAAAATAAAAAATGACGGCTGGTGTGGTGTGGTGTGCAGGCCCACCGACGGAAATGGGCTGGAATTTCGGTGCGTCGCCAACAGTTGTCCGACACGGTCCACACGGTCGGAAAACTCAAATCATGTTGAACGACATGGACTGTAAGCTACCAGGCACAAAGGCTCGTCAAGGGCCAAAAGCAGCAAGTTGGATGGGGGGGGGGGACCATGTTCGGCTGCAAAGAAGGCACCCGGGACTCTAACTGTGTGGCTCGCTTGAACCCTTGCAGCCACGCCATGCTCAGAGAAGATGCACCCATGGATGTGTTGCTGCTGCTACTGCTGCTGTTGCTGTGTGCATTCTTTCTTTCCATCGCCATGTCAGTGTCCCATCCCACTGATCGTACTTTAACTCTTGACCTGGGGTCTCGGTCAAGAGGTACATTTTACACAACCTGGAGAATACGGCGGTCAAACGTGACAGGTTTGAGGTCACGTCGAGTTGCCACTTGTCCAAAGCGCAACGCTATTCTTCTGTATCGAGTGTGTGTGTGTGTGTGTGTGTGTGTGTGTGTCTCCGCTCGGGCCGCGTGAGCTCTGGGGGTTGGCTCTGAGTAGATGGCATTCTGCTGATCACTGTCTGTCTCGCATAAAAAGTGCCAGGTTGAATTCTCGCTTAACCGGGTTTTCTACACTCGATTCGCTTGCACTGTACCGCCCAGTGGTTACTGTAGCCAAGCCTTGAACTCATTCTCGGTTCATTCTGGTGCCTGCCCTAGACTAAGTTAACGTGAGATGGCCCTGACTGAGTTTGGAACCCTTCAAGGGTCTGCAGTCTCACGAGTAGCGGAAAGACCGACGCCTAGGATGGATGGATGGATGGATGGATGGCTTGCTCGCTGTGACCATAGAGAGAGAGAGAGAGAGAAGTTGCGAAAGTAAAGATGCATCCCGTCTTGTTCTGTTCTGTTTGCGACCCTCCCTCCCCGTGACGCTTTGTGCTCAGGCTTGCATGTATGCTGCATTCAGCTGAGCACACACATCCAACGCCCGCCCTCGATTTTTGTCTTTTTACTTTTAATTGCACTTGTTGGGCGTGTTCGCTTGCGACCGCCACGCCTTCCATCGGAACTGCGGCCACCACCGCCCCCTTGCTGCACACACTCTAGACGGCACACTGCTCTACGTCTCTCTCTCTCTCTCTCTCTCTTTGCTCAACTCTCGACTCTGAGACCATCACGGCCCCCTTTTGTAGTGTATGTCATTGGACCACTACGAATCCCGTGTCGCACGGCTTCTCTTCTCCTCTCCTCTCCTCTTTTGCCTTGCCTGTTTAGTGGATCCCTGCTTCCTCTTTTCCCGCGCTCCCTCCCTCTCTCTCTTGCAGCCTCAGCACGCGCGTTCTGGTTTCGAAGCCCCTTTTCCACCTCCGCTCCTCTGCTTCCCTCGCTCGACTGGCCCTTCCTTGCTCAGCAAATACATTGTTTTTGTTTTTCTTCTTCTTTTCTTTCGCGTCCGTTCCTCTTCGTTATGCCGCCGCCGACGCCGCCTGCGATTCACAAGGTGCCGCCTCTTGTGACATGTTGCGCTTGTGACTACCTGTTGCTTACCCATACTCCTTGTGACAGATAGACGCAATGTTTGGCTTGGCCTCGCCTCTCTACGCCCACCAAAGTGCCACTGTTGAGATGCTTGCTCCCCCGCTCATTCCCTACCCCCCGGTTCGTGACTCTTTTCTCCCCTTCGCCTCGCCGTCCCTGCGTTTCTCCCGTGTCTCTCTCCCTTGTCTCTGTGCAGTGAGTGCCATGTCAAGCTCTGGAATCACCTCTCTATTCACTTCCGATTCCTAGCTCCGTCCGCCCCCTTTTCTTTCCCTCTCTCACCATCCTTCACTTCCCGCACAATCACCCCCCCTCCTCCCCCCCGTCCTCCCCCCCTTTCCGTCCCCTCCTTCTACATCCCCTCCTTCTTTTTAGTCGTTCTCGATACCGTCCTCACCTCCTTTCTCGCAGTCAGAACGAGAAACTTCTGCGTCAACACCAGCTCACTCCCTTCTCTCGACGATCATCAGTATACCATCGTTCACTCGCCTTTGCTCTCGTCGCAATCTTAGCTCCCACAGTCAATCTCTCCGCATCTAGCTCTTACAGCACCCTCATCCAGCTCGTTGCTCGCTAGCTTGACCCGACCAAGGCCCACCACATTCTGTACAGCTATGCCGCGTCCAGAGTCGCAAGCGCCCCCTTCGGGCTACTACAGTCCAGACCCCATGTCTCCCACTTTCTCGCCTCCTGGCGAATACACAGAATTCCAGACCCTCCGTCCCGGCACTCCTGGCACACCAGGCTCCTTTGGCAGATACTCGGTCGTCAGCTCCAACTTTGAAAAATACGACCGCGATGGCACACAAACTCCACAGGCACAGGGCCTCCTCCAGACAGAAGACGGCGGTAATGGCGAGCGTTCAAGCACTTATTATTTCGACAAGGAAGACAGCGTTGCTGCTGCCGCTGGTGCTGGAGGTGCTAATGCTCTCCAACAATACCAGGGTCGTCGCGGTACTGGCTACAACCCTGCCAACAATGCTGCTCTCGAGCGTGGCCTGCCAAGCAAGCGTCCCAACTTTATCCGACGTCGTCCCATCCTCTTCAGTTTGCTTGTGTTGCTCGCCCTCATTGCAGTAGGTGTCGGTGCTGGTGTCGGTGTTTCCCAATCCAACAAGTCCAACAACAAGAATTTCTCGGCTGCAGCCAACACCGCCGGCGGCAACAAGGGCAACTCTGGCTCTGGCAGCAGCGCCTCTTCCAACAACAACAACAACGACGCCGGAAGCAGCACTAGCCGCGGCAACGGCACCCCCACCACTCCCGCTGCTCCCAAGATCACTCCTTTCCCACACTACAGCTGGACCGATACCAACACCAAGGCCTTCGGTGTCAGTCTCGGTTCCTGGCTCGTTCTGGAACGCTGGCTGCTCGAGGACTGGATGGTCCAGCAAGGCGGTCCTGACGCTTGGGACGAGTGGCGTTTCACCCAATCTCTTGGCAGCAAGGCCGCCTCGGTGCTTGAAGACCACCAAAACAGTTGGGTCACCGAAGCTGACATGGACGCTATGATGAACAGCGGTGTCAACATTATCCGTATTCCCATTCCTTTCTGGGCCTTTATCCCCACCGTTGCTGGCGAACCTTACCTCAATGTCACCACCGGCTACATCAACCAGCTCAACAAGATGCTCGGATGGTGCTATTCGCGCGGCATGTACGTCATGCTTGATCTTCATGCCATGCCTGGTTCCCAGAATGGTGACCAGTCGTCTGGCCACAACACCACCAACATCCAGTGGTTCGAGCAGGCCAACCAGGACCGTTCCGATGCCTTCCTCCAAAACGTCCTCGAGTGGGCCACCTCTAGCAACTATAGCTCCATTATCAACTCGATCGGCGTCGTCAACGAGCCCCGTATCGTCAACGACAATTGGGCTCTCAACCAGACGCGTTTCCAGATCACCCAGGCGTACTACGAGCGAAGTTACGCCACATGCCTCAAGTACAACATCACCATGACCTTCCACAACGGTTTTGCGCCCGGTAGTGTTCAGGACAAGATGAACCTCTGGACTCCTTTCGTCCAAGGCAAGAACCCCAACTACCTTGTATACGAAGACCACCCCTACCCTGGCTGGTTTGCCACTCCCGAACCTGGTCCGCAGCAGATCCAAACTTCCGTGTGCGAATACGGCACCGCAGGTAGCCAGTTCCCCATCCCTATCCTCATGGGCGAGTTCTCAGCGATTCAAAACACCAATTCGACCAGCTATGCTCAAACTTACCTCCAGATGCAGCTGGCCACTTATGGCTGGTCAGCCGGTTCGATCTTTTGGAATTTCAAGGCCAACACCTCCAAGCTCCAGATCGTGGCACTGTCGGATGGTTTGATGCAGTTGTACTCGTATGTCGACATTCTGGCTGGCGGCTACATGCCCAACCCGGGCAAAGGCGGTAATATTCGCAACTTTTATGCTGGGCTCCCCAACCCGTGTGGTGGTTTCCAGACCTACCGCTGGTCCAACCCCGCACAATGAATGATGCTCACCTTCTGCTTTTCCCACACATTGCTCGATCTTTGTTTCCATTTCGCATCTCGGCTCTCTCATTTGCTCAGAACTATCATTTGATGGAATTCATCTAAGTTACATATTTTGCATTTTTTACAGTACCTGCGGATCGTTTGCTGGTTTGCCTGTGTTTGCAAGCGAATCGTTTTTGTCTAACTTAAAGGCGCATGTTCTCATCATCCTCTTTCATTTCGCATGATCATGGTTGAGCGGAATAGTTTCGCTCGCTTCAATGTGTAGTCTCGGCCGAGCAATTCAACTCACATGTCTCGGCTGTGTCCCCAGACGTGCATACATGTCGGTGGGGTTAGCTGACACCCACACGCATGCACAAAGCGCTGAGCCACACTGCCAGTGCACTCTCCTCTTCTCACCATCATCATCACACACACTTGCTGCGCCCGATGGCAGTGTGCTTTTCAACTCACCCTTTTTTCCAGCTGCTTCTTGTTCGGTTTGTGCTTCACATCTTTTTGTTAGGTCTCAGAGTTTGGCAATTTAATGTTCTTATTATGTTTTCTCCTTTTGTGTGTGTGATTGCTGGCTGGACTTCATGTTGATAAGGTTGGCACGCTCTTCAAACGAGTGTTCGAACCCCTCCGCTCGTTGAGCTATAACCCGGCCCTTTTCTGGCATCTTGGGGGTGACACACTGAACACACTCGACACTCGACACTCGACACTCGCTTGCGGGGGGGGAGCCAAGAAGAAAATTGAATTGAACAATCATCACCTCGCAAACGGAATATCATTCGTCACCTCCTGCAGCTTATCATACAACACTGCTCTCCTATTGCCAAACGCATCCCTCACCAACCCTTGCGCATACTCCGCTGCCTCCCTCTCCCCCACCTCCACCCTAAACCTCTCCCTCAACCTCTCTACCGACCCCAACCCCCTAAAACACGGCAATTCCGTGCCTAACATCAACTTGCACACATCTACAATTTCGTCGCAATACGGCCGTATCGCCAAGAATGCTTTGACGACCAGTTCTTCGAACATGCGGAATCCTTGGCTGTTGGGTCCACCCATGAGGGCGACCATTTCCAGGCTGAGTTTGAAGGAGGATGGTTCGAAGCGCATACCGCCGGGACCGATGTCGAAGAGGAAGCCGAAGTCGATGTGCACAATGTGCCCGCGGGAGTCGATCATGATGTTGCCGTTGTGGCGATCGCGGATTTGGAGGAGGTGGCAGATGATGGAGTAGGCGGCCATGGAGTGGATAAAGTTGAGGCGTGCTTTTTGGAAGGGGATGGAGTCAGGGTTGCCGTATTTGCCGATGAAGAAGGTGAGGAGGTGGTTGATCTTCGCGCGTCCCATTTCATCGCGCGAGGTGGCGTTGGGGACAACGTCGATAACCCCACACCCCGGCCCCGTAGCAGTAACCCTATACGGATTAAGATACAGATCAACCCCCACAGTGGTAAAAACGTTTTTAAACATGGCCATGACCTGCAAAGCCAACACATCCTGCCTACAATCATCGCCCACCTTAAAAATCGCCGCCTGCCACACATCCACCCCCACCTTCCTCTCCTGCATGCCCTCATCTCCCGGCTTGACGATCTCACGATGCACCTTGAACGTGGCCATGAAAGGTGCTTTTGCATGCGACTGCAGCGGGCGGCCTGATTTCCGATCGAGATCTACCACCACCCCATCAGGGTTCGAGGGGAGATACACGCCCGGTTCCAGTTTGATCTTTGCCATTTCTTCGTCGATCTTTGCTTTTTTCTCCTGTTTGCTCTTTTTAATGTATGGCTTGAGCTTGCCAGAGATGGAAGTGATTTCGTTGAAAAAGCCGAATTCGCGTTCGTAGAACTCCTGAGCGGAGCCAGAGAGGGCGTGGACGATGCGATGCACCATGCGGTCTAGGGTGGGTTTCATCGGGTCTTCTACTTCCGCGTTGTCGTCTCTGTAGCTGTTGGCCTTCATGTTCCAGATGATCTGGTGGCAGAAGAGCTGGGAGATCTTGGAGGTTTCAAAGATGAACTGCTCGACATAGCCGTATGCGTCGGTGCGCAGAGCTTGGACGACCTGGGGCACGTAGAAAAACGTGAGTTCGACGGGGTGCTGTTCGAGCGAGCGCATAGCGTACTGCAGGATCATGGGATGGTTTTGGTATTCCGGCTGGAAAAGGTCGATCGCCTCGACCGGTGAGACGGCCGCCCAGTAAGCGAGCCACTTGAGGTCCGCGTTTTCCTTCTTGGCCAGCGTGAGGTGGTCTTCGAGCAGATACTTGAGCGCACCGGGGATGTCGACCGTCTTGTACGGTTGGCTTCGGATCAAGCGGCCCAATGTGTTCTTGAGCGACTTGGACTGGAAGCGCGCTCCGAGCTGCACTGCAATCGCAGGGCTGATCCGCCACGCCGACTCGACAAACGAGCTCCACGAGGCCTCGGTCATCGCCTTGCTCAGCGAGCCGACAAAGTCCGTGCCGCGACTGGCGGTGTTGAGCGGGTTGGCCCAGACCGACAGACGCGCATACTCGTTCTCCACGAGCAGCTGCAACAGCCGCTTCTTTTCGTCAAACAACTTGACAGCCTCCTGCAGCGTCAAACCGCCCGGCATGCGAACGGCCGAAAGGGTGGCCGAGAAACTAGTAACGTGCGAGTCTGCGCGCACCACATCACGCTGCAGAAGGTCCAGCGTCTCCTGCAACACCTGCATATCAGCACTGAGCTGAAGACGATTACCACCAAACGACCACTGTGGCGAGCATGCAAACCAGCCGTAGCCAAGCTTGTACAGCGCATCACGCAGGTGATGCTCCACCAGACCTTCGAGCTGACTGGTCTGGATCAGGCGGAACCCAAAGTTAAGCAGGGTGAATCTGGCTTCTCGTGCCAGTGGATGCGTGCTCATGCGGTCCACAGCTACACCCGAGTGCTGGATCAGGCGCACTAGAGAAAGTACCATGATGGGATCGCGATATCGGAAAGCCTGGAAGCGGCTCGAGATGAGGTGGACGAGCGTGAGGTGCGGAGTGAAGAGGCGATACGCTTGCTCCAGCTCTGCGGTGATCTCTTCGCGGTTAAAAGCACCCATTTCGGTCTTTCGCAGGAATGGATGCTTGCTGGTGAGGCTAGGCGAGAAGATACCCTTGCGCGCCTTGGCGGTCATGGCCCAGCCGGTAGTGAGCTCGACCATGATCTTGGTTTCGACTTCAGGACGCGCGCCAATCACCCAAGTCCAGACCTGGCACGCCGTGGAGATGGCCTCGGGTGTAAAGACAAGGAAGGGAATCGAGACGATAAAGTGCAAGAGCTCGTAGTCAGGCTCGGGCAGTGCCACAACAAGCGCTGCAGTGCGGTACAGCAGACGACGAAGCTCAGCAAAGGGAAGCACCTTACGCTTGGAAGCGACGTTGTTCGACAAGCTGGCGAGCTGTTCACGGCACTCTGCCACGCTGGCAGGTGACATGGTGTTAGTGGGATCCTTCGAGAGCTCCACGAGGCCCTTGGTGAGGGCGAGGTGGATGCCTGTCATCTCACCCAAGTAAGTGCTCTTGGCCGACAGCTCACCGATGAAGGAGCTGCTCGCGTCGGATCGCCATCCGCCCAGCTGAGGCAGCAGTCGTTCCTTTCTGGCAGACACGGGCATGCTGCGAGCATACTCGAGAGCCACACTCTTACCGAGCTCGCTTCGGTCGGGCAAGATCGAGTCGTCAAAGGTGCCCAGATAGCGCTCGAGGATGCCCTGCAGCTCCAAAGGCGCCAACGTCATGATCAACGAGAGGTATTCGCGCGACTTGGCGAGGAACTGCGAGAGGATCTCGTTCCTCTGCACATACGAGTCGGAGAGATCGAAAGAGATGTTGGCTCGTTCCGACGTGTAATGATAAGCGGGGGCGAATTCATCCTTGAACTCAGCCTCACAGCCGTCACGAAGCAGCGTGAGGATCTCGAGCATCGTGGTCACGACGTCTTGGTCACAGAGCAGCGATGGAAGCGCATAGATGAGCTTGTTCAGGATGCTTTGCGACACCTGTCGAACCTTGGCGACTCGGTGGCAGCATCCAAGCATGAGGTCCCTGACCTCGCTCGAGACGCGAGGATCAAGCGAGTGCTTGTCGACCTGGGTGCCGAGGTCTCGGATGAAGAAATCGATGACCTTGTCTGCAATAGCTTGCATGGAGCCGACCAGCGCGCTGCTGTTGAGACCCTCGTTGGTGAAATAGGAGAGCACCATCGAGGGTCGGCCCATGCGACTGCGGAGGCACTCCAAATCGTAGATGGTCGAGAGGAACGTGACCTGCGCATAGCTGAACGAGCGGATGTCGGAAGCGTGCGAGGGGATGACGGCACTGAGCGCCTTGCGCTGCGAGTCGAGCGTCTGATTGGAGAACTCGCGCTTGAGGACCGAATTGTACTCGAGGTCGCTCTCGAGATAGTTGTGCGCCGACTCGGGCACAAGCGTGGGCGTCTTGAGCGAGATGGAGCTGAGCGACATTCCAACGATCTCTGCTTGTGCCTCGGCAGCTGAGGTAGGGGCCGAGTTGGGGGTACCATCTGCAGCCACATTCTTGCGGATGTTGGAGGGCGAGGCGAACCCAAAGAGGACCGCGAGGAACCACATGTTCCTGAAGAGCGAGACCATCTCTGTGGTGGGATGCGCTTCAGGATGGATATCCTTGTGCTCAAGAAGGGCAGCAATAGCGGGAAGAAGAGTGGCGAGATCCGTGTTGAGCTCAGCGAGCTCCTCTGCGCTGCTCTTGCCGGAAGAAGCCACGGTCTGGAGCTGCATGCCCTTTTCGGCAAACAGCTGGAGAAGCTCGACAAGAAAGATCTCCTTGCGTCCGCCCGAGGCCTCGTTTTCGTCGGCAGCGGACGAGTCTCGCTCGTCGCGTTCGTCGAGACGTCCCAGACCACGAGCCAGCTTGAGCTGGGCCGACTCGACAGCTACGGCGGCACGACGGTTGGCACCGCCGGTGAGGGCGCTCCTCGAAACAGCCGAGAGGGCCTTGATCACATCGATGTAGGCGCTTCTGGGACCTGCCAGCGCCAAAGGCACCACATTGTCGAGAATGGCAGCTTCGGCCGAGGCGTCGGCATTGCGAAGACGCTGGAGCAGCATCGAGATGGTAAGTGCGGTAACGTCCGGTTTGCCCACTTCGAGTGCAAGGCGCGAGATGACGGTGATCGTGCTAAGGTTGATGAGTCGTCTTTGTTCTTCAGAGCGAGCCGAGATGTGTGCCTGCGATCCAGACAGCGGGATGCCGTTGACATGGTCGCGAGCGGTGATGGCACGCGATGCACCACTACGAACCGAGACACCACTGCTGGCGACGCCACCGACACCGAGTCCACCTGGAGTGTCTCGTCCGAGGTAATTGAGAAGGTTGTACATGGTGGAGACAACGAGGTCGTCACCAGGAGCGATGGTGACACACGAGGCCAGGCAGCGGGCTGCAGCCAGCAGCACGGGAGAGCTGACGCCGCGAGCATTGGGCAGGAAGATGGGGATAGGCGAAGTGACAAAGTGACGGAGCACACGCGTCATGGGTAGAGCGAGCGAGTTGTTGTTGCGAACAAGCACGCCGACGCTCTGAAGAGCTGCGCCTTGAACGCGTGGGTCGAAGACGGGAGCGCTTTCACTGAGGATCGAGCGGATGCGGACAAAGACATTGTTGTCGATGTTAGCACCGCCTGCCAGACTGCGGGCGACGGAGCAGAGGGCAGAGAGCTTGAGACTCTCGGCGAGGATGTCGGGCACGTGCAGCTCGGGCAAGACCTCGACGCCTTTGAGACCTTCGCTGAGGAGGAAGCGCTGCACATCGTGGAAGCTTCGGTTGCTGGCGCGGAGGACGGCATACAGGGTCTCGTCAAGGTCGCGGAGCGTGTTCTTGCCGGTGTGGTCGGAGATGACCTCGCCAAAAGCAGCCGACTTGTCTGTGTTGGATCCGACAAGAGGGATGGTAGCAAGGAGACTACCATTGCCATTTGCTGTCCCGTTTGCAAAGCCGTTGGCATGGCCGTTGGGAGCCGAAGCAGTGTGAGCTGGCTTGGAAAAGTCGGGCTCGATGGCATAGCGGAGGAGCGAGTCCCAGGTCTTCTTGGTGGCCGTAGGAGCCAGAACGGATCGGCTATGGTTGTGGTGAGGGTCGTCCTCCTCCGAAAGATCAGAGTCGAGATCGAAACGATCAGCCTGGGACTGACGGCTAGGGTCGATGCGATCCAGGTCGAGACCGAGCTTCTGGAAGTCGGAGAAGTCCTTGATGGGAGGACGAGCATTGACAGCGAGGGCTTGGGCCAACGTGATCTCGAGCAGATCGATGGAGGAGAGGAGAATGTAGTGGCCCGACAGAGGCATGCCAGCCGAGCGGTAGCGAGCGAGGAAAGAGATGCGGTAGTCCTGAGCATCCTGAGTATCAGCTACTAGAGTGAAGCCTCCTTCAGGGCCGATGAGGTCGGCATCCTCGTCCTCGTCGCCCGAGAAGAAGGTGTCGACGCTGGCCTCGGACTGGTCGTCAGTGGGTCTGACGGTAGCCACCTTGGGAGCTCGTCGGGTAGCACGGCCTGCCTGCTGATGAATGATGCTCTGGTCATTGAGAAGGAGGAGAGTCTCGTTGAGCCTCCTGACGGTCTGAGTGGAGGTGATGATGGGGACCAAGACACCAGCAAGACGTGCAAATTCGTGCAGCTTCCAGTCGAACGAAGAGGCGGCGATGGCACGGTAAAGGCCGTTGAAGAGAGGTGCCAGCTTGACGACAACAACGTGCGCATCGCCTGACGTAGCACCGAGAGCATCGCTGAGCTTTGCAGCGAGGTCAAAGATGGCGTTGATGCATCGAGCGCGGTGGTGAGGCGCATTGATAGACACCTGCAAGAAGCTCGAGACGAGAGCGTAAGCGAGCTGGTCGGGGAGCGAGTGCTTGGACCAGCTCATCTCCTGGTCAAAGTCGACGAGAGTGAGCTGTCGGAGCAGCTGCTCGAGGTCGTCGAGGACGGGGACGAGGTGCTCATCGTTCTTGATGTCGGTAGTGTGCGCGGTGGATCGCGAAGCAGAAGAGATGGACGAGGCAAAGAGCGCCAGGCTGATTTGGGTTCTGACAGCCGAGGCGGAAAGGAAGAGGTTGGAACCAGTCGTGACTTTGCTCGTGGTTGCCGACTGGGAAAAGAGAGATCGGACCCGAGCGCGAGCTGAAGGAACGTTTGCAATGTCCTCGGCGAGGTTGAGAGCCAAGCCGTCCAGGATGAGCTGGTGGGTGGGCAGATCGAGACTGTCCATGGCGGTCGATCTGGCAATCTAGCCCGCGAGTGCTGTAATTGTCAGTAGTCGTAACAAGTGGGCGAGAGAGGCGAGGTGATCAATGGAAGCAAGACAAGGATGATGAGGAGGAGGAGGAGATGAGTGTGAGGAAGGTCGAATCACGAAGGCAGAGTGTGATTTAGAGAGAGCAACCGTTGCGATTGGGCCACAAAATGATTCTGTGACCGTGTGGAGAAAGAAGCGGAGCGGCGTTGCTGTGACTGACGAAGTAACGCAGTACGACAGTGTGTTGAGGCGGTTCAATCACGCGTTGAAAGCCCAAAAATGCGCAAATAGCTGGGTGTGTGAAAAAGTGCGTGGGAATTGCGGGCAGTAAGATTTGCCCCATTTTCTTCGGTGCTGGGCCACTCTT
The DNA here is from genome assembly GCA_928869825.1 of Ustilago lituana. Lineage (NCBI taxonomy): Eukaryota > Fungi > Basidiomycota > Ustilaginomycetes > Ustilaginales > Ustilaginaceae > Ustilago > Ustilago lituana. The sequence continues at coordinate 92,454 of CAKMYA010000046.1, forward strand.
TCACACAACCGCTGCACTGTCCTCTCGTTCCGACGCCATAGTCTGCTCCCCTGCATTCAGAAGAATTCCATCTTCGCCTGTTGAGCTCGAACACGGAGCCGCTTTCCTTCGAACCACTTGCGCTGCTCTCATTATGACCAGGTACAGTAAGTTATCGCCGGTCGTGAGTTCGGGTGACATAGATCTTGATGTTGGCTCTAGATTGGAATAAGATGCTCGACCCAGCCATAACTGTGGCGGTGCCATGATGGTGTGAAGCAACGCGGACTATTTACAGTACAATGCAGTGCCGCTTGGCAAAGTGGAACGGCTGATTGTCGATGGTGCTCTCCTAACGAGATGCGGAAATGGCGGCTGGATGACAACGGATCGCTGCGGTTTGTGTTGGAAATCAGCACTTGCACGATGAGCCGTCCTCCATGGTTGTTTGTACCGGCGCAGCTGTCACGTCGATGTCTGCCCAACACAACACAGCACACGAACGAACCAATCAGAGAGAGAGAGAGAATTGTCAGCTTCTTTGCCTCTTCGTTGCCAGTTGATCCTCTGAAGGTGACGGGAGTGGACTCACTCTTGTTGGCAGCAGCACCGCCATTCGCAGCATCGGCATCCTTGTCCATGCCCGGTAGCGCCTGCGCAATCTTTTTGAACAGCACCTTGACATTGTGGCCCGCCTTGGCCGAGGTCTCGATAAACATGACGTTGAATTCTTGCGCTTTCTTTTCCGCTTCCTCGGTTGTCACTTGTCTGCATCGCCAGCCAGCCATTTGCAGAGAGCATAGAGAGTGTCAGTATCGGCTTCGCTCTGTACAAGGAGAATGCTGCGTCTGGGACGGGATAAGTCACGTACCTTTTGTCGCTCAGATCTGTCTTGTTTCCGACGAGGACAATAATGACATCGTTGCCGCGCTCTGCTCGAACATCGTCGACCCATTTCGATGTGTTTTGGAAAGAAGCTCGGTCTGCAAAAGTCGGTCAAAGAGCAGAGTGTGCGAGTACACATACGGTATCAGCAAGACGATCCTGAGCCAGTCCGACGGCAGCTCCTTCATCAAGCCGAGCTTAGGAGGATGCTTACTGGTAATGTCATAGACGACCACGGCCACCGACGAGTCGCGGATGTACGACGGGATCAGCGAGCGGAATCGTTCCTACACATAGCAAAAGCGGAAGATGAGGACATGGATGCGAGATCAGCATTCTTTCTCTAGAGCACTGCATCAGCAAGTGTTGAGGGTAAACTTACTTGTCCGGCCGTGTCCCACAGTTGGAGACGCACTGTCCTGTCTTCGAGGTACATGGTCTTGGAGAGAAAGTCGATGCCAATTGTCGCTTGGTATGTGTTGTCAAAAGTGTCGTACATGAATCGAGTGATCAACGACGTCTTTCCCACCGATTGCTCGCCCAGGAAGACCAGCTGCAACCGAGTCCAAATGCGCCATACCGCATCGTCAGAAGAAGAGAAGGCAACAGAAGCAACAGCGAACGGTCAGAATGCAACTCAATTCAAGTAGGATGCTTCCCCGTCAGCCTCAGACCATCGCCCGCGCAGATCTTTCGCAAGCTTACCTTGAACTTTCTAAGCGGTTGACCGAACTCGGCCGTGCTTGCACCTGCAGCATTCGACATGCTTGCTTGCGTGTATGTGTGTGTGTGTGCTAGTTTGCTAGTGGTGGAAGAGCAACGGCAATGTCGAGGCTATCTCTTTTTGAATCGTCTCTGATGGGCAGCCTTGTCGTCGATGGTGGGCAGTGTTCCGTTGCAGGTAGTGCGGGACGTGCTGATGGATGCAGCGTTTAGCGGTGTCTTGATGCCAGATAACTGTCCACTGACGCGAGCGCTGACCAAGCTGAATGATTTGGCAGCAATGCGCGTGTGTTTGCTGTAATGGACGGTGACGAGTGTTGATAGGGTCAGTGATGGTAATAGAAGAAGAAGTGGCTGATGCAGCGAAAGTAAGGCAAGAAAGAGTGTTGGCCGTGTTGGCGGCGGCGGCTGCTGTTGCTGGTGCCAACCCGCATGTGCGTTGCAGCAGTGTAAGTTATGTGAAATCGTGGAATTCCCATTTGGACGGGCCAGCTCTCACAGAGTCTCTGGCTCACCGTCAGTGCACGAACACCTGTGCAATTTCCCTCAGATCCCTGGCCCGCCCGCTTCCTTTCTCGCACGAACACGAAAATTCGAACCAATTTCACTGTCTCCACCACTCAGTCTAACAAGTTTGAGCCTTCAAGCGTCCGCATTGTCGACACCGCATCTACAATCAATCGTGCCATCCTCTTACTATGAGCCAACAGACACTGGGAGACGTTGAAGAAGGTGACATTGAGACCTGGATGCAACAAAAAGGTAGATACAAATCAATCTAAAGAATAGGCACGTATGAAATCCATGATACGGACAACTGAGGTATGGTGCTGTATGCGATTATTGTGTGTGTGTTGCCTAGACTGAGGCGCCGAGGTTCTTGTTGATAGTCACATCGAAGCCAGCCTTTTCCAGATCGCCCGTGGTGAAGTGGGTGGAGGTGGTGCGGCTCGACTCGGTCGGTGTGTTTTCCGCAGCGAACTTCCCCTCTGAAGCACTAGCGGACAGCACTGGTGTAAATGCCTTAAGTTGGTCTGCGTCGTTCTGTTCCTGCTTCTGCTGGTACCTCCGTTCCAGCGAGTCACCCATGGTCCACACCACCCATGCACCCCACACCTGCGTGAACGCCAACCCGAAAGTGCAGATCCAATAGAGCGCATCCCAGGCCCTGCCCAGCTCGCCGTGCGACATTCGCTGGTACTTGACCCAAACCCAAATTGTTCCGCCAATCGATGCAAACTTGAACACCAAACTCTGCACTGCAGAGATGCGGAACATTGGTCGAAGCACCTTTACGGGTGCAGAAAGGCGGTAGAGGAAGAGCGCCACAAAGCAAGTCTGTTCGGTGGTGGCCTGGAAGATCCACAGCAGCCCGGTGAGAGCCAAGGAGGGGTCTTGCTGTCGTTCTAGCATGACGAGAGAGAGGGAGATGGCAAAGCAGGTGATGGCGTGGTGCAAGATCATGGGGTAGGTCATGCGGTACCGGTAGATCAGCTCGAACAGGTACAACGCGGCGATCAAACAAGCAGCAGCACGGAGCACGTTGAGCCTCCACACGCTAAACTCATTCTTGAGCAACGCCGACACGGCCAGTTGGCAGACAAGCGCTGTGGTGGTGATGAGAAGCTGCAGGATGTAGACGACCATGGTGCGACGGTGCTCTGGCTTGATCTCTTTGTACCATTTGCGACCGATGGTTTTGGGGAGGATCAAGTTGTGCAAGACGTTGGCGAGGAGGTAGAGAATGAAGCAGAGCGTGATGAAGCTGATCGGGAAAAAGTAGACTGTCTCGACGCTCGTCTTTTGGTTGATCAGCTTGGACACTTCGCCGAGGGTTGCGGGGGAAAGATGTGAAAGGATGGGTGCGGGTGTAGAGGCATCAAGTGGGGATAGAGACGACATTGTGAGCGTGAGGATTGTCAGGTCTCTTGGCCGAGGGTGAAGTGCGAGCAGGCGGGGAAGCAAAAGATTGATGTGATGAGGGATGAGAACAGCACGGCAATGGACAATCGAAGGCTTGGGCTATATACTCTCTTTTTCAATTGACTTGGTCGATTCACCAACTCAATTTCGCCCTTATCTCTCGGTGTCTTGATTGCACCATGTCAACCTCGCCGTTGCACCATGTCAACCTCGCCGTCCCACCATGTCAACCTCACCGTTCCACCATGTCAACCTCGCTTTTTATGCTAAGGCCTGCCCTTACTGTGGAGAGCAGCACAGCCAGGCGTGTAGGAGGAGGACACCATTGCGCAAGACAAGCGATAGGCATGACAGCGATCTACTCGATACCACCACTCGGCGCTGGATGGAACAACTGGCAGCATAATGCACAGCAGCCGAGGCCAGAAGGGCTACGGATAAGCTTTTCTTCGCTATCATTCTGAATTGGCAGCATACCTACAGCTCGGTGAGGAAGGTAAGGAGGGATATGTACAAGGCACAAATTGACAGTTGCGCAGGAAGAATAGGCAGCAGGGTTCGCAAGCATATAAGTTAGGTGCTCCAGGGGGGCCATGAAATTTCCACACGCTCCGAGCTGTCGACTTTTTCCGGTGAGCCACTTTGTCCCTTTGTCATCTTTGGCGAACTGTCAGTGGGACATGTGGGACACTTTCCGTGGTGCAGCTAGCAGAGACTCAGCTAACGAACGATTCTAAACTGCTCCCATCGCTCCCCACTTCGCACCTCACACCTTGCTGCGCTACAGTACAGTGCCATCCGACAAACACGGGTAAATGCAGCTAGCGGCTTTAGTCTCCTTCCGTCTACCTGCGCGCCTGCAGGAACATGTTCCTACATGCTTGCTCACGAACCCCTCGTCTCAAAGATGAGGTACCGTACGCAACCACGCTGTACCCTGGGGTGTGGGTCCGCGGCACATGCACCGTCCTTGTTTCGGCAGCCAGCCTTCTGTGCACGAGGTGGGGGGTCGGGCTGATTATCTGCGTATCTTTCAGATAAGATGTCCGTGAGTCGGTGGAGAAGGCGTTGCCCGTTCCTGAGCTGCTGCTGCTGCTAGAGGAATTTATTTTTATTTTTATTTTTTTTCCGCGCGTTTCCGCCTGCCACATGGCCGGACCGCCGATTATCCTGACAGGTACAGTACAGTGCATCCGTGGGACCACGTTCACGATGGAAGCCACATTCTCACAAAACGCACCCTTCCCGCTGTTCCACCTACCGATCTGTTCCATCTGTCAGACAACAAGTCGAGCATGAACGAGAGGAGGATCATTGTTATCTCGCCTTGTTCAGCATGGACGTGCTTTATCATGGCTTGGCAAACACACTTTTGATGCTTCGAGAGGAGGGAGCCATCGAGTCGGCGGTTGGGGCGGGAGCTGTCAAACGTCGTGTCGTTGTAGGGGTGTGTGTGTGTGTCTTGAAGTCGCCATCGCAGGGCGGGGCTGGTGGGGCTGGTGGGGCTGGTGGGGCTGGCGGAGCTGGAAAAAAAGTGTCCCTTCTCTCGCTGCCTTTGTGTGCTCTAGAATTTTCAACCACGATTGCAGGCCGTCTACTGTACTGTACGCCCACTCGCCGGCGATAGATGCTACGCACAACAAGTTATCGCCTCGTACTCCACTTTGTCTCGGGTTACTCCGCCGCTGCCGCCGGGCCCTGATCTCATCCGGCGCCTTGAGGACACACCGCCAACAACGCCGGTCTGTGAAAGACGCGGAAAGGTTTCGCATGAACCAACACCACCCCCGAAATGAGCCAGTGGTTGTTTTTTTTTCTTCTCGGTCCACAACTCCGCTCCCGTCCATGGGAATCTTTTCTCACCCTCCGTACAGAACAGTATCGTGATGAGTGTGATTGTGCGACATGGAGCTCGTGATGCGGTCGGAAGTCTTGCTCGGCGGCGGTACAGTGAAGGAGGCAGCTACTGTACTTGTGTAGCAGGGGAAAGGGTGAAGCGTTTATCCGGGCCGTTCCTTTCCAGTCTGTCTTTTTGAGCGTAGACCGTCGTGCAGCGTTTGTCGAGCACAGCACAAGGGGCACGTGCGCTTGCTCCCGTACGGCGGTGAGAGTGCTGTCGAGTGGTTACCAGCTCCAGCGCAAAGCGACATGAGAGTCGGGAGATATGATGCGAAGACATGGAAAAAGGTTGTGGAAAGGCGACAAAAACACTGTCAGAGCTCAACATTAGGCATGCATTGCAAAGCGTTCCAGCAGCCCACCCTGCGTCCCCAAGGCATGGTGCACAGCACAGACGCTTCAGTCAGAGCGAAACGTTGACATGCATCCGTTATGCCTTTCTACACCGAAGCCACTCGTCCATCGAAGGTCGTTCCACACTACCACCAAGTCTGCAACGGCAAAGGCAAAGGGGATCAATTTACAACGTCTGAAAACCGACCAACAAAACGGTACATAGAAGATAGAGATAGACGGCCAGTCGTGCAGGAACCCGAACGGGGTGTGCGCAAGTCTTGCAATACCACATACCAGCTCTAGCTCGAGAGAGGGGTGCAAAGCGTGCGTCGTCGCAAGCAAGCAAGCAAAGTCGTCAAGTTTGGGTGTGGGGCCAAGTTTACTTGTAGAGAGCACGCTTGGCGGCACGCACGACGATGGCGGTGTCAGGGAACGAGAGCGCCTCGAGGTTGGCCGCGTATGGGGTGGGGACGGCAGCACCCGTGACACGCTCGACGGGCGCGTCGAGGTGGTCGAAGGCAAAGTCGTTGACGGTGGCGGCAATCTCGGCGCCGACTGAGAACTGAGGGAAACCGCTCTCGACGGTCACGATGCGGTTGGTCTTCCTGACCGACTCGAGGATGGTGTCGACATCCATGGGGGCGATGGTGCGGAGGTTGATGACCTCAGCCTCGACGCCCTCCTCCTTCTTGAGGATCTCGGCAGCCTGCATAGCGTAGTTCATGCCGATCGAGTGCGAAACGATGGTGACGTCCTTACCGGGACGCTCGATCTTGGCCTTGCCGATGGGGATGGTAAAGTCGTCGGAAAGAGCTTCCTGGGAGATTTGGAACGATTGGCCGTAGAGAATCTCGTTTTCGAGGAAGACGACGGGGTTGGGGTCGCGGATGGCCGACTTGAGCAGACCACGGCAGTCCTCAGCGGACCAAGGCGAGATGGTCTTGAGACCGGGGATCTGGCCGTACCACGCGGCGTAGTCCTGCGAGTGCTGGGCACCGACACCGGCAGCGGCACCGTTGGGGCCACGGAAGACGATGGGGCAAGGGACGTTACCACCAGACATGTAGTAAGTCTTGGCACCTGAGTTGATGATCTGGTCGATGGCCTGCATGGCAAAGTTGAACGTCATGAACTCGCAAATAGGACGGAGACCGGAGAGCGCGGCACCGACGGCAAGACCGGCGAAACCAGACTCGGTGATGGGGGTGTCAATGACGCGCTTCTCGCCGAACTTGTCGAGCAGACCACGGGTGACCTTGTAAGCGCCGTTGTAGCGCGCGACCTCCTCACCGAGGATGAAGACCTTGTCGTCCCGAAGCATCTCCTCCTCCATGGCCGAGTTCAACGCATCACGGACAGTGATCTCCTGGGGCTTGCCATCGGTGGAGGCGTTGCGCGAGCTGGAAGGGATGAAGGCGGTGAGGGCGGCAGGGTTGGTGGTGAGGCGCGAGGAGCTGGCAATTGGCGAGGCGTTTTCGAGCAAGCGCGAAGGCTGCTTGGCAGCAGCGGTGGTGGACAACGATCGGAGACCAGATCGGTGGGCGTTGACGCGCGCCAAGGAGGCAAAAGCGGAACGAGCAGCAGCCATTCTTGAGAATTGCAACGACGGCAGCGGCGACGATGGAGGAAGAATAGGGTGGAGGCGAACGATGAGATGGAGGTCGACGACGAGTCGAAGGGATGGGAGGATGAGGACGAGGGAGGGAGGAAGATCCGACAGAAACCGCAAAACGGAGCAGCAGCCAACGGAAAGATTCCCAAGAGCCGTCTTCGGAAGGAAGCCAAAGACAGCCACAGTAGCTACGCACGACCAGCAAAAGCGAAGAAACACCAACAACCAGCAGCCAGCAGCGCGCAGCCTGCACCCAAGGAAGAAACCCAAAAAAAAAAAAAAAAAAAAAGTGAGGAGAATTTTGGAAAGAGAGCGTGCCCAGCCACCTCAGACCTTTCTGGTGGGGGCACAACGGAAAGACTGAGCTGCAGGCTTGGTTTTTTTTTTTTTTTTTTTTTTTTTTGGCGTTGCCTGTATCGATAGGTGGATTGTCCAATTTGCAAATTTCAAGGCGGAAGCAGTCGATTTGTATTCGTTGACCCTGGCCCGGGCAATTTGACAGACGTTGCAACCACATGTTTTTGCAAAGCGACTCTCGAATTTGACCGGCAGCCTTGAATCTCGGACTTTGTTCGGCCACGCTTTGCAAATACAGAAAAAGAGAAGCACTTTCTTCTTCTGCTTTTTCCCAACAATGCGCGACTCAAAGCGCATTGATACTGTACAGTACAGTACACACTTTGAGCATGCTCACCGAGCCATCGGGAAGTTTGCGACTGCCTGGCCATGCCCGATCGGTCTGCGAACGGGCTTGCAAAGACTCTCAGTGGTCACAAGCAGCGAGCAGCGAAACTGGCTCGGGTGTGTTGGAAAGCTCAAGTCGTAGAACGAAGCCATCAGATGGCCCACAGGGTCTTGATCAAGCATGCTTGAACTTTTCTTTTTTTAATCGATGCGGTGATCATTCTGCTTAACTTAGGGGCAGGCAGGAACGCGCGCAACCATCCGTTCTAACACCATCGCGGGGAGCTTGAAACGTCCAAATGCTCGCCCTCGGTCTCAGTATCAAGGCGATTGCGGATGCCCCCGCACTGTTTTTGCTGCTTACTATTCTGACGTCGCCTCGAAGCCATGGTGCAGCGTTGAATACAAGATGACTTGCGTGTCGTTCCAGCATCGACAAGATAGGGTCGAGACGAGAGTTCAGTACAGCCAAACCGTAGTTTTGTATTTGCATGCTTTTCTCGCCTTTAGCGGTGACATCGGGGTGCTTTGACCCTGCAGTAAACAGCGCACAGCACAGATGTGGGAGGAATACCATAGCAGCAGGACGAGCATACCGAATTGTTCCGCACCGGCACTGCAAAGCACAGAGGGAAACAATCCTGTGTTGGGGCAGCGCCGAAAGAAGCGGAAAGATCCCACTCACCCAAACCTTGCAAATGATCTGCTTTTTTCCAAACCAAATGGCAAGTCTGAATCGTCAATCGGTGTGGAAGAGCACGTAGCTTGGGCCGATCCAATCCGATCCGATCCGGTGTCCGTGGTTTCGAATCTAACCGTACATCTAGGAAAAGCCCGATCGATTTGATTGTGGTCTTTCTCTCGCGTCGTAGAGATGAACGTGTGTGGTCTGATCACGGCGCACACGCCCGCCTTTCGATAACTATCGAGGCGAAATCAGAACAAACTACAGTACTGTCACTTTGCGTGGTTTTTTCTGACAGCGCCGTTCGGCTGCCGTAACGTAGTTTCTTGGTTCAGGAAGAGCCGGACCCGGGAAGTGCTCTCTCTCTCTCACAGACTCACTCGCGAACTCTTGGACTTGGCGTACGTACTGTCGACAGCAAATTTCGAGATTTCGAGATTTCGCATGCAAACCACCAACTAGCTCCGCATCGTCCACTCACCTCGACTCACTCCCCGGACTCAGCTTGTCTCTACGATTACCACTACCGCTATTCGGCATCAACACCGCCTCTGCGCTCTGATCTGGAGGCGAACAACTTGCACACCTGACCACATTTCTCCGCTAAGCACATTTGTGTGCCCAGCGTCCAACCTCCGTCACTTGGCTCAGCTTGGTCGAGAAACATCGGCAGCTGCAGAAACATCGAGCTCAGCATCCGTGTAGATTCACCAAAGGGACCCAGAAGAGCAGTCTACAGCATCTAGGATCCATCCCCGGCCTAACAGTCATCACACAAGGTGCAGGTGGACGCTCTCGCATCGGCCTTTCCGCTCTTTGCTATAGGCTCGAGCGATTCCGAAAATCAAGCAGTAGCGATCTGTGTATTGCCTTTGGAGCATACTGTTCTCGCCGCATAGCAACTCGGCATTGATACGCTCGACGCTCATCTGCTTCCGATACACTCTTAGCATATCAACACGCTGTTGCGCTTCTTTCTCCCAGGATGAGTGAGTGTCTTGCGATACAGCTTTCCTGCCGTTGTTTTCATAGTTATCCTCTAGCAATACTGACACTATGCCGCGGCGCTGCCTTCTTTGTTGCATTACAGTGGACGATCTCACCGAAGCTAGCAGCGACTACGCCGCCAACTCGTGGGTCACTTGGTTCCTCTCCACAAAGGGCAACGAGTATTTTTGCGAAGTCGACGAAGACTACATCCTCGATCGCTTCAACCTCACTGGCTTGAACGCGGAAGTGCAGCACTATCCACAGGCACTCGACCTCATCACCGACTCGCTGGAAGATGATCTATCCGATTCGATCAGGGACTCGGTGGAAGCGCAAGCCAAGCTGTTGTATGGTCTCGTACATGCTCGTTACATCATCACCACACGCGGTCTTGCAAAGATGCTCGAAAAGTACAAGCGCGCCGACTTTGGCCGATGTCCTCGTGTCCTCTGCTATCAGCAACCCTTGCTTCCCGTCGGTCTCAGCGATAACCCCTTCCAGAAGGCAGTCAAGCTCTTTTGCCCGAGGTGCGAGGACATTTACTCTCCCAAGAGCAGCCGTCATGGCACCATTGATGGCGCCTTCTTTGGAAGCACTTTTCCTCACATGCTCTTCATGGTGTACCCTAACGTTCTGCCGTCCAAGTCACCCACGTCGCAGTCGCCCTTTTTGCTCAGCGGATCCTCGCAGCACCGTTCCGATGCACGCACGCATGCAGAGCAGGCTGATGTAGACGACTCGATCATGTCGATTCCTGGTGGTGCAGGGAATGGCTCGTCTCTACCCGGCGCAACAGGCTCTTCGTCAGCCGTAGCCACCGCCGCAGGAAGCGCCGCAGCCTCGAACAGTGCGCCAGCAAACTCGACAGCTGCTGCTGCCGCCAAGGTCGAACGCTACCGACCACGCATCTTTGGCTTCCCAGTGCATGAGACGAATAAATTGCAGAAATGGCAGGACAAGATGCGCGACCAGCAGATCGAGCGACTGGAGAAGGTAGAAGCTGCAGGTGGGATTGCTACGCCAGGCGCTGCTGCTTTCTTCCGCAAAGCAGTGCCCGCAACGACTGGCGCTGCAACGGAAGGAGCATCCTCATCAGCACAGCCCATAGCAGCGGCAGGTACAGCTGCACTGGCTTCCGCGCCAGCGACATCATCACAGCAACCGCCATCCGCAGCAGCAGCTACTACCAGCACACCGTTGCAAAGCGTTCCCACGGACGCACAACAATCCTAGATTCGCCTCGTGCATTCCCCCCCGCTCTGAAGGCGTTCCATTGTACAATTGCATTTCCCCTTGACACCAGTGCACATTGCGCAGATTCGCACGAGGACCGACATGGCTGTATACCACATTTAGCTACCTCTCTCTCTCTTTGTCACGAATCGTAGCCCGATAATTCGTCGCCTATGCCGCTCTAAGAATCGGACAACACAGCCAATGTCAAAAGACACTTTCACCGCCCCGGCACGCCACATGTCTGCTCTCTCTTTTAGCCACTGTGAGCTTGACTTCCATCTCACTGTGCACATAAGCGACGCCGATTTGACACTGCGGAATCTCTCGGCGCATCGATATGCATTCCTGATGTTAAAAAAAAATGAGCGCGTCTGTAGCCCAGTTCTCTATCCACCATCACCCCCCACTACTAACTTAGTATCATCCCCAGCCATCCGTTCCAACCCCCAACCCTCGCTTAGAGCTGCGTGGAAGTCACGATCTCGGCAACCAACCTTCGCATATCCTCTGCTCTCTTCGCGCCTGCCTCCAACACCTCCTCGTGGTTGGCCGCTTCCGCATTATCCTGGTGCAACGTTTTCCTGACTGCATCCTCGACGTTTTCTCCGCCGAGTTGCTCGGTTTGGAGGGCGGATTCGAAGTCAAAGTAGGGTTTGAGGACGACTTTGTTGGTGATAAGCGAGATGGCGAGGATTTTGAGTCCGGCGTGCGTGGCGGCGATGACTTCGGGGACGGTGCTCATGCCGACGGCGTCGGCGCCGACGGTTTTAAGAAAGCGTGCATCGGCGCGGGATTCGTAGCTGGGGCCAAGGACATAGGCGTACGTCCCCGAAGCGAGGGACGAAGAGAGGCCGAGTTTTTGAGCTGCACGGTAGAGCGCCAATCGCAATTCCAAGTCGTAAGCGTTGGAGAGGGGTGGGAAGCGCGGACCGAGCACCGAGAGGTTGGTGCCGATGAGCGGGTTCATGGAGGTGAGTGTGGGCAAGGAGAGGTGGTCGTGTATTGCCATGATGGTGCCCACTTGGAACGAGTCTTTGAGGCCACCAGCAGCGTTGGTGATGATGAGGGCTTGGACACCGAGCAGCTTCATGATGCGGGTGGGGAAGACGCAGGTAGCTGCGCTGTGACCCTCGTATGTGTGGAAGCGACCTAAGCAGGCTACAACGGGGATTTTGATCGAGGATTGCGAGATGTAGCCAAAGGCGAGGGAGGATTTGTGCCCTTGCACGGTGCTGTCTGCGAATCCGGGGATGGAGGTGTAGGGCACATGCACAGCCGACTCTAATGAGGATGCAAGACCGGACAGGCCCGAGCCGCTACATCGTGTCGTGCGTAGCAGGAAAAGGTGAAGAAGGTCAAGTCAGCACGCAAGACAATCAGAGGGGGAGAGAAGAGGAGCAGGGGAAAGGAGAAAGGGGTGACGTACCAGATGATACCCCACTTGGGGCTCGCCAACTCGGCAGGCACTGCGGCACGAATCGCTTCGACAGCTTGCGCGAACTGCGCTGGCAAAGCACTCAGATCCACGTTGCTGCTGCTCATCGTGGTGTCTGCAGAGAGATGTCTATCGTAACTTAATGGTCTAGGCAGTGAGGTGGGGTGGGGGTGATGTTCAGGAAAGGGAGGGAGAGCGGGTGGAGTGTTGGTCGGGGGTTTTCTCTTCTTTTTTTCCTTCCAAGCGCCGCTCCGTCACGGAAAGGAAAGGGCCCACAGGCACCGACGGTTCTTCGATTTTCCCGGTGGAGGCGAAACCGCCGCGCCAAGCCCAGCAGAAAGCAAACACGCAGGCACGGGCCCAGAATATATCAGGGTCACACCAACAACACACCGCTACCAAACGGGTGCTGCAAACTTCATTTCGACGTTGCAATGGCGTGGTACAGCTCGGATGGTCGGATACAAACCCCACAAACACACAAAGCGACCCGGTGTGGAGTGGTGAGCGAGACTTGGAGGAAAGAGGCGATCGAGTACCGAGTTCGGCCATCTCCGAGAGACATATTTGACAGAACACGGCGTCACGAATGCCTCGTCAGGAGTGCGAGTACGAGTTATTGGACAGCTTCCCGGACGGTCCTGGGATGAACAATGATAACCACTCTTAAGAACAGACTGAGCGCATCGCCTACCACACGAGCACGATGTGCAAACGCAATCATGATGCATATATCACTATTCAAGCCTCGTCCTCGCTCTCATTATCGTCAGAGAGCATATCCACGGCTTCTATCGCTTCTATCGCTCTTTGCTGCTGTATGCGGTGTTGTCGAGCCGAGAGCAGCGTGGTACTGCTTGCCCTGCTCATCATCGCCGACGTCGCCGCTGTCGCAACCGTCGTCGGGGTGGAAGAGGACTGATCGGCCAACTCGAAGCTATCTATGTAGTAGTCCAGCTCCTCATCAAAGTTTCTATCGTCCTCATCTGCGTCGAACCATTGAGACCCTCGTTGGGCGCGACGCATCATCCAAGCGCTCACAGCACACGGGTGTACGCGCTTCCTTGCTGCTTCCGTGTCCGCGCCATCAGCGAGGTACTTTGGGAGGGCGATAGCGAGTTCGATGCGTACTTTGGGGGTGGAAGGGGGGGCGAGGCGAGGCTGGCGTAGCGCGCGCAGCCATGTGCGGTATTTGGCACCGTATCCGACGTAGTCTTTCTCTCCATGGCCGACCAGCAGAAGGAGTTGGAGTGTGGGGCTTCGATCGATGAGGATTTGGAGCGGGTTGATGCGGCCTGTCAGGTCAAGTTCGATTCCTGTTTCGGCGCTGGATTCGGGAGGAGGAGTGGTGGGGGACGAGACGATCATCGGCACGACCAGAGCGAGTCTTGTCAGTTGGGGTAAAGAGGCAAGTGCGGCTGCGGCGTGGGGTGTGAGCCTGAACCTCGGACCGTGCAGCTGTAACTGCGTAAGGTTGGTCCATCGGTCGGGCAGCCAAAAGTCGCGGTCAACATCTCCGCCATAATGACCCATCAAACAGTCGAACGCTTCCAACCTTGTAGAAAGCGCCGTGAGAGACCGCTGAAGGCCACGAGGTACACCTTCCAATCGCAAAGCCTGAAGGCGGTGGCAATGGGACAAGATGATCCGAATGAACGGTAACAGATCTTTCTCAAAATGCGACTGCGCCTGCGAGGCGTCAAACAGCGCTGGTCCATACCCGTGCTGAAGCGCGAGCAGGCTTCGTGCTCGGACTGTCAAGCTGCGGACCCTGGTGCGAGAGAGACTTCGGATGCCGAGTCGATCTTTGTCGAGCGATATCGCAAACGCGCGGATCTGCTGGACGCCGTACAGATGCAGGTCCGGGAGAAGAAAGGTGGAGAGGACCGCGCGGTGGCACACCCTGCTTACTCTTGCTAGTTCGAGCAATCGTGCGGAAGTTGGTTGCTCATTGTCAAGCACGATGTCGTGAGCAGCTAGGAGTACTATGTGAACGATGAGCTCGACTGGAAGCCGTGGATCGCCTAGTGTTGGATCTGGGGGTGGGGAGGTGGATGCATCGCTTGCGCCGCCGATGGTCTCGATGTGTTGCTGCGTAAAGACTGCTGTCTTTCGGCGTGGCTTGGGGGGAGCAGCGGAGTGGGTCCAGGATTCGGCGAGGCGGGCGAACGACCAAAAGGACTCCGGGAGCGTCATGTTACAGGTGGAAACATCGATCCAGATATGTGAGGAACGTCGTGGGTACGTTCCCTGAGCGGTACAGCAATCGCTGTCTACGGGATGCCTGCACTAGATTTGGGTGGCAAAATGGGTGTACGAGAAACGGGTGCGAGCAGCTGTAGTAAGTTCGTTGAAGCGGAAAGGCGTTGGGATGCGCAGGTGAAGGGTGTGATGGTGGAGGTGAAGCAGGGTGAAATTGGCGGTGCTCGCGATCATAGACAGTGGCGGCTGGGCTACGTGGAGATTTTTCTGTCGGCTTCTCTGCCTTGCTCACACTGTTTCACAACACCGCCCGGCGCATGTGCTGATACACTTTACCACTTTTGCACAACATATACCCACATCTACAGACCCTTGCACCTCCAAAGTCACGGGAAGACAGGATGAATGGGCAATTGATTGCCGATGCAAAGACACTTTGAGACATGCAAACAGAACAAAAGAAGGACATAAGGGGGGCGGCTAAGGGGATATATGAAGCCTAACCAAGCTCGATCGTGCAAGCGATCGAGTATGTTGCTTCTGGGACTGAAAGCCATTGATAGAGAATAGTAAACGAGAGTATGGGGAGAATGGTTGGGAAGGTTACATGGCCACACAGTTGCATCCTCCACCCGCGGGGGCGTACGGGTCCTCGCCCTTGCTAACAGGACCCCAAACCGAGGGTACGAGGTAGTCACGAGTGCTCTTGCAGTAATTAATCAGACTGGTCGGAAGTGCGAGAAAAGCAAGTGTCAAGTGTCAGCTTTGCATGTTGAAGTCATCCAACAAGGAGGAACGAGAAGCAAGTCTCGGTCTGGTCGACTGTCGTTTCTCAGAGTCAAGGGTGCTCTCACCAGACCCACAGTGCGGTTGCTCAGGGGCAAGGTAACTTACCTTTGACTGGCCTCGGAAACACGAATGCGCGGACGCTCGAGATCCTCTTTCAAGCGCTGGTTGTGCTCTGTGAGTCTGCGCAGCTTGAGCTCGGACATGGACTGCTTGTGCGGCTTAACGTTCATCTTTGCGATCTTGTTTGCAGGTTTTTCGGACGAAATGCGGGGGAATCGATGGGCTGTATACTGTTGGAAGCGACGTCGGAGCTCGTTTACCTAGCGATGTGGATGCGTCAAGCGATGGGATGGGAGGTGTGACGAGAGCAAGATGGATGGTGTGGGTGGCTGAGTAGCTTGAAAGGTGAGCTGGGAGAGGGTCCAAAGTAGGTGCGTGACGAGCAGATGCGAGAACAGCGCGCGTGCATTCACTCGGCCGTCTGGAAATTTCTGTGAATTCTCACAAGGTTCGAGCGGAAAATGGACAAATTGGAAGATTGATGGTCAAACAGATCGCTGGCAACCCGATTTACAGTACAGTATCAATCTGATCGCTCGGCAGCTCACAGCACAGCACAGCACAGCACAGCACAGCAGGGCAGGCTACAGAGATTTTCTTTTTCTTTTTTTTTTTTTTTCAGCGATAAGGAAATGCGAAATGACACAAATCAGCGACCGCCATCCCTTCAGAAGCGCACAAAGGTCGCGGTCGAGTCAATTACATTCATGCACAAGCCAGCTCGGCTTGCAGATTTCAGAAGAAAGCTAGGCCGGTCGTCGTCGTTCAAGTCCCTCATCGCAAACACCATCATCATCTTGGGCTCTTCCACCGCCTTCTCCCTTCTCCCATTCAATCGTCCAGCTCCCGCAACGGAACCGAGTCGCATCAGTCGCACACCGGCCAAACTCGTCTCTCGTCCTCTTGCGCTGTCTAGCCTCAGCTTCTCGGTCACGGTATGTGTTCAGAACACTTTGCTTTCCCACGTATCTTGATTTTTCCTTCATCACAACTTACAGGTCGATCCTCGTGCCACGCAAGGTTGGGTTGAGGCATTCGAGATCATGGAAGCGCTCATTGATCTATCCGCACTATCGTTCCCCAACAAAGCAGTGGAAGGGCCAATGACTGACTGTGGCTGCTCTCGTTTTCGTTCCGTCTCATTCCTCGTTCCACATCTCTCACGCACCGCACAACTACCAACCATCTCGGTTTTGATCGCTGTTGTCTCGTTGCGTCCGGTTCGCTACACACGACACGCCCTTCCGACCTGTTCCCGCCAACCGCTTGCTGTTCCCACGGCATGGTCCTATCGTCACATCTCCGCTTCGCTCGTTCTCTCGATGATCGGGCTCGGTATGGATCGGCTCGTTCTGGCGTGGCGACATCGTTACGATCAATCGCTGCAACACATGGCTTCATCTTGGGATCAACGCTGTGTGGCTCATGCGGCTTTGCGCATCGCTCAATTTCGCCCATGATCCGCATTCGCCGATGATCCTGTCGCTCTAACATTGCCGCCTTCTTTTTTTGCTCGCCTCGTCTATCTCGGCTCATTTTGGCGCGGTCCCCACACGTTGCCTCTGTTTTTGCTGCTGCTCGTTTGCACCTCTGTTCGACTTTGGCCCTCGTTGTGTTCTTCTTGCGGTTATTGCTTTTGCCGCCGCGGCTTGTTTGGGCCAAATTTTTGGTATCGCCGCGACCTCCGGACGCGCTCGGCTGCTATTCACCTCTGCGCTTTCCACTTTGTGGGCCAACGGCTCTTTCCGCGACGTCTTATTGGACGACGCTGTTATGCGCCTTGCTTTGCTGCTCTTTGCTCTGCACCTTGTTCCCCCCCCGGCGTTGTCTTGCTTGCTTGCCGAACACGCCCCCCCTCCTTCGGCCTTCATCGCTCCGCTGACCGTCTCCACCCGTTGTGGGTGGTGGTCTTCAATTTCTTCTCACTTTGATTCTTCTCCGCTTGACCCTGGATTGCTTCGTCGGCCAATCCGCTTTGCCCCTTGATCCCCCACATCCCGACCGCCAATCCATCCCGCACCTCGCCATTTTGACCCTTACTCCGATTTCATCCATTCTCTCCCTCCCTCTCTCTCTCTCTCTCTCTCTCTCTCTCTCTGTCCCTGCTCCTCCTCTGTCGCTTCCGAGTTCCCGCTGCATTCGCCGGTCCGCGCCTTCATCTCCTCTCTCTCTTATTACTCACCCCGCCTTTGTCGCTATCCCTTACGCCATCCTCTTTCCGCGCACCATCCTCGATTCCGTTGTTCAAACGCGTGTAGATGTCCACAGCTCGTCTCGGCGCTAACGCTAACACTCGAGTCCTGCTTTCCTCTGCTCGCCTTTACAAGACTCTTTCGTCTCGAGTCGCTCGCAGTGCCAACACCAGCTCTCTTTTGGCTTCCACTGCTCGCACTAACGTCTTGGCCAACAGGACCGCCTCGCTCTCGTTTGCTGTCAACACCAGGCTCTTTTCAACCACAATGTCTGCCCCTGGTAAGTGCAACGTATCGCTGTCTCTTGCCCTCCTTTCCCCCCCCATGCTGTCCTTTAACGATCTTCTGGCAGGTGTCCAACGTAGTCCATAGCTCGGTGCGCCGACTGCCAGTGTGTCCATCGAGCAAGCCGTCGAGCAGCTTGGTGCAGTTTTCACCTGCAAGCGGGGGGCTACTCTGGAGGGTCATTAGTGACTGTCCGGTGGGTCAAGCTAGCCCCAGACGACGCTCCACAAGCCAGAGCTGGCGGCGATGCGGCATGGCTTGTGAAGATTGCTTCGCCAAGCCATTTTCTTTATCAACGTCTCTAGCTGGAATGCGGACAAGTCGTAAACGTCGGCTTGTGCCATGCTAGTCGCTGCGATTCAAGCTGATGCGATAGCAAAGGGCGCCTAACAGCACGGCGCGGGTCGCGTTGAAGTTTTCATTACTCGACCGACTGTATTGCAAAGCCAGCCAGGGTCTTGCGAGATCGTGCATCCCGCGCTCCGTCGCACAGACTTGTATGCTTGCCTCTGCAACCGATTCTCCGCCGCTTTGTTTGCTTTGGCCGGCTCGAATTTCAGGTCGCTCTGCTAAGAAGCCCCCCGCCGCCTATGTGCAATCCGGCATCTTTTTCGTGCCGGAAGTTGCGGGTTGGACGCGCTTTTTATTTGGAATTTTGACCGGTCGCAGGCCAAGAGCTAAACAGAGCCCAGTCCCCATAAACCGAGTTGCACTCCACAATTCGTTCTTGGATAGCAACCCCCCCGCCTTGTAAACCCCCCTTCTTCCTCACCATCCTGCTCCTCCCGTCATATACACTCTCACCTTTCCTTCGCCGCTTCTGACACTGACACTGACGTGCCCTTTCTCGGACTCTGTCCTGCATCGCGAACTTCTCCACTCGCTCGCTCGCCCGCCATGTCAATCGTTCGTCCACGCGGTTCGGCTCCACCAGCCAAGATCAAGGTCGCCAACCCCGTCGTTGAGCTCGACGGTGACGAAATGACCCGCATCATCTGGCAAAAGATTCGAGAGGACCTCATCCTTCCCTTCTTGGACATCGACCTCAAGTACTACGATCTCGGCATCGAGCATCGTGATGCTACCGACGACAAGGTCACCGTCGAGGCCGCCGAGGCTATCAAGAAGTACAAGGTCGGTGTCAAGTGCGCCACCATCACCCCTGACGAGGCTCGCGTTAAGGAGTTCGGCCTCAAGAAGATGTGGCTCAGCCCTAACGGCACTATAAGAAACATCCTCGGCGGTACCGTCTTCCGCGCTCCTATTGTTCTTGAGGACCTCCCCCGTCCGGTTCCTGGTTGGGTCAAGCCTATCATTATTGGCCGACACGCTTTTGGTGACCAGTACCGATGCCAGAATTTCGCCGTTGACAAGGCCGGCAAGTTCACTATGCAGTTCACCCCGGAGGACGGCTCAGAGCCCCAGAAGTGGGACGTGTTCAGCTACCCGCAAGGTGGCGGTGTCGGTCTTGCTATGTACAACACGACTGAGTCTATCACTGGTTTTGCACATGCCTCGTTCAAGATGGCGCTGGAGAAAAATATGCCGCTCTACATGTCGACTAAGAACACCATCCTCAAGGCATACGATGGGCGTTTCAAGGACATTTTCGAGCACCTCTACGAGTCGACTTATAAGAAGGACTTTGAGGCAAAAGGCCTGTGGTTCGAGGCGAGACTCATCGATGACATGGTCGCCCAGATGATCAAGTCTGAAGGAGGCTATGTTATGGCTCTCAAGAACTACGACGGTGAGTATCCAGTTCCCCCCATCCCCTACTTCCCTACTTCGGCTTGTTAGATAAAGATGAATGCTGACGTGTTTCCCGGCGGGTTTGACGATAGGCGATGTGATTTCCGATATCACAGCGCAGGGGTTCGGCTCGCTTGGCCTGATGACGAGCGAGCTGATCACCCCGGACGGCGATATTATGGAGTCGGAGGCCGCCCATGGTACCGTCACCCGCCACTACCGTGAGCATCAGAAGGGTAACGAGACCTCGACTAACTCGGTCGCGTCCATCTACGCGTGGACTCGCGGTCTGGCATTCCGTGGTAAGCTCGACAAGAACGACGACCTCGTCTACTTTGCCAACGCACTCGAGGAGTCCTGCCTCGATGCTATCAAGAGCGGAAAGATGACCAAGGATCTCGCGTTGGTGTACCACGGCAAGAACATGAAGCGAGAGCACTATGTGACGTAAGTTATTCCCACGAGCGAGAAGGTGGCGTGCGTATGCGGGTCGGTTACTGACGGTTTGGTTTGCGCGTTTCATGGCTGGTTACAGCACGATGGAGTACATTGACGAGGTCGCTAAGCTGCTCAAGGGCAAGCTCAAGGCCCGCGGGGTTGAGGCTGGTAAGCTCTGAGCGGCCGGTGTGGCATAGCAAAGCGGGAAGAAGTCGGGAAGTACTGGGCGGAGAGATGCGCCATTGAAGTTTCTCGTACATCAACACATGGCTTCAACATCATGTTCGTGCAATGTTTGGTCTGTGACTGCGGGTGTGTGGTTCCGCGCAGAGAGGCCCAGGGTTGGGTGCGCTGGGTAGGCACAGCACAGCACAGCATAGAGAGGCTGTCGTGCTGAGCAGGCTTTCCCCTCGCGCTCAGTTTCCATAGATTGCTGCTGATGCAGATTCCTATCTGCTGCAGGCTCGGCTTGCGCTTTAGGTTGAGGTATGCAAAGCAGGACGTCGAGGCTCGATGAGCTCGCTCATGCCGACTTCGCCGCGCAGATTCCCCAGCGATTTGAAAGGAGCTACCCGGCCATGTCGGAATGCAATCGCTTGCGTGTCACCAGAGTGGGGGGCAACGATGCCATTGCTCTCACCCGGTCTCGTTGCCGTGCTCGCCAGGGACAGCGAAACGGAGTTTCCAAGCGACGTTGGAGCAACAAGAAGTTTAAAGAAGTGCAATGAGCTTCTCTCTTTGCATCGCTCAGGTGAGACAGCAAGCATGTATACGGCATCGAGAAGCTGTTTGGCAAGCAAGAGAGCAAGGTAAGGTCGTGTTTGGCATCCTCCACTTCGCCTTTGCTGCCCTGTTGAACAGACTGGTACAACTCGCTAGCAGTGTGGATGTCGTTCAAGCGCTGCTTCAGTATCGCCCTTTAGTGTCTTGTAGTTGTCGTTGTCAGGTCGAACTCGATCCCAGGCTCGGTTCTGTTTCAGCGCTAGTTGGTTTGCAGCACACGGTGAGGCTCTTCTCGGCTAGCTGTGTCTCAAAAAGTTGTAGAACAAAGGCCCATTACACCACATACTCGACATAGTGTGTGACTGTGCTTTGTGGGACGAAGCAAAACGGTGTATTCTGTACTGTCGAAGGTTTCTGCTACAAGCGACTGCAGTGAAGGATCTTCCTTGATCCTCGCTCCTCTTCCCGCTTGTACTTCGCAAAGCTCATAGCAGAGTAGGACCGTGCACTCGCGTCACAGCACAACCAACTCTGCCCTCATCCAATTCCAGTTCCAGTACCAGTTCCAGTTCCTTTGGGCAACCCAGCGCAAACCCAAACCCAAACCCAAACCCAACCAATTGCAAACACTGCCAGCTGTGGAGGCAGAACTTGACAGCTGCGATCCACTCTCCTTCCTAACATGACCACTGGAAAGCATGCTTCGGGAGATAACAGCGCCAAAAAACAGCCTAAAAATCTGTTAGTGCATCTGACGTGCCTCGGCTAGATACAGTATCTGTCAACCACTCTCGCGGATCATGGAGAATATATTGAGCTCGCTTGGGTGTGCATCCTTATCGGGGGTGGTGGTCACTACAGGGAGGATGGCTCAGATGGTCTGCATGAATGGATGCATGGGTGGGGTGGGGTGGGGAGGGGTGATGATAGGCAGGGTCAAGGGTGAGGGTGGGGGATTATGCCGGCAACTAGTACCAGATGCCTGCACGAAAGTCTGCGCATTGCCAAGACCCCCAATTTGCCCTGCTCGCTCGCTCGCTTGCACCTTCCATTCCTGTCCCAGTCTGATCGAAGCACTGCTTATCTCTTTGCCGACCAGGGGCACCTACCTGTATTTCCTCGTCATTGCGCTTTTAATGTCATCGTCTGTACCATACCATGGTTCCACCATCTGAGCCTCCCAGACTGTGTCCGTTACCGCCATCGCTAGATCTCTTTGTGAAAGTCGTCTGCACCCTCGAATGTCGGATGTGGTGACCACACTTATCTCCCCATCACAGACATGTTTGTCAACATGCTAAGAGGTGTTAGTGGCATCAGTGAGTTTGATGAGCTCATCACAATGGTAGGCGGTTTTACATCGTATCACAAGCCCAAATTTCAGTGAGGACAGCGTTGGGCTATGTGATTGGCAGGTGTGAGAGATAAGAGCTCACACCAACGCTTTCGGTTGATGCACTTTGGAAGACACTTGCTCTGGATCTTTGGAACTGTGCTCGTGGAACGACAGTGTTCGAGAGATATTGTTAGGGAAAGCCCAGCATGATGGTGGTGATTCACGGTTCGATTGCTCCATAAGTGTCGTCAAGCGTCCTCATACATGTCCCTCGCGGTCAGTTCAAAAAGTATAAAGACCACCGCCCACCACCGTCCCTCGGCCGTCTCAAAAGCAGATCTCATCAACGCTACAAGCCATCCTTCACACACACACACATACAAACGCCCAATCGCTTTTTCATCTTTCAGAATTTCAACAGCAACATGAAGTTCTTCAACTCCCTCCTTATGCTCTCTGCACTCGCCGTGGCATCCACCGCCTTCTCCGCCCCCCTCTCTACCACTTCCAGCATGGACCAACTCTCGAAAAGGGACGAATCTGATGTGGTCCAAGAACTGAACAATGTGCTGCATGACCTCGGCTTGCGCAAGAGGGACGTTTCTGACACAGCCAGCGCCGACGTAACCCGCAGCGAAAGCGCCAACCTCATTGACGACTTGAACCACGCTTTGCAGGATCTCGGTCTGTAAGCTCTGGACGACGTTCCCGATGCTCGAAAGCGGAGCCAAAGGATCGATGTCAAGAACATCTGCAACATTCTTTTTCATTTTTTCCCTCGTTTCAGTCGCTTGAATTCATATCAACTTCGTACATTTCAAAACACTGCAGCTTGGATCCTGTTCGAGCGATTTGTGGTGTGTAGATGTGCAAATTACAAGAACTTTTTGTGCTGGCTGCACTTGCTATCCTACCAAATTGGGATCAGGATTGATCACAGGACTTTCTCAACACTGGCAAAAGCAGCGGAGACAAAAAGAGAGAGAGAGAGAGATGGAGGAACGGGAGGTTCTTTTTGAAAAAGAAAAAGAAAAAAAAATCGCTTGCCCCGTACTGGGCTCGAACCAGTGACCTTCTGTTGTAACAAACTCAGATGAATTCTGAGGCATCGCGGGTATTAGACAGATGCGATAATCCAACTACGCTAACGAGGCTCGCTTGTTCCAACAGTTCTCGCGTCGCATCCATATTCGCACCCCTATATAAATCTCGGCTCGAGGTCGTGAAAGTTGCTCGAGGCGTTGCAGTAGATGCCTAAGTTCACGCATGCTTTACAGGTAGGGTAGGTGCTGGTTATGCAGTGCTTGCGTCACGAGCTGCGGTGGTCGTGTGGGAGTGGAGGGAGGGCGGGCGGTCCGTGCTATACGGGGCACCAAGTGGCGCTTGAAGCTAACTTTGTGGGTGCGGAATTTGACAGCTGCGCAACACACTCGATGTATGGCAGGTTGGATTTGGTCTGCTTCGGTATCCGTTTTCGAGAATTGTCATCGATCACCACAGACACACTAAACTGTACCGTGAATCCCGGCCTTGAGCAGGGATCGAGTCGACCTCTGGTTAGCGGAAGCTGTAGTAGTTGGCGGTATCAACGCGAACGCCGCATGGGGTGTGTGTGCGTGCGTGTATGGGATGAGGTGGTTGCGCCCAATGCGGCTAGCGTATGAAGAGACGGGATCCGAACGCTCCGCAGCCAGCATGAAGCGCGACATTATGCTGTGCTACTAGCACCACTCTCTAAAGTAGTGCTGCGTCTCTACGCTGTACGCAGGCTGTTGAAAGGCTACTACTTGCTGCGGCAGTGCAGCAGCAGCAGTGTGTGCGAGCGTGCGCGGTGTCCGAGCGAAGGGGGAGAAGCATATATTCGCTGCTTCCACGGACCCCCTCCACCCCCGTCCCTCCCTTCCTCTAAGCTAGCAGCTGCAGCTGGCACCGTGCACACATTCTCAAGCAAAAACCCCTCTCACTCCAATTGACAATGCGCACAGCAACAACGCTCTGGACGCCAGCGGCGCTCCTCTTCCTTTCTATCGCGCTCTTGGTGCAGAAGACGCAAGCAGCACCCGCAGTGGGCGGCAAGACGGATGTCGGCCGAGGCCAGGACGGGGTTGTTGTTCGGTTCTTGAAGAGGTGCGGGATGCTGGGGATGCTCGGAGGTGGCGATGGTGGTGGTGGTATGATGCCTGGTTTGGGGATGTCGGGCGGGGGGTTGCCCGGGTTGCCGGGGTTGCCGGGGTTAGGCGGCGGAGCGGGTTCTTTGATGGGTGCTTCCGCTGGCGGAAGTACAGGTGGGACTGGCGCTACCGCTTATGGTGATACTTCCTCAAATGGCGGCGGAGCTGCAGGCGGGGCTGGAGCTACGACACCTCCTTCCAACGGCAACGATAATGCCGCTCCCAGCCCTGGCCTCGGCGGCGCTGTTGGAGGAACAAGCCCCCCCACTAATGCAAACACGAATTCCGGTACGGCTGCCCCCACCACCGAAGGCACTGGTGGTAGCACTGCTTCTGGCACTACTAGTGGATCAGGGGCCTCAGGAGCAACAGAAAATTCAGGTTCGGGCACGGGTACGGGTACGGGTACGGGTACGGGTAGCGACGTCAAAGGTGCGCAAGACCCGAGCATGCAGCAGTCTTCTGCCACCACGTCTGGCTCGAGCACGAGCAGTGGTGAGCGGACACCAGCGAAACGCAAGCGCAAGCGCTCGCCGCTGATGATGGGCATGGGCGGCATCCCTGGACTCGGCGGCATGGGCGGAGGTATCCCTGGGCTCGGCGGCGGAGGAGGCATTCCTGGACTCGGTGGCCTGGGAAGCATCCCAGGGCTCGGCGGTGGGGGAGGCTTGCCTGGACTCGGCGGCGGGGGAGGAGGTATCCCTGGGCTCGGCGGTCTGGGAGGCTTGCCTGGGCTCGGCGGCGGGGGAGGAGGCATCCCTGGACTCGGCGGTCTGGGAAGCATCCCTGGGCTCGGCGGCATTGGAGGCGGAACTGGCTCCTCCTCTAATTCAAACACGAATGGCGATACTTCTGCTTCCACCAGCGGAGGCACTGGTGGTAGCACAGCATCCACGCGGAGACGCAAGCGCAAACGCTCTCCACTGATGATGGGCATGGGCGGCATGGGAGGCATGCCTGGCCTTGGCGGGCTGAGCGGTGGAACTGGAGGGCTTTCCTCTCTCATGAGCGGTGGTGGTATTCCCGGCCTCTCCTCTCCCTCATCATCCCCATCTTCCTCCTCCCCTTCTTCTTCCCCTGGCGGCTGCCCGCCCCTCTACCTCATCTTCGCTCGCGGCACCACCGAACTCCAAGGCACCTTCGGAATCGTCGGCCGTCCCCTCTGCACCGGCCTGCAAAGCCAAATCCCCGGCACGCAATGCTACGACACCGTCTACAGCTCCGACGCCGAATACATGGTTTCCCCCAGCACAGGTGCCAACACCGCCTCGCAATACATGGCGTCCATCTCCTCCCGCTGCCCTTCGACCAAGTTCGTCCTCGGCGGCTACTCGAAAGGTGCGATGGTGGTGCATAGGATCCAGGGGAGGAATGTGGTGGGAGCGGTGACGTTTGGTGATCCATTGAAGGCGCAACCGGTGGCGAGTACGAGTAATTTCAGGACGTTTTGTCAGATGGGCGATCCGGTGTGTTTTAATGGGATGAATGTGATGGCGCATGTGTCGTATGCGATGCAGGATGTGGGGACGGCAGTGCAGTTTTTGGTGCAGGCGTATCGAAGCGCGGGTGGGGGAACAGGGGCGGGGGCACCGACGGGTGGGACAGGCGCCACAGCGACCAACTCGGGCAGAGGCACGGGTTCGGGTTCGGGTGCAAGCTCAGGAAGCGCACCAGGTGGTCTCGCTGGTGGACTTGGTAGACTTGGTGGTGGAAGTCCAATGGGCGGAATCCCCGGATTGGGTAGCCTTGGTGGCCTTGGTGGCCTTGGTGGCCTCGGAGGCGGAGGAAGCGGAGGACTCGGCAGCTTTGGCCTAAAGAAACGCTCTTCCTCCTCCCCACCCTCACTCACATCGCACCACCACAACCACCGACATCGACATCGCCTGCACCGCCCACAGCTCCCGGCGCAGTAGCACACAACCATGTTCCGTCCGATCCAATCGCTCCGTCCGTGTTCGTGTTCATGATGACATGTCGTAATGCAAACGTGCGCTGGCTCGCACATAACGAACATTGCTGCGCGAAAGTGTGTGTGCTGTAAAAGTAACGAGATGCATTGCAAAAGGGGGTAACATATCGAAGCAAGAGAGAAAGGGGAAGAAGAGAGCATAGAAAAGAGCGACAACGAAGCGAGACAGAGAGGAGTGGATGAAAATGTACAAGCGGGAGATTGGCAAGGGGAGAGAATATAGTCCGTGGTTGAGGCGAGGAAAGTAGATAGTGTCGGCAGTGAGATGCAAGATGCAGGCTGGCTGTGCCGTCTAGACCATCTCTCGCAGTAAGATTCGCAGTGGTCTGTGTTGGAACAATGGCATGGGGTTGCTGAATGGGCTGTATTGCTGATCTCGAGCCGAGCTCGATGCGACGATACGGTCATCAAGGCTGCCTGTATGATCGTAGATGAAGAATACGCCATATCACGATTGGCTTGTTACCGCGACCGACCATGCCTCAGATCGGACACCATGTTTTAAAGCAAGACAGCAGCGGCAGCAACAAGAGCGACGCACATACACGTCACCGAAGCAGCAGCGCCCGACATGAACTGCGGCGAACTCAACAGCGAAAGAGCACCACTCGACGAACCCATGCCGGAACCCTGATTGAGCGCGCTACCAGCGTTCGAGTTGTTACCGTAACCTGGAATCGTGGTGAGGATCGTACCTCTAGAGACGGAGGGCGCTGGAAGGACGCTTGAGGGTGGCGGAGTGTAGCCAGAGATGATCTGTACACCAGTGTAGGTGGTCGCGACACCGGCACCACCACCGGCAGCAGCCTGACGCTTTTCGAGAAGAGGAGCTTGCGAAGGTACTGCTGCGTTGGGGTTTGCTGATGCGAGGGTGATGAACGAGAGAACGAGGGCGAAAAGCGCCAGAGCGATGCTGGTTGATCGCATCGTGTCGATGTGTATATCGATGAGTGGAGCGGGATGATGATGGTAGTGATGATGATGAGATTGATGGATCGCGCCAAGGCCAAATTGTAACAGCAAACTGTAACTGCAGCAACAGCACTGCCAGCGTGCTGTCGAATTGAAACTGACAATTCACTTTCACTTTGCATGCTTCTGTGTTGTGCCGCGCCCAAGCCGATTTGTATTTTGGCCGACAATTCACTTTTTCTGACAGCCCAAACCCGAAAATTGAAATCCCAACGCGCCTCTCTTCTCCGCCGTCGATCTGAATATCGCCTCCTGAGCAAATACAACTTTGTAAATCACAGCGCATCCATGGCATGAAGTGAGCAGCAGAGCGCAGCATTTTGACGTCAATAGCGGCACTGCCAGTTCAACCAAGAATTTTCAACATGCGTGTTGAGCATCAATCTCACATTCTTTGAACGAAATTGACCAACTCGGACGAAAAAGGAATGCTGCACGGAACACTTTCTGGCAATCGATCGGAAGCAGAAAGAACAAGATCAAGAAGAAAGCGAAAAAAAAAAATAATCTTGTGCTTCCACACCTCGTCATCCTTTTTCCTCTCCTCATCATCCCATCATCCCAAAGGACGCACATACACACACACACACACACGCAGCAACTCGCCGCCTCTTTGCATTTGCTACTGCTGTTGTCATTATTACATGGCTCATCTCCGTCTGGCTACTGCCACTGCCAACAACACACGCATCGCAATCTGCACTCGCTCTAGCGCCTTCCTTCTCACTTTCACACCTAGCACGGCGCCTGCTCCTTTCTCAACAGTAAACGCTCCAGTAGCTAGACGCGTAGCTGTTCGCGCTTTCGCAACAACCCCTGTGTCCGCGGCAAAATCACATAGACTCAACAAGATGCCTCCCAAGAAACAGGCCGTGGTCGAAAAGATCCGTCTCGGTCGCCCCTCGAATAACCTCAAGATGGGTATCGTCGGTTTGCCCAACGTCGGCAAGTCGTCGCTCTTCAACGTGATTGCAAAGTGCGATTTGGGCAAGTCGGCCAACTTTCCTTATGCTACCATTGAGCCCGAAGAGGCGCGCGTGCCCGTGCCGGACGACAGGTTTACCTGGTTGGTCCAGCAGTACAAGCCCAAGTCAGAGGTGCCGGCCTTCCTCACCTGCATCGACATTGCCGGTTTGACTGCAGGCGCATCCACCGGTGCGGGTTTGGGCAATGCTTTCTTGAGCAACGTCAGGAGTGTCGACGGTATCTTCCAGGTGGTTCGTGCGTTTGACGATGCCGAGGTTATCCACGTCGAGGGTGATGTTAACCCTATCCGTGATATGGAGATCATCTCGACCGAGTTGAGGTTGAAGGACATCGATTGGATCGAGAAGGCGCTCGACAACGCCAAGAAGAATGCGAGGAGTGCCGGTAACGTCAGTCTCGAGGACAAGAAGAGAAAGGAAGAGGTTGGCATCATTGAGAAGCTCCTCAAGCACGTCCAGGAGGACAACAAGGATATCCGCAAGGGCGATTGGACCAACAACGAGGTACGTATTCTTTGCTTCGTGCTGCTACTCGTGCTGCGTATGGTGGAGCGAGCGAGGTGGTCTCGCTCAGATGATTATAAAGAGCGCGCAACTTGAGACGCTCGACAATTCTAATAACCCAGCTCGTCGATGGCCCATCAAGCCAGTATGAGATAATTAGTATCCAACTGATCCTTATCCCACACAAAGCGAAGCTTCCATCTCGCTTCACCACGCACACAGTAGCAGCAGTATCACCGGAGGCAGTCTCTGCGGGAAACACACTCACTGACATTCTCTCTTCCTCCTCCTCCTTCATTGCTGCTACGCTAACTGCAGGTCGAAGTGATCAACAACCTCCAACTGCTCACCGCCAAGCCGGTCATCTACCTCGTCAACCTCTCCGAACGCGACTACGTGCGCAAGAAAAACAAATGGCTCCCCAAAATCAAAGCCTGGATCGACGAGAACAACCCAGGCGATCTCCTCATCCCCTTCTCCGTCGCGCTCGAAGAACGCCTCCTCGCCCTCGGCTCCCCCGAAGCCGAAGCCGCCGAACTCGCCACTCTCGGCGACAACATCACCGGCGCACTAGGCAAAATCACCAAAGCCGGCTACGACGGCTTGGATCTAGTCCGTTACTTTACAGCTGGTCCGGACGAGGTGAGAGCATGGACGTTTAGGAAGGGGTTGAAGGCGCCGGAGGCGGCAGGGATTATTCATACGGATTTCCAGAAGAAGTTTGTGTGCGGTGAGGTGTTCAGCATTGATGATATTAAGGAGCATGGGAGCGAGGCGGGGGTTAAGGCTGCGGGCAAGTATAAGCAGATTGGTAGGGAGTACAAGGTGCAGGATGGTGACATTTGCTACTGGAAGCACGGGTGATCGACCATCATCCCATCCACCATTCACTTTGGGTTTGTCGTCTACGTCTCGTTTGCAATAGCACTATTCCCCCACCATCTCCCATCGTTCAGAGAGCGTTGTGCGTAAAAGTGGGCTCAGTGTTTGCAGGATTTCGCGCGCGCCAGTGACGGCGAAAGAGATCGACGCAGCTGCGGCCAACCCCTACACAAGCTCGAGCCCTTCTCTTCACACATTTATCTCGTTCATCAAAGTTCATCAAATTCCATTGCTGCATTGCTGCCATGCTATATCATCTCTAACTCCTCCTCCTCCTCCTTCTTCTAACCCTCCTCATCCACCAATTCGGATGGACGAGATTTACGGAAGCCTCTGCTGCATCTCGACAAAGTTCGGCGTACCGGCACCGCTGACGGCATCCCAACCCTTCTCCGCCGGGAATCCGGTGGTGTTGCAACCCACGCTGCTGCCCTGAGTGATATCATTCAACGCCGGAGTTCCCAGCCACTTAGAGTAGATGAGCGGGTTAAGGAAGCCGAGCGACGACTGGCCCTGGCTGATCCTGAAATCGTTCAGCAGGCCGATAACGCTGGAGAAGGTAGGGGCTGATGCGGAGGTGCCGTAGATATGGTAGTTCGCACCACCGATTCGAATGACGTAGCGGGAACCTTGGGCCGAGACGTCCGGGTATCCGCGGCCCGAGGAGTTGTACAGACCCTTGTACTTCGATCCGAGTGACTGGATGTAATCGAGCACGGGTCCAGTCTGGTACCAAGCGGTAGGAAAGTAGTTGCTGAAACCACCACCCGAGTAGAAGCCGGGGAGGTCACCATCAACAGCGATTTCAGGGGAGAAGTTCTGGGTAGCACCCACCGTTGTCGACCACGGGCACGAAGCCGGGAACTCGGGCAAGAACTGGTACGTTCCCTTCGGACTGGTAGCACCATTGGACACACAAGTGCCATTAGCACCGACACCGCTATCCCCAGACGAGTAGATGGTCGACACACCACGTGCACCGAGCGCCATAATGTAATTGCACACCCTCTCGGCATACGCCCTCGGCACACTCTGCTCATCATCACCGTACGAAGTGGAGAGCACCTTGGGCAGATCATCGTCGGGGAGCGAGAGGAGGTAGTTCATCTGCAGCTCGTACGGCTCGTTGGTGTTGTTCACCGTCGCCGCATCCGGGTTGAACGGAGGCGAGCCCGCAGTGGTGTAGTAGGTGAAGGGGACGGGGAAGACAAACCCGCCCATCGTCTGCACGTCCAGGTTCGCCTCGTCACCGGGCTTGCTCTGCAAGTTCAACCCGCCGGCGATGCTCTGCACGGTAAAGTTGTATCCGGCCTTAGCCGCGTCGGGACGCTGCTGCGAGAGGTAACCCGAAAAGTCGGCAAAGTTGGCATACTGGCCCAAGAACCCGCTGATTCCGAGCTTAAACTTGTTGGCCGCCTTGGGCACGTAGTCGACCGTCTTGTAGAACGTGCGCAGACACAGCGACGTGACTGCCGTGGTGTTGCAGACCGACGGGGTGCCGTCTTTTCTCGAAGAGTCAGAGTTGGTGACGTCGGCGATGTCGAGCTTCTTGAGGATAATCTTGGCGGCAGCAATGTCGCTCTTGTGCGCACGGGGCTCGGTGAAGAGGGTGAGGGGACCAACGTAGTCGAGGTGCTCCGAGACGTGTTCGGGGAGCGAGTACTGCTCTGCACGGACGGCGAGGGTGCCGCTGCGCTTGTGCTCGTAGACGCCGAGGTCGGCGTTGAGCAGCTCCCTCGCCTTCCACACGGGCACGTGGACGGTGAAGGTGTCCTTGGACGGAGAGCGGGCGGCGAGCTCCTCGTCGATGTGGACACCGGCATCGCGCAGCCACATCTCGACTTGCTCGACGGTACGCTTCTGGGGCTGAAGGTAGGAGGAGACTTCTTCAGCGGAGAGGTGCTGGCCGTAGAGTTGGTGGTCCGGGTCCGAGGTTTGGCGGAGACGCTGCTCGAGGGCGGAAACGTCGGACTGCCTGAGGGCGAAACGGAGGGCGACGGACTGGTGGTCGTCGGCGTCGGATCGGCGCACCCAGGTGGCAGGGACGGTGACGGACTCCTTGACGACGAGCGAGGGGTCGCGACGAACGGCAGCGGCGTCGGCCATCAAGGCCAACGACGTAAAGGCAACCAGTGCCTTGACCGTGACCAGCTTCATCGTGTACAACGACTACTGGTGGTGGTGGTGAAGAAACACAGGAGGTGGAGGAGGCGGGATCTATGCAAGCAAGGCGAGGCGTGCAGGGAGGTGGTGGGATAGGGTTGAAAGGGGGGATGGGGGGGGAGGAGACGGATGGAAGGGATATGTCGTTTTGTTTGCGTGCAGGACGGTGGATTGGAGGATTATATACCCGACTCGCAACGACTTGGAGACAAGGTCAGACGGATGGAGCACAGAGTCACAGAGCACAGGGCACAGTGCACAGTGCGCCCGAAGGCTGAAAGGCTAGAAAGATCCTCGACGAGGGGCACAATGGAGCCCGTGCACCGCCAACGATTGGGTTCCAAGGGTGAAGGTGCCGAAGTGACCGGTCGGCAATGGCAACAGTCGCGCAGCGTCGGCGCCAATGTGATTTTTGTGCAGCAAAGTGATGTCTGTACGCCATCTTGGGAACTAATACCGAGGTGACGGGAGTACAGGTGCGGAAGAGGAAGCGCCGAACACACTCCGCAAAGCCTAACTTGGCTCTCGAGGGGAAAGATATGATCAATGGCACACGATGCATGAGTGTGCGCATGTTATCCAGGCGAGGTCCGTCTGCGAAGATCCAAGCGTCGCAAGAAGGAGTGGAGCGCTGCGCTAGTGCTGGGAGAGCGGATCAGGGTCTTCCATGGAACTCTTGATGTCTTCCGCTTTTGCCGCTTCTCTTGCAGGCGAACAGGGTTTTGGCGAGCGGGGCGATATCGACGGCCAATCGCAGGACTGTTGGAACTCGTCAAGATCAGGTTCAACTCAAGCTTTACAGCAAAGGTGCAGCAGAGCTAGTCGAGGGTAGCGCAGGAACACAGCAGTGAGAGCACGGCAGCCTGGAGATACTTTCCCAAAGAGTGAGACGCTACTAAAGCGAGATCTGAGACACCCCCCCGTATTGCAACGCAGACTGCTCAGTGAAGGTGCAGAGAGGTACTTGCGCATGCCCTTTGACGCACTGTGTGTCCTCGTGTCCACTCTTAGGACACCATTTCATCTTGTTCGCTCTCTTTATGCCTAGACACGTTGAATAAGGCTGACCCCTGATCCCCACCCTGCGGCTTTGATGACCGTGAGGAGTCCACAAGACCGGTGGATATCGTGTAGGAGTGGAGATGCGAGCGCGAGAGTGCGGGATAGAAAGAGGTGCCGTGGATGATTGGATGGATTATGGCGCGCCGTCCGACGGCAAAAGGCGGCAGTAACAATGCTATATAGCTGCGATCATATGAGCAACGAACCCACCGTCAACGGCATGATTTCACTCGAGGGTTGGACAGGATATGCACGCAGTTACGACATGCTACAGTACGGTACAGTACAGCCGTGGTAAAGTTACGGAGCATCGTGCGCCGCTGCATCCATCGGCCATCCTTACCCTCTCTCTGCGCACCTGTACAGTACTGGGAAAGGGAAGAGGCCTGTTCCTGTTTGGCCGGGAGAGCAGATTTTAGCGCGGTTCGCTTATGCAGCCTCCCCATCGGCTAATTTCTGTACCAACTTCTCATCTCTTTCATTACATATTTTGGGCGTCGTCGTTGGCCGGTGCGAGCGCTGCGGAGGAGCTTCATCGCACTCGTTATGCGAAATAACCGTTGTCACAAGAAAGAATGCTTAAGCGAAATGCAAGGGTAAAGGATGATGGAATTGAGAAGGCAAGTGTTTTGGATCGGCTGAGTGAGCTTTGTAACTTCGTGCTCAGCGGATCATGCCTATCGGCCGTATGCTGACTAATTACATCGCCGATACTTCCAAGGTCGGAACTGCATGAGATGTTGACCCGATCCGGTGACACCGTTGGCTGTACAGCAGATGGAAGCAAAGGGTGGGCGATGGAGGATCTTGCCACGAAAGGCGAAGCGACTGGTGAAGTAATAAGCTAAGGCTGCAGTCGCAGATGACTCTATCTTCTGCCTACTGCGCAAAGGATGGCCGTGTGATCTTATGGGTAGCATTGATCCGAGAGTGACTCTAGGATAAACCATCAGGCTTCACGGCCCATCCTTCCCATCCAGCCTTGTATCTTTTGTGTTCAGAAGATCTTGCATAAGCGCAGCAGCAGGAGGCGCGGTGGTAGTTGTTCTATCAAATGGCAGCGCCCAAGGTTGTAACGGGAGCTGAACCCTCACAGTGATATTGTTAGATTTTCACATACACACAACTAAGGGTCTTCGATTGTTGAACGGGATCGGGACTGGTGCTGGTTCTGATCTTGAATGGTAATGGTGGCATCAAGTTTGCCGGAACAAGAAAGGGTGATTCTTTTTCTCGCGAGGAAATAGGGGAGCAGAAATTTGTGAACGAAAATGCAAAAGACGACCCCAAAAACCAGCTTAGAAATGTTTCACATCTTTCCCGCATCATGCAGCCTATCGAACCAAAATCGAATCGAATCGGGTTGGCTGCACCATGTTTTTGATTTTGGACTACATTCCCAAGCCTAAAATCGAGTCGATCTCACACTCTAGCTCACCTTGCCTGGCAGATCGTTGTCGGAATCCATCAACAACAACTCAGCCAACACCGCTACCGCCACGGAGCTGTACTGTACACATTTGGCATGCTCGTTCAAGGCTCCTCTCGGCTCCCGCACCGGCTGCTGCTCCCACTCTAGACCGGCGACTGGGGTGTGTGTTTGCTTTCCGAGTCTTTGTTACACTACAGGGCTGTGTCTGATCGATCGAGAGATGGTAGAACAAAGTTGGGCTAGCTGTATGGAAAGGTTCTTTTTATCGGGCAAGCTACAGGTGGTTGCATCCTATACGTTGGGTACGTGTTTATGCTAGCCAGCCACGTTGGTGTTTCTTGCCTTGCCGCCACCACAATAAGTGGCTGTAGTGCAAGATGCGTCGTTGGCGATGGATGCGAATGCGATGCGG
This sequence comes from Ustilago lituana, assembly GCA_928869825.1. Classification (NCBI taxonomy): domain Eukaryota; kingdom Fungi; phylum Basidiomycota; class Ustilaginomycetes; order Ustilaginales; family Ustilaginaceae; genus Ustilago; species Ustilago lituana. The sequence goes on from CAKMYA010000046.1 coordinate 127,171, forward strand.
CAGCGCTCGGAGATGGCTTGCCGATAATGGTAAAGGCAACAATCCAAAAAGAAAAATAAGGGTAAATTCTACAGAACCAAGTTTGAAGTGGACAGCGTTATTCGAATTGAAATTTTTAAGGATTCGTCGTGTGTCAAAAAGTGCACTTCGAGAAGTGCAGTGCAGTAATTAATGTCCGAGCTTCTTTTCCGTCGATGTCTCTTTCTGCTCAAACTGCTAAGAAAGGAGACAAAAAAAAAACAAAAAACAAAAAACAAAAAAAAAACAAAAAACAGATGGACCATGAACCGTTGTGTCACACCCTGCCGCTTTCTCATGCAACCCAATACAGTAGTATAGAGGTGTCTGGTACCTGTCTCTGGTGTTCCTGCGAAACCCAATCCCGCAACTCACTTTCCGTATTCGGCTGCACAGCACACGCCAGTTGAACCACACTTCCAACTGTTTCTCCTCTCTCCTCTCTCTCTTTTCCTCTCGGGTTTGCATCGTCATGCATTTATATGTGTGAACTGCAATGTAGGGTACACTTGAGATGAGGTGATGGCAACGCGCTGATGTAGTTTGATGCAATGTGGATATGGTTAGCGTGCAGGATGAGCTGCTGCATAGGCATGACCCTATCGGACAACGAGGATCGACGTTACATACAGTACAGCTTAGCGCCAAACAAGGAAAAACAACATCAACAAAGAATTGGGAAAAAAGTCCATCCTCCGTGTGTTTTTGGACAGCCCTGTCTTGGCCTGTCTGAGACCGCACCAATAATTCGGACCACACCACACAAGGTTGTGAGGACACGACAAGGTGGCGCTGGATGTACCACTCGATGTGCCTTCCATGCCGATTCGCAGAAAAAGTAGATCAAGACACTCGGCTTGAGAAAGAGAGGCGGGCGGGGGAGGGTGGATGCAAGAGGAGGAGAGTTTTTCGCATTTGGAGTAGAAGCAGAGTATATGCGGCCCGGAAGTGCGTCGGTGTCACCCATTCGCTCTCCGACGTCTGTGTCGCAACAACAACAACAAGGACATCACCCTCTGTCCCTCGGTCTCCCTCCCTTCCCTTCGCTCCCTCTGCTCGTGTTCCTGTTCCTGATTCCCGTTTCGGTTCCCGTTTCGTTTCTGCTTCTGCTTTCGCTTCCATTCGGGGGACAAAGCTGGTTTTTGCCCTGGGAGTTAGAAGGTTCTATCGGCTTGTGGGTGCCGAAGGCACCTCATGCGTTCGCATTCGTCTGCCCTGTTCGGATTTGCGAGACGGTAAAACTTTCTCTTTCGCTCTCTCCACCTTCCGTCTTTCCTGTCTGCCTGCTGTGCTGCATCGCGCAGGGAAGTGCTTCCGATCCACAGCTAGCAGCGCATCAGCTGGGTGGCGTGCTCTCTGATGGTAAACACGGTTGCTTAGCTTCCTTTTCTGGTTGTGACAGGGTTTCTGCGCGTTGGTAGCTGTTCTAGATTGCTTTTGGTTGCCGGACGATCTCCTTTGCATATTCCCAATCTTGTCTCTCTGAGAGAGCCAAACGTAAACAACAACAACAACAACAACAATCAATCAATCCCACCGATAGAGTGGCCAGAACAACAGCAAAAGAGACGAGGAGGACAAGGTGGGCAGGTGCCGCCGCTTCGAGCAGCAGCTGTAGGAGCACAAGGCAAAGGCGAATAGAACCCTCCGGCGCCTGTCACCCTTGCTACTCCGACACCAGAACCCTTTTCTGCCACCCCTTCCCTCCTCCCGTGTGTTCGACGCTGGGCGTGAACTCAGCACGCTCTCTGTTTGCATTGCATTGCATCGCATCGAATCCTTCCTCTCCAAGTCCGACCCGCTGGTTGCGGTGCTTCGATAAATACCCGCTTGCGTCCTTGTCGTCATCACGCCCCCCCTACCCCCTTCACCCCACTTTACTAATTCCTTTTTCTCTCTGCTTTTTTTTTCTTCGGAAGATATCGATACACGATGAAGTGGTCATTGCTCGCAGCGGGAGTGCTGCTGTTCGCCGCGCGTGGTGCGCAAAGCATCCCGTGGATCGAAACGCCCTGGGATGCTCCGCCGTGGATCGATGCTCCCGGTCTCGAAGTCCCCGCAGCCGGCGATGGCGTCTCTGACGGCGTTCGCTACCCAGACAACCACCAGTACGGACACCAATTCATTCCCCTAGGCCGCCCCTCTTCCCGCCTCTCGCACCTCCCTTCTACCGCGCCGTTCCGCGCGATCTCTGTCCAGCCCCATTCGTCCAACTTTGGGTTCGTCCAGAAACGCGCTGCTCCCAAAATGCGTCGTTCTGTCGAACTCGAACCGCGGTATGTAGGGGGGTTTGTGGCGCCATCGGGGTATACGTACAGCTGGGTGATTGATGGGTACAGGTTGGCGTTGGACACGGTGGGGCTGAAGAGTTATTTGACGAGGTATACGGTTTCGAAGGATGCGCGGAGCACGACGCAGGCGCATGTGGATGCGTGTGTGCGCTTCTGCGAGAACACGCAGGGGTGTGCAATGGCTTCGGTGATCAGGTTTATTGACTTTTCGGAGGGGAGTGTGATCTGTGCAGTGTACAGCGCGACCGAGCCGAAGAGCGATGCAAAGTACACAACGGGTCTCTTCAATGGTCCGGGCCAAGTCAAGGCTTCGTACACCTTCACCCGCAACGCTGGACAAGTGCCATATAAGCAAAGCAGCACGACATCCCAACAGAGTGGTTTCACCACGGTTCGCACCTCCACCACCACCGCCGCCGCCACTCCTACCAGCACTTCCTGCAGCTGCTGCAACGCCTCCCCGACTCCAACGCCAGTGTACGATCAGTGGGTGTGGGTCGATGTACCCGGCACCACCTGTGCCGATGGCTCGCAAACGGGTATGGCAATCAACCTCCACTCTGGTTCCGACGAGCTGGTGATCGGCTACCAACAAGGCGGCAGCTGCTACGACTACAACACGTGCTACGTCGAGAAGCGCGCTTACAACATGGCCAACGGCTTCACCAACGCTACCTTCTGGTCGCAGAACCAGCCCAACACGCTCAAGTGGTGGTTCCCTTTTGCGAGGGACAACCAGTGGAACCCGTGGCAGCAGGCCAACTACGCATGGATCCCGTACTGCACGGGAGATTTCCATGCGGGCGATAATGTGGTGCAGTACAATGGCGCTAGCTCGGAGACGCACCATAAGGGGTGGCAGAATGGCAAGCTAGATATGGCTAAGCTGAGGCAGTTGCTGCCGGACCTGAAGCACGTCTGGATCAGCGGCAGCAGTGCTGGTGCGTTTGGGTCCATCCTGCAGTACCAGAACGCCCAAGACGCTTTCGCCGGTGTCCGCATCGACCTCCTCGCCGACTCCGGCGAAACCCCCCTCCCAATCACCATCCACCCATCGCAAAACATCCAAGTACCCAACAAATCGCGCTGCCCAAACTGCAACGACAGCAACTTCGACAGCTACATCGTAGGCCTCGCCCAAGCCAACCCCGGCTCGCGCTTCGCCAGCATGAGCTGGTCCAACGATACCACCATCCCCGTCAACCAGGGCATCTCGTACGATGCCTTCAGCCAGGAATTGGTCAGGCTGTTCAACGAGGAGAATACAAAGACGACCAACGCGAGGAACTTTATGGTGCAGGGGAGCGGGCATATCTTGTTGTATACGACGCAGTATAATGCCGCAGATGGGTATACGCAGGCGACTTTCTTGAACAAGTTCAAAACTGATGATCCGAACTGGTCTTCTCACTGAACTACATCAACATTCCACGCCCCGCGCTTTTGAAACCTTATATACCCCCTGACACTGTAAGCGAAAGTGTGCAGACTATACCATGAATCTCAATGCGTTTCTTTTTCGATCAACATTACTAGCTCGCCAACAGTGTGTGCGAGTGCGTTACATCGCCATCGTCATCCCAACACGCTCGCTCTCTGGCAACCCTAAACTCGTCAGCGCGCTCATTCCCCCTTTCGGCTCCACAACCACTTTCTCCAGCACCAACCCCGGCTCCAGCGGCCACCACCTCAACGTATGCTTGCCCTGCATCCCCGCCGCTGACGTCGTGTTGGTCGTGAGCGAAGTAGTGACTGTGCGGATGTTCGCGCTGACGATCTTGCCCCAGTCGGCCGAGTTTGTGCCTGGCGTGATGTTGTCCGGGACGGGTTTGACTTCGACGCGCGAGGCAGGGTCGTTGTCGAGCTCGAGGACGTAGCGGAGGGGACGTTTGTCGCGGTAGTTGAGGATGGGGGCGAGCCAGGTGATGACGTTGAACTGGGCGCCGGTGCTGTTGGCAGAAGGAGGAACGAAAAAGTCAAACAAGAGCGAGGGGCCAGCTCCGAGGGAGATAGAGTCTGCGGTCGGGGGGAGGACAGTAACAGCCGAGCCGAGGAGACCGTATCCAGGGAGCACCTCGAGGTAGGTGTCTGTAGAATTGGGCTGGCGAGATGACTCGATGCTGGCGTGCTCGGCGAGCATGGACACGCTCCCATCTGCTGGACTGGCAATGAAGGTTCCAGTGAGGACGGAAGAGGTGGTGGATGAGTGCTTGCAAGGGTCGACGGTGAGCGAAACGGTGACGTTGGTGGGAGACCACATGCCTTCGTAGTGCTCAGCAGCCGTGCTGGTGATGTTGATGTACACCATGCCCGTCTGCATCCTGCTCATCGTCGTGCTAGCATCAGCACAATTAGCGTTGCCGAGCTGAGCCCAATCGACGTGAAGCGAGACCTCGACTTCGTCGTCAAAGTTGCCTCCCGCATTGAAGCCGCCATTGTCTCGCTTTTCGAAGAATCTCGCGCCGTCAATCACGTCTCGCTCCATGTTGCCGTTAGTGCTGTTCAACGATGGCGAAATGGAAGTCAGGGTAGCGAGTCGATGCGAGACCCTCAACCAGCTCACGTTGGTGGCCGCGCTAAACGAGAATGGGTTCGAGTCGCCAGCAGACACCCAGATCCTCCTCTCCTGGTTCCCATCGTACCTTCCCAGTGGTCTGAGGGATGGGTCGGGGCAATTATAGCCATCCTTGCAGTTGTACTGGTTGTCGCCGGGCCACGCGCCCATGCTGCCATCCACGCCCACCCTGAGGTTGGAGCCAAGAGCGGTGTTCGGCCATGCCTCGTCTTCGACATGCACGTACGAAAGAGGCGGAAGCATGTTGCGCATGGGTTGTTGCCAGTACTGGCTGCCAATGTGGGGCTGCGACATCATGTGCTGCCATTTGCCACCCCCGAGCGCATGGTATGACGCAGTGAGCTCCTGGTCGTGACGGAAGAGGCTGCGAGCAAGAGCTGCCCAGTGGTTGGCCGAGTTCTTGGCTTGCGTGCCGGCGAGGTTGTTCCGTCCAATCGCCACATACATGCGGTTGAGGTTGGCGGAAGCGAGCGTGGGATAGGCAACGAGCTGGTAGAACGCGTCCCAATTCTGGCTGCCCCTGAAATACGGGACCAGGTCATCTTGAACGATCGCAACCAACCTGTCCCAGTGCGCCATCACCCCTTCCGCTTCGGCGTTCTGCACCACACTCCAGGTAGTTGCGTTCAGCAGCTCGGGCTTGATCCTCGAATTCAACCACGAGTATCCACGCACCACCTCCGCGATCTTGAGGTGCTCGTTGTTGGGACCGAGACCGAAGGTAGAGGCAGCCCAGCTGTCGAGCCAGGTGGAAACGTTGGAAGGGTGCTGGAGGCGGGTATTGTCGTAAGCCATGTTGAGGGTAAAGTGGATGGGGACTTCAACAGGCTTGAGATCGCCGACGTTGAGGATGAAGATTTCGGTCTGCGAGTTGAGGAAGGCGACGTTGAGCTGTTCCCATGCGTTGATGAGGTTGACGGTGTTGAGCCACTTGTACGAGCGGGGTGGGCCGACGTAGCTGTTCACAGAAAGAGGCAAGACCCATCCTTGTTAGTATCATACCCTGTGCCAGACGATGAGGCGGGGTGTGTATGTGTTGGGGGGGTTGCACTTACTCGGCATGGTAGTACAGCCCTGCGCCACCAGAACGATTCTTCTCCGCCGGCGTCGGAATCCTTCGAATGAAGCCAAAATTGTCATCCGTCCAGAGCAGCGTGATATCATCCGGAACCTGCAGACCCTCGTTATAATAGCCCTGCACCTCTGTGTAGAGACACACCATCATCGGCACGGTCACCTTGGATGCATTGTTCGCATCTCCATGCGGGAGCATGCTCTTCTGCTTGGCCATAATTTCCTCCAACAGCGCGATGTTGGCTCCGTCCAACGCTTTGTCGCCGTTCCCACGCATGCTCATGGTGAACATGGTGTCCAGCCCCTTTGCGCGGTCTACGCCGTACTTCCAGTATGTAGTAATGTTCTCCTTGTTCGTGGTGTAGTCCCAGGGACCTTGGTACCAAGCGTTCCACTCAGGCGTGTTGCGTGCCATGGGTTCTTGGTGGGAGGTGCCGAAGACGATCCCCATTCGATCGGCCAAGATCTGATTGGGCCCAGCGGCGCCGGTCCCGTTGATTCCACCGTTGGGCAGGTCAGGCAGGCCAGAGACGGCGAAACTATCGCTCCACATCGCAGGCCAGATCAGGTTGGCTTTGAGTCGCAAGAGAAGCTCAAAGACATGGGCGTACATGGCGTCGTTGAACGATTGGGGTGATTTTTGGGGAGGGAAGGGGCCTTTGAAGTGGGCGCGGGCCCAGTTGGTGAGCGCTGGTGCTTCGTCGTTGAGAAAGATGCCGCGATATTTGACAAGAGGCGGGCCGTGAGAGCATGATGTAGATCCAAAAGAGGCAGAATCAGAAGAGGAAGAGGAAGGGGAGTAGTAGATGGCATCGTGCGACTGCGTAGGGTGCACATCAGCAAACCATTTCCATGGACTAACGCCCATCTCCTCGCTCAGCGTGTACAGCGCATATGCAGCGCCCCTCTTGTCGGAACCCATCAGCACCAAGCCCTGGCCTCCTGACAGCAGGGTAGAAGACCACGCCTCCCACTCGCCCTTCACCTTGCCTGCTTCTGCACCCACTTTGGAATCCATAGCAGCGAGCTCTCGCATCAAACTCGATCCGGAAACGCTACCCACGACGACCACCCTCTCTTTAGCGTCTTGCTGCATATTCATCGAAGCAGAAGTGACGTTTCGAACGACGACGTTGGAAGAGGGCACCATCTGCATGAGGTCAGCGGCGAAGCTGGAAGCGGCATGGTGGACGACAGGTGCGTCATCGCGGGAGGTGAGGATCTCGGTGGTTTCGCCTGTCTTCGCAATCAGATACCCGCCAGAGCCAGAGGGAGAGGTAGAGATACAGATGGGAGTATTGCTGGCACGAGCGAAGGTGACGGTGAGGCCGAGTAAGAGCAGCGCCCACACCGCGGTGGGTGTGATGGTGGCAAGTGCCCGCATGGTGTGCGAATCACAATTCTTGAAGATGGTGGACTTTGCTGTCCTTCGACTGTCGTTCGGTTGCTGTGTAGGACAACTTCTGCTTGAAGCCGGAGAAGCTGTTGGAGTATAAATATTGTCTCAGTCACGGCAACCTTGAAACCATGACAGGAGTACATACGCGGGAAAGGGTTCACCAGCTGACGAGATGTCTGGGGAAGCGAGAATCGGCAACCTGGACACCTGCCATCTAGCTACGGAAGCCCAGATACTTGTCTTTGAGAAGGGTAAGCTGCAAAAGTTCACCTTTGAGCATGAAAGAAGATTGCGAGCACGGACCGATCGATGTGTTCCAAGGAACTCGTACTCTGGGTAGCCAGCTTGATCGCTTTTGTCGCTTAGCAGACAACGTTTCTGGACCTCATTGATGGGCCAAGTAAATAGGAATGACCGGCAACCTCTCGCCCGTGCCTACTCTACCGAGCTGCACAGAAGCACAGTAAAGAGCGTGTGTGCGGAAAGGTGGGGAGAGAGGGGAGGACCGGACCGAAAGGGCCCGCCGAACACATGGTCATGCTGGTTGAGGAGGCTTAAGGTTAGCGAAATTAAGTGGACGGTAGCAAGCCTCTGGACGGCCATCGGTCAACCCTCAAAGTCGCTTGACCGCCGCCTTGAGAATACCCTGTCTTGTCCCTTCAGCCGTGCCTTGTGGTCTTCAACAGGACGAATGGACAGGCTGGGGAACCGAGCCAAAGACGACACAATGAACGGTAAGGGCAGTGCGAAGTAAAAGAAATCACCGAAGTCTCCGACCTACCCCGCAGGAAAAGAACAGATTCACGGAATCCACAGATGACCGAAAACCTGTTCTGCAGTCCGTCATCACCGCCCAGTTGGCCGTTTTATAGTAATGTGACGTTGCGAGCTGGGCTTGGGCTTCTCCAAGTGCAGGCAATCGGTGGGGGTCGGAGGTCGCCTTATTGTGCCTGATTGACAACTTTACCCCGCACTATCGCGCTGTGACAGGTCTGAACCGGCGTCCCACCGGTAACGCTCTTCTGCTTCATTTACACGCTAGTTGCAGTGTGCGTGTGGAGAGGAAATAAGCGAGAGCTCGCTTCTGCTTCGTTCGCACATCTCATCTAACGACTTCCCAGGGACGTCGCACTGTACGAGAGATCTTCACCAAGATCGGGAGGAGCAGGAACAAGGTAGTTCAGAAGGTATTCTGCAAGATAGAACAAGGAAACCGTAGGATTCATGATTTCGAAAAAAGAGCATCAAAAGACATGATGGGATGAGCGCTGCAAACCTTGATGTCGACGATTTCTGGCTATTCATTTAATGCAGGGTAATAAAGTAAAGTTCATAGTTCTTCAGCTTCAACGAATACTATGCGGCTCTTGAGCAAACATGACCCTCCTCGATCCAGCATCCGATGCCGACCCTAGATCTTCGTAGCTCCGACGAGCAAACTCTCCGTCTCTGCCCGAAGTCGGCGCGTAAAGACGTTGCTGCTGCTGCTGCTGCTGTTGTTGTTGTTGTTGTTGACGATAAGCGAAGGATTGTTGCGAGTGAGCATCACTTCGTGGAGGCGAAGAGCCATATGCAGGTTGCTGCTTTGCGTATTGCTGCTGCATGTGCGACTCGTTGCGCGGGGTGACCGGCATGGATGTGCGGCGGACGTTGAACTCTCTCGGGTCGCCTCTTCCAGCCACACCACGTGCGCTGGCATCGACCCTCGCGGCGCCATTGCCATAGTGACGCGCCGAGCATTGATGGCAACCGCAGACATCAGAGTGCGCCGGCTCCATCGCGCGTCCGCTTGAAGGAAGGGTGCCGCCGGCAAGTCGTCCATCCCTCACGATGCCACCAAATTCGTCAATGCTACCCCCGTTGGCTGCAGAGGGCGCAGAAGAGACGGCGCTGATTCGAGAGACGCCGTCGCCAGAATGAGCGCTGGCCGGCAGGCTGTCGTGATATCGTCTGGCCGAGCTGACTTCTTGAGCGTACGTGGCGGCGCCCGACATTTGATATCGCGAGGCGATCTCTGGGACGCGACCTCGCGCTCCACCCGAAGAAGGCAGCGACAGGTGGGGATCCATGGTCGCCCTTCGTGCGGCACGCTCCTTCTCGAGGACGTTGAGCTCCCGCTGTTCGCGCTCCAGGTCCTTTTCGGCTTGGTAGCGTGCCTTCATGCGTGCAACAAAGCTGCGCTCGGACGCAGTGGTGTCGGTGCTGAGCGATCGTGTGACGCCTGTAGCGGAAAGACGCGTGGAGCCGACGGCAGGTGCATACCTGTCAACCTCGTGTGCGTCTGCGCCAGACAGACGGGGATAGCCGAGACCCAACTGCGAGCCCGCAGTCCTGTCGCTGAGACCACCTTCGCTCATCTTGGAGCGTGACCAGCCGCCGTTGTTGTACGACGAAGCAGTCGAGCTCGAGTAGACGGCGGAAAGGGGTCGCGAGTTGCTCAGCTCCGCGGTGGCCGAGACTGGCGTTCGCGTCGCCGAGAGCTCTTCTTCTCGCTCGAGCTGCCTCATACGCTCGCGCTCGCGCTCCCACAGGCTGATCTTGCGCGCGCTGGCTTGGTCGGCAAATGCAGTCGGGGATGTGCTGCGCTGTTGACTGGTGGCGCTGTAGATGCTGTCTGAACGGCCCAGACCGGATGCGTTGTTGACGGGATCAGGATCGTGCTCAAACCTCGTAGCTGTTGGGGAGGTGGCGGTCTTGGATGTTAGCTCCCGATACTGCTCGAGAGCGCGCTGCGCCGGACGCAGGTTGGGGGAAGCGCCGACCTTGGTACGCTCCAGCTCGACCGGAATGCTTGAGGAGTCAACATTGCGATAGTCGAGTATGCCTACGTCCCTCGAGGACATCTGCTGCTGCTGTGGCTTGCTGTTGCTGTTGCGTGCACCCTGCATTGAAGGTAGCGACTCGCTGTCATCGGGTGTGCGGGGGATGCGATTGCCATCTTCCGAGCCCTGTGCGCTGTTGCTTGCGCTCAAGCTAGGGGGGACAGCATCTGAATCCTCGCAAGGCACGGCAAGCTTGTCTACAACGCTGCCCTCTTGCCTCGACGAATCGGTAGGGTCGCGGTCGTGAGTCGACGGTGCGTTGCCGGAACCAACGACTGCACGTCCCATCAACGGTGTGAAAGAGCCGACAGCCGAAGAGGACGACGAAGCAGGAGTATCTTCCCACGTCTGAGGTTGCGCAGCCATCGACTTCATAGTCGAGCCGGTGGGTGCACGGTCGAGTCGCACACTTCCGAGCCCTGCACCAAGCAGACCAGCCGTCGATGCTGGTGAGGTCTGTGCATGCATAGCGGTGCCGTTGGCGGGGCGGGGCGTCTGGTCGGTGGCAACGCTGTGAACGGATGCCGCGTCGTTGTCAGTCGCAGGCGGAATCGACAGGGACGCAGATGCGTTGGAAGCTGGCTCAACCCTGGATGAAGAATTGGATCGCGATCGTGCTGATTCGCGTTCAGGCTGCTGCAAATTGGTCGAGCCCGGCACGGAGCTTGTCTGGGCTGGGGCTAAGTTGCTGGTCGAAGCGGCTTGCTGGACAGGTTGCTGATTACTCCCAGCTGTATCGGTGGCTCTGCTTGCATTACTGTTGATGCTGCTGCTGCGTCCGAGGTTGGCATAGGTGGTAGCTGGTGGGGCGAGAGGCGAGGGGGGACGCCAACCCATCTCTTGCGCACGCAGGATGGTCTGTGTATCCTCATTGATCTTTGCATTGATTTGGGCCTGGGCAGCAACCTGCGCCTCGACCTGAGCGGCCAGACTGGCAAGATACTCGGCCTGGCCTTGCTCGGCTTCTTCAAACTTGGCTGCCTGAAGAGCAGGCATGAATTCGGACGAAGCGAAGCAAAGAAGCTCGTTAAGACGACCGACATGCGATCCAACGCGGCGGACGGATTCGCAGCGACGTTTGAATTCAACGTCAGCCAGACCGCCGACGGTGCTGGCGACGAGGAGCGACGAGGCGTGGCTCTTGGCGGCCATGGACCACGCATGGGCGTTCTTAGCGCGGCTGATGTCGTTGGTGAGCGCTTGCACTGTAGCAATGTACTTGTCATGCGATTCAAGCGCCTTGTTGCCTGTGGCCTTTTTGACGTTCTTTTCGTGGGCAGCGTTTGCCTTTTTGATCTTGGCATCAAGTGTCTGAATGAGCTCGTCGTGGGCACGCTCCTCTTTGGCGACCTTTTTGAAATACTTGGCGCACGCATCGTTGACGGCCTCGTACTCCTTTTGAACGTGCTTTGCGTGTCGCGAAGAAACCTCGGCGAGCCCTTCAAACATGGCCGACGTGACTTGAAGGGTCTGGGATGGAGTGTCGAGCACGACTTTGGTGCGTTCGAGCTCGGAGGCGCTCTTGGCCAGCTTCTTTTCGACTTTGGCAAGGCGAGCAGTGAGGTCGCGGTACTCGTCGAGGTTGACGAGAAGCGATTCGAGCGCTTTAAGGGATTTGTGCAGATCGGGACGCTCGACAAGATGAATATCGGAGGACGGGACGGGCTTGGATGCAGAGCTAGAAGCGCCAGGGGTGGGTAGCTGCTGCACGAGAGGCGAGACAGGGCGTGGACTGGACGCAGCGCCAGGGGAGACGGCACGAGTTGGGAGGTCGAAGTATTGCTGTTGCTGCACCGAAGGGCTCTGGGGTTGCGGGGATGCGCGAGCCGAACGCAGCAGGGTCTGTGACGATTGCGGCGATACCTGTCTCAAGCCATCTTGGGCCTGCTGTGATGACTGCTGCGGCTGTGCGGACTGTGGAGGCGGCAAGAGCAGGTTGGCTGATGTATCGTAGCTTGTAGAGGAAGCGCCCGGCGTGCTGGGAGTAGCATATTGATTCGAGGAAATGCCTGAGCTGAGGTACGAGCTGCTTGGACTAGTGCTGAGCGGCGCCGAAGCAGGCTTGGAGTCGCCGACACCGATGAAGCGCTGGACTTTCTTCATGGTTTGGGTCTACGCTGGAATGTAGAAGAATGCGATGGCTTGTACGTGGATCGAGTGGATGAGGAGAGATGACGATAGCGTTGGTGTCCACTGTGATACGATGCTTTGCTTCCTGAACCCGAATGCAGGAGGCGCGACGCTGGATGGGATACGAGTATGCGGAGCACAGCCACGAGCCGGTGGGGGTGCCTAAGTAGCAAGGATATCCAGGGCTTGGAATGAAGAATAGCGGCAAAGTTGAGGGATAGGTGGGAGGAGGATGGGGATGGAGGTTCTGTGCATGAACTCTCGGTGGATGGCACGATGGAGGAAGGGGCTGAAGCAGCAACAGAGAGGAGAGTCGATGCTGTCCATGCAGGCACATCCCAAAGAGAGCTCAGGGCAGCAGAGCCCGAGCGCAATGGCCGCAATGCTCACTCAAAATCGACGGCCATTCCGAGCCGTCTGAGTCAAAAAAGTGGGCTGTTCTCTAGAGGACACACTACGCCTTTGTCATTCTCAGGGGTACCACTCCCACACCTCTATCACTCTTGCTATCGACTTGTCCGTGCTGTTCCAACGCTGCTGTGATCACAATTCTTCCTTCCGTAAGATCAACGACGGCTCATCCGAAAGAATCACGACTCGAGCGTGAGTTAAAGAAGATGCTATGTCCTGTTTCATTTTTCCGGCCGATGGTCTCGAGCACAGTGGTCTGACCAAACTGAGAGTTGCTTATCTGGGCAGAAAGCCATGCATACGTCTGGATTTAATTGCGTGCTCATGGATAAGGTGATTAACAACGCTTGCTTGACCCGCACAAATCACGGCTGTTCCCTCACTTCTACCACCGTCAAGAGGCCAATGTAGCAAACATCCAGCGACCATGCCGTCGAGCGAGCGGAGTTTGGTCTGAGATTATGAGCACGCTGCTGCCAACAGCGGCATTGTCAACTTGATCGTGCCGAGAAAACTTGAGCACTTGCCTCTACAGCATTTGACACAAGAGTCGCAAAGGGGTCAGCTTGGCAGGGTCAAGTGTTGGTCTCTCTTTTCCGTCGCCTGTTCCGCGTGCAGCTGATGCATGTCGTGCATATTGGCACGCGCGGTCTCTGTTTTCGCGCGGCTCTCTTTTGCTGCAGCGAGCCCCTCTTGGCCACGGGCAATTGCCCCTTGGACAGCCGAGAGTCAGGGGCTTTTTCAAAAGTAGAGTACAACAACATTACCTTCCTTTATTTTTTTTTCCGCTCGACCCTGCAGCGTGTGCTGGTTCTGGCTGTCGTACGATAGCGATTCGACCACAAATGTGAGATCAAACTGGGACACATTAGCTGAGAAAAAAAAACTGCCAAAATAGCGGTCGGCTCCGAGCCTGAAAGCATCCGCCTGTGCCCGAATGGAAATCTACCGGGCGGAAGTGCTGGATTGGAGGCGGCTGAAGCTCTGATTTGAAATCGCAAATCCGTGGCCCCCAGCCAGCCAAAGCTCAAAGCAGCAGCAACCCAGAGCTTTGACCTGCTTGACTGACCGTGGAAGAATTGCTCCGCCTAGAAATCCGTGTTGTCGCTGTCACTGACGTGCTCGCCGTTGTTGTTGTCGTCTCCTCCACCATCGTCACCTCCCCTAGTCACACTATCCACAATGTCGCTCGCCAAGACCGTCTACAACACCGTCTTCAAGCGTAACTCGGTTTAGTGAGTTTCCAACTTGCACATCGGCCAATCACGAGAAGAAGGCATTCGACGATCGCACTCTCTGGTCCAGGCTGATGCCACTGCAAAGCAGAATTGTACTGCTTCCGGATGCAGCCCTAGTGGTCTCACCGGCTCTTGCGACAACCTCCACTTTCCTGCTTGAGCATGTTCAACTGACGCTATTGCTTTCTTTCTTCCTCCTTTCAATTCTACGCTCACTTGGATCGTTCTGGGAATGGACAGCGTCGGCTCCATCTTCTTTGGCGCCTTCGCCTTTGGCATCGGTTACGACCTTGCTACCACAGCATGGTGGGACTCGCATAACAAGGGCGTAAGTTTCAGCATCTCTCAAGGCATCCTTCCTTTGTCGGATCTTTTTGTATCAGCATTCGGCTTCGTCTCATCAACCTTCGGTCTTCATGCAGGTTAGACAAGGCTGGCATCGGGATAGTCGGAAGTGTTTGAGACATGGCACAAGGACGGTGGCACAAGTTTGGACAGCGAGAAGATCTTTGCGCTACTACCAAACCTGACCCCCAGCACTAGTTCAGACTGCTGGAATCAGGGGCGGTATCCAGCGGTCCACCATGGCGATTTGCTCCCGCAAGGGGAAAAGTCTGCTTCGAATCGCAGCTTGCGTTCAACCTGAAACGAGTTGTGATCTTGGGCTCATATCACTCTGCGCAACCGACCTTCAACCAACATTCTTGCCAGCCTTGATGTCCTCGGCTGATCCGACTACATTGCTGCTCCACTTGCAGGGTTACGACGGAATTCAGCTCACTGACGATAATCTTTACATTGTCCATTCTGGCCACACCCCATTGCTTTCCACGTCAACAGAAGCAGTGGAAGGACATCCGAGGAAAGGTAAGTCACACTCACTCTTGCTTGCCTTGCATCTCAACGCTCTAATTCATCGCGGCCCATTCTGATGCTGATCTCATCCCCTCTGCTTGTCTTGCGACGACAACAGTACCTCAAGGACTCCGAGTAAATCCATGCACCTTCAGAACCTCAATCTTTTCCCACATCAATATGTTTGCTCATGCTATCCCGATCTGGTCACAAGGTTGGGTGTGCTTTGGGTGATCTCCTGTCGACTACTCAGTCTATATCGACGACAGAATGCATACTTGAAAACGCAACTGTCCGTGTGACGACGCTTGCGGGCCAGTTGTGAGAAGAACACGGCTGGCAGCATTTAGTACAGGAAAGGACGGGACCGTTTTGAAACAAAGCAGGGTTCAAGAGTGCTGGGCAGAGAGGGTGCAGGAGAGCAGTTTATGGAGCAGGTGGGAGAGCACCCACTATACTAGGGCGAAAATCTATGATGAGAGATGGAATCGGGTCATCCTGCGGCGCGGATCCGCTTGTTGCTTGTACGAAAGCAACAGATGGGACGAAAGTTTCCTTCTCGCCGCGAATCGGTGGAGTTTTAAGCCTTTGAAACGGGAGAGAGAGGCAAGCTTGAGCACCAGACGACGTCGCTGTGCTGATTAGGAAGGCCCGACAAGCGACTTGATGCGATGCGTCACCTTCGGGCCTGATCCCGATACCTTGGAGCAGGTTAACTGATGAGGCAACTAGGAAGTTTCGTCATCTCTCCGACACTCGACGCGGCAATGAAGGAACACGCTTAGACTCGTCCGTGCACACGATCCCATCTTCATCATCATAAGTTAACGTGAGAGAGAAGATGCAGGGAAGCAAGATGTCTTACGTATGGGAAGCATGAACAGCTGCAAGCATACGAAAGCTGATCACAGATCTGAATGACTCTTTTGTTTCGCGGAAATGCTCTCAACGTTGTCGGGACGGTCTTGTCCGCTCCACCTCACTAGCCAGATCGGTGATGATTGCGTCCGAAGATTGCAACGCTCTCAGACTGGTGTGCTGAAGCCTCTGTTATTGCAAGTGAAGCAAGCTCGATACTGAAGTGTGGGGCAAGCAAGAGCTTCGGGAATGCCGGTGTAGCAAATGAGCGAGATCTTGCGCCACTTCCAAGCTCCGCACAGAGTCAGTGCAATGATTTGAAATTAGCGTCCTTTCCGGACTCTCTTTGTGCTGAGCACAGCGATTGCATACGTTCACCTTGAGCTGCCATTCTGTATGCATCATGCCGATGGAGCAGTTGCCAAGCCACCACCCGGCGGCCATCTCTCTGCCCCTGCAAAGCAAGTAGTGTGGAAAGAGGAGCTGAGCTGAGCTGAGCTGAGCTGAGCTGAGCTGTAAGGAAGACAAGGAACAACTGCCAGGAGGCGCTTAAGCGAACAGCAAGGTGCAACTCCTCCCTAACTATTTTATTTTAGTTGAAAATTTTGATTTGGTTGTTGCGGAGACTGCGTGTGCTGTACTGTACCATCAAGTTTGGATAACATTAGTTGGAATTGACTTGCCGCCCGCATGATTGGAAGTGCTGCTGCTGCTGCTGCTGCTGCTGCCTGTCCAATTCCTCACTGCCAACCCTTGCAGCAGTCGATGCGTTGAGAAACTGGCCTCACAGATTCACACAGTGACGAGGGCGCACAACGTTCAGCGAGTCATGTCGCGTTCTTCCTCCCACAGGAACGGGCAGCAACGATAGCCCCTTGCCGTCGCTTGCAACAGGTAGAGGCCCTTAAATCTTTTTTTTTTTTTTTTTTTTTTTTCTTTTTCCTAGTTTGTGGTCTTGTTGGCAGTCTCTAACGACGACTCGAGGTCTTGCTCACATTCGCATCGACACATCGACAAGAATTCTTCAGAACAACATTGTGGCGTGCTAATGTGTGAGTGTAGTGTTACGGAGATTGGCGCGTTCCTGGGACAAAGCGAAAGAGGTGCGAGCTTTGCTTGCACTGCTTCTAAGAATGTGCGGTTGCTGTTGAGTGCGACTTCGCTAACGGAAGGGCTCGCTTGAGTGAAAGGACGGCAACGATTTTGCTGCTTTCCAGTTCTGCACGCGCTTTGCCCAAGTTACCCACCCGTTCCTCTGGTACTTGGCAGCGGCGTGCTTGTGCTGCACGTTGAGTTGCATAGCCTTGCAGCTCGCCACTTTTTCAACAAACGAATGCACCTTTTGGCACACCTTTGACCTCGCAAGCACTCTTCTGCATCCTTGTTCTGGTGGATATAATCGGAACAGTGCCATGCTTTTTACTGTGATTGAGCAAGTGTGTGACAGCCAGAGAAAGGAAGAGAAAGGAAGAGTGTCGCATCACAACCGAACGTGACTGCTTTTCGCTGCTGTATCTCTACGCCAGCTGTGTCGCTTTCTTCCGATCCAAGTATTATCACGACGAGACCCCTTGAAGCCAATCGTGAACCCTTTGAATCGTGTTGCCCTATTTGAGTTTGGCTTCTCCCACGCCGGTATCTCGCTTCGTCTGACATATGCTTTGCTGCTGAGCTCACTTCAAGAGACGCAGCTGTCACCGTGTGTGGGTGGGTGTGTGTCAGTTGCCGCTTCCTCTCTTCTCTAGACATGTATCGCCTCTACTGTTCATCTGCTTGCGCTTGACATGCGTGGCAAAAGCGCTCTGCTCGATTGCTCAAATCTCAACACATTCCTCAACGCCATCCTGTCCTGCCACTCTCTCGTCTGCTCGCCACATTGTCCCTCTCCCAGCTAGACCATGCACAGGGAGCTGCATAGACAACGCGGCCCAGGGCACCATCTTTTGGTTGCCCGTCGTCACCAAAAAAGGGCTCCTGCTGCTGCATTCACTTTACCCACAACCTGACTGTCTGCGTCTCCCACGCTGTGCCTTGCGTACCTGAGCTTGCTTGTTTCAGATTCCACGCTCCTTGCGGCATCATCCTCCTCCTCCTCCTCCTCCTCGTTCTCGACCTTCCCGTTCCTAGATGTGTCTGTGACTACTCTGCTCTCCCACTTCGGTTTCTTTCTTCCGTGCTAGTTAGTCCCTTCACGTCCCGTCGAGGTCGTCGCGTATACCTTTGCTCTTCATGGCTATGTGTGGACACATTCTCGCCCAACCCACACCCTCACACTTTGTCTTCTCTCACCACCCTTCAATCCACCTTCATTTATCTTTTCTCGGTCCGGTCCCCACTCAGGCTCGGTAACGGCTCTCCTTTGCTTTTTCTCCATCGTCACCATTGTCAAGATCTAGCTCACAAGCGACGGGCAGGGCCAGCTCACGTTCACGTTGCCCACAATCTTGATGTTTCTTCGTCAAGCAATCAGCATCCTTTACTTCTCAACCGTCTTCGACTCCCTGGATCCCCTTCAAGTCTGATCGCCGTTGTACTGTGCAGCCATCGACAACCCCACCAATCCGCGGCAACTCGCACTTTCAGCTTGCAGTTCTGCATCAGCCCCTCTAGAATCCCACGACGCTGCATCTGGTCCCCACTCTTCTTCATATCTGTGCCGCCATTTCGATTTGTCGCTCAGCAAACTCCAGACTGGTGGTCAGACTTGCCCATATCGACGGTCGATACCAAGCCACAAGACTCGAAGACAGTTCCCCTCTGTTATAGCGTCTATCTCAGCTACGCTGCTCTATCGCCACCTTAAGAGGCATGTGGGATTGCCAGTCTTGAGCCAAACAGTTCTTGGTCCTCCTTACGCCATTTGCCTCCACGCAAGTTGGCTTCCATTGCCATCGCCAAACCACAAGGTTCTCCAAACGCCATGTCCAGGGCATCCTTTGCAGAAAGCCATGCCGTGGATGCTGGCATGTCCCGTGCTGCTTCTAGAGCTGGCAGCATCTCCACATTATGGAGCTCAGCAGAGGTTCCGTTCTGTCTCGACTCTCGTGTTCAGCCTTCGTCTGATGGCCTAGATTTTCACACATCACGAGGCCACTCGATCGTTGGCTCCATCTCGCGCAGCTCGATGCGATACAGCCACATCTCGATGGACTCTGGCAGACTCAGCATCGACATCCCAGATGAGTATCCTCGCAGACCCGACAGCATCCGCGTCACGCCTCCTCATGTCTCCGGCTCATCCTCCAGCAGCGGAAGCTCTCCTAGCCGGGTACCCTCTTTCAACATTGGCACCATCGACGAAGACACGCCTATGCAGGCCTCGTCGCCCATCTCCAAATTCCCTTACCAGCCACCCAGTTTCGGTGCTCAACATAGGGTGCTCTCATCCCGCTTCTCAGAAGACACCATTGATGAACCTCACATGCCATCCTCGGCTTCTCAGGGCACATTCGGCGCTCGCCTCTCGGTGCCGCGCAAGTCGTCGGGCATTTCCGACGTCTCAGGTACCGACTCGTCGCGTTCCTCGTCCATGCTAGATACGGATCTCTTGCCTTCGCCCCAGGGTCGAACGCAAGGTGCCGCAAAGGCGCCGACGGACCTCTATCGTCGCGCCTACCGTTTCTTTGATAAGGAATACACCGTGCAAACCTCCTCATCCGATTTCGCAGCTTCAACCGCCTCGTCGTCGGCCGACACACGTATCCTCAACGAACAGCAGCGCTTTGAGCGTCCTTTCATCAGTGGGAACGCAAGCGAGCTTTCCCAAGAGGACTCGCTGCCGTCCTGTTCGCGCTCACACACCTCGACCCAAGCGAGTTCTTCGGACTCAGCCTCTGCTTGGAGCGCAGAGAGCTCGCTCTTACGCTCCAACGCCAACGGGCCCGCCACCGTCACTGCCGAGAGCCAGAGGGTAGAAGCGTTCCTGAGTCCAGGCTCAGCCTCTGCGACGCTGCAGAGCGATACCACGCTGAATCCCCAAGCACAGCGTAGTGGTTCTACCGATAAAAGCAACAGCCTCAGCATCCCTTCGCTTCCTTCCCTTCCCAGCTTCAACTCGACCCTCACTGCCACTCGCCTCGATCACGCCAGAGAGCTTCGTCGTCGTCCCAGTACCGCAGACGTCTACAGTCAGGCATACCAGGTGTCGCCTCATACTTTCGCCAACCTGCCGCTTCCACCACCTCTTCCCGTGCTTTCGCCCACCGAACCTGTGCGATACGAGGTGCGCTCCTACACTATGGCTACTGCACCCTCCTCCGCTTCTACATCGAAGTTGACCAGCACCAGCACTGCTGAGGTCACCAAGCAGTCGACCACATCCAGATTCTTGCGCGCTCGTGTTGCTTCGACACCCAAGCTGCGTCTCGATGCCTCGTCGCTGTTCCCTTCTGAGCAGGCCTTGCACGCTCAGCCTCCAATGCCAGTCCTTCCTGGCGGATCGGGCAATCCGGCTGCTGATCGCCGCCCCTCTACGGCTCAGATGGATGGTCGCGCACCTTTCTTTGGTCGTCGCTTCCGCTCCCGCACGTTGGGCGAGTCAGACCGAACAGAAACAGCCGACATGGAGGCCGCTGTCACTGCCTCTGGCGGCGTCCCTCTGCCTGGCACTGCTCAACGATCCATGTTTGCCTCTGCAGGTGCGCCTGCCATCATTGCTCACCGACACCCAAGCCAGGTGTCAGCTACAAGCTCCGAATTGCATTCTCCCTTGTACCCCTTGCAGCCTACGCCTGGTTCCTCGATCTGCTCGGCCAGCTCTCCAGCCACAACAAACAGCTCGCTCCCGGTCACCCCACGAACCACCACCACTTTTTCACGCCCTAAGAGCCGTGGCACTGGTTCGGCCGCCAAGACGGGAGGCGCAGGCTGGGCATCTTACTTGCATTCGGGTCTCACCTTACATCTCGAACAGGACGGTCGTGTCTGCCAGGTCAACATGACCTACCTTGCCTACGATCCATTCGGAAGGCCAGAGCAGCTTGTTGAGGACACCGAAGCAGCTCGTGCCATGACCCCCAAGCGACCCAAGTCGCGAGGCGACAAAGATCTAGAAGCGGAGCAATCAGGCACTCTAGAGTTTGGTCCCGCCGATGAGATGGGGGAAGGCGCCTGTTCTTCCGACGTGTCTCGCAAGTCGGAAGGCTCAGTGCTGCTCAAACACCTTACTGTGGGTGATGACACCAAGGCGGATCTGTTGACTCGCCAGGCTGCGCTGTCGCTCAAGATTCTCGGCGATCATCAGGTGTCCGGCTACGAGCGAAAGGGGCGACTCGCTTGGAAGTTTGCCTACCGTGTCGAGCAGGTTGCTGTGCAGCCGGATCGTCGACGACTGGTGCCTCTTCGCTTTTCCTGTTCGGCCACGCTACTGAACCCAGACCGTGCACGCAAATCGCGCCTCTTGAACCTGGTCAAGAAGCAGATGGTTCCGACATTGTCATCCAAAGCAGTTGCTGCTAGCTCTGTCGACTCGTCTCGATCTGCCTCGTACCCTTACGACGATGGTGTGTCCCGCACAGCCACCGCCTCGCCCGCTTCTTCTCGCCTCTCCAACAAGCAGCTTGCAGCTGACCCGCAGCAGCCCAGTTCTCCAAATCGCCGCACCAACGGCGCAGCTGCTGCTGGCGGTTTCAGCAACTACAGCAGTCCCTTGCGCCAGCCTAGCCGCACCGCCGCCTCTGCTACCAGGGTCACTTCGGCCGACTCGAGCTTCTGCTCGCAGCCCACGACGCCAGGTCGGGACACCGGCAACCCAGACGCCACATTGGGACGGCTGCATCTGCAAGCATCGCCAGTTTCGGCACACTTCGGACAGCCCAGCCCCGGGCAGCGACAGCTTCGATCCATGGGTTCTGTCGGTGCAGCGGTGGCACCCGCGCTGCAGCTCGATCTCGGCCATGTAAATGCCACCGCTAACGCAGGACACGCAAGCCGCCGACTGCAAGAAAAAGCCTCAATGACTTCGCTAAGCGCTTCGTCCATGAGCTCGAGCAGCGTGCAACTTGCCAAGCCGATGATGATCAATGGTCGCAAGCTGATCCCGATCAGTTTGCCTGCGGGACTGGCACGACGCAGCCGGATCGACCCAGCTTTGCTTCAAGCCAACGTCGTGACGGCTCCGACGCAGCAACAGCAACAAGAAGGAATTGTGCAGGCCGGATTAGGAAGTCCTGCATCGTTCTTGGAGGCGGCTGCGCGGCAGCGAAGTATCTCGATGCACTCTTCTGCAAGCTCTTCGGACCAGAGTCAGCGTCGTGCAGCCAGGAAAGAAGCCAACGGGCTCAAGTGTTTGCTGTCCAACCAGCCCCGCACTGGTAGCGGCACATCGAGCTCTAGCAGGCCACCCACGGCCTCAGAGACGATCAAGCTCGAGTATCTTGCCCGCACTGCAGCAGAACAATCGCCTTCAGCATCGCCGGTATCGGTTCCGTCTCAGCATCAGCAGCTTCTGCGTCACCAGAAATCATTTGCAGGTGTCGTTCTTACGCCATCCTCCTTCGCAGATGGGCCGCGACAGGCGCGCAGACAGAGAAGCAAAACCAACGAGGACGGACGCCAGCGCCCCTTCACAGCCGATGCGTGGGGAGAGTCGCAATACCCTTCTCGTGAGCAGATCTCGAACGTGCGCGCGTTCAGCCAGCAGCATCGACCCGTGCTGGCGGACAGAGAGGCGAGCTTTGGTTCGTACCCGGACAGTGTTGAGAGCAATGGAAAGGGCGGAAAGATTGTGCCGCGGGAGGTGCTAGCGGGCTCGTTCAGCTCGACCGTGCACGTGAAGGAAGAGCAGAGCTACAAGACACTTCCAACTCCGCCCAGGCCGCAGACTAGACCCAGGACTGCACAGACGATCACTGGTAACGCAGCTGCTGAGGATGTTGCCGTTCAACGTCATAGCAGGTACCATATTGCTCCAAACCGAACGGCGCACGCTGTCCGCTCCTAGCTCTCTCCTTGCTTCCGCTTTCGTACATCATCGCTCCATCGTTCAATAATCGTTTCATCGCTAGGTCGATCCGCAGCTGAAACGTCGTACACAGAGTGCGCCTTTGACCGAACTCCTGTTCTAACTTCAACGTTCTTTATGCGTTGCTACGCACATTCTGCTCTCACTCCGTTCATTATAGCTTTTTCATTCAATAGATACCCCCCTCTTTCGCTCGCTCGGCTTTCAGTCGCGCGAGTTACATAATGCAAGGTTTTGAACAGTCCACCGGTGCTTGTGTGCGATGGTTGATTGGGAAAGGCAAAGTCAAACCTCATGATCGGGCAAAAGCGCGTTGCTCGAAGCCTCGTGCGCATCGCCGCGCGTCGAACTGCTTCCTGAACCTCCTGACTTGGAGCGGATGAATGGCTTCTTGAGCTTCTGCCACCACCTGTTTGCTTTGCTACGAAGACTATTCTTGGACCAGTTGGGGTGGTCTGACCATTCGACCAAGCCAAGCCTTTCGAAGTATTGTGGGGGGTGGGGGCCAGCCAGGACCTCCTTTAGCAGTTCTGGAGGGTAGATTTGTAAATCTTCTTCAGGGATGGCTTCGAAGGTGAGGGGGCGAACTGAAATGTGGCCCGGGATGATGGGTTCGTGGGGGCGAAAAGAATCGCGATTGGGGAAGGAGAGGGTGATGCGACGAGGAGGGAAGGAATTCTTGTCTGAGGAACGTGGGGGAATGTTGTTGAGCGATGAAACCACCACACTCCGCCGAGGGGTGCTTGGGGGAGGAGGGTCGAAGGGAAGGGTTCGGAAGTAGTGCACTTTACCGTAGTGGTCTGTGACAACGCCGATACCTCGGACGCTCTCTGCATTGGTTTTGACGACACCAGAAGTCGAAGATAAGGAAATAGGGTGAGGAGCACGAATCCTCTTTCCCTTAGGCACATTGGTTGTAAGAAGCAAAGCGTGGCCAGGATCGGGCGCGGCCAAGGTCAGCCTTCCTGAAGCATCCGCGCCCTGGATCAAGCGCTACGCAGCATAGTTGGTAAACAAGTCAACCCACGATTCACCCTGGAATAAAACGCAAGAACAGGGGTGAAGGGTAAGCAAGCTTACATCAAGGCTTTTGGGGACCAACCCAATATTTCCCCTTTGTTGCACAGGGACATGGGGAAAGCGCTCGGCGAGTAGTCTGGCGGGGTCAAAGGAAGCAACGTGGGGGTATACTGCCCACCACCAGCGATCCGGTCTGAACTCGGGTAGAAATGCAGCAGAGGAGCTGGCGAACAGCCAGTGGGAGAGTAGAATGGCCAGCAGGGACGGTGTGAAGAGTTTCATCTTGTATTGGAGAGAAGGCGCGGGCTAGACGAATTGTTGTGTGAAGAAGGAATGAGTCGGTGTGTTGTGAGCTGAATATATATATGCTTCCCACCCGCAAGAAGAAGGTCAAAAAGAGAGGGAATCAGAACAGGATAGGGGGAGAGGCAGAGGTCCTTCTGAAGCGATGTGCTTGTACGCCATTACTTGCAATTAGCACCCCCAAACAATGACAGCGGTGAGTCCCACACTTTCCCTCCTGCATATGTGAAGTTTTTAACAACATCAAATAATAAGACGAAACGCAACGTCGCCACACTCGTGCAAATAAGAACGCCGAGAGTGGGGCAAAGGGGAGTGGGGAGCAGCCATCTGCGACTCGCCGTGCAAAGATGCACAGCTTGAATCATCCGCTATGCAAACCGGCGGAAGACAAACCAGACTGGGTACACGCATCGAAAAAATGCGGTGGGGCGCGAGATTGTGCGTAAATCTACCCCGTGTACTGGCCGGAAAAACAGCGGTGGGCAAACAACAGGCGTAGGCTTGTACGTTGTTCTTCATTTTCATGACGGCAAGAGGGTTGGGGGTAAGACGAGGCGACGCCAAACGCGCCAAACGCTCATTGAGTTTGGTAGGAACTGGATGCGTATAAGCCAGGCTAGGTTGTTCGTCAGCGACGTGCTTACTGGTCGACGGACGTTAACTGACACGTCGCCAAGCATGAGCTGGACTGGGTTCGAGCGAAAGCGCGCGCGCTTCCGAGCGGATGCAATTGCGCGAGTGCAGGCGAGTGCCCGAATTCATCTCGCTAGCAACACTCGTCATCGCGTCTTCATAACCCTCAAGGCGACAAAGCGACATTCCTCTCCACCACCAACTCATCTTCCTGCATCACCACTACCCAAGCGCTAAGTTGCTCGAGCGCTGCCTCTTTCTGCACACCTATATCGCCCTTAGCAAAATCGGTAGCGCCGACCCTTTCGCCAAAGGCAGCAACGGCCACGGTGGCAGCTTTGGCGGGCAAGAGGGTTTCCACTTCGTCACTGGGCATTGGTGAGCGGTTGGGCTACAGCAAAGGTGCAGCAAGCCTTCTTTCTTCCACAGACACAGCCAGGATAAGCTAAAAGTACAATTACAAGACGGGACAGGTATGCTAAAGGACAAAGCCAAAGAATCGAGGGAGATCTAGAGGACATCCTCGAGCTTGACTGGCATCTCGTCAATCTGGGTCGAGTAAAACTGCTCGATGTCCCTCAAAATCCTCACATCCTCGACAGTGACAAAATTGATCGCAACGCCCTTCCTGCCAAACCGTCCACTCCTGCCGATCCTGTGAATGTAGTTCTCCCTGTTCGTCGGCAGATCATAGTTGATCACCAACGAGATGTTGGCGATATCGATGCCTCTCGCCCAAACATCCGTGGTAATCAACACTCTCGAACTGCCCTGTCTGAACTCTGCCATCACTTCGTCGCGCTCCTTCTGCTGCATCTCTCCGTGCATGCTGGAAACCTGAAAGTTGTTCTCCTTCATCTTGCCAGAGAGCCAGTCGACTTTACGGCGCGTGTTGCAGAAGATGACGGCTTGGGTAATGGTGAGCGTGTCGTACAGATCGCAGAGCGTATCAAACTTCCACTCTTCCTTTTCGACTGCAACGAAAAACTGCTTGATGCCTTCGAGAGTGAGTTCGTCGCGCTTGACGAGGATGCGCACAGGGTCAGTCATAAACTTGGAGGTCATCTCGAGGACGTCTTGCGGGAGGGTGGCCGAGAGGAGGACGACCTGGGTGGAGGGAGGGAGGTAGCGGTATATGTCGTAGATCTGGTCTTTGAAGCCCATATTGAGCAGTTCGTCGGACTCGTCGAGGATGAGCATTTTGATGTTCTTGGTGCGCAGGTGACGACGGCGGATCATATCGTAGACGCGACCGGGCGTTCCAGAGACAATGTGCTGGCCGTAGTCCAGCTTCCTGATATCCTCGCCTACACTTGTTCCTCCGATACACGCGTGGCACTGAACATTGAGGTAGTCTCCCAGTGCGAGCACCACGGATTGGATCTGGATGGCGAGTTCGCGTGTTGGGCTGAGCACCAACGCTTGCGTCTCGCGAAGGGTGGTATCGATGGACTGGAGCATAGAGATGCTGAACGTGGCAGTTTTGCCCGTGCCGGACTGAGCTTGGGCGATGACATCGCGACCGCGAATTATGGGAAGGATAGCACGTTGCTGGATGGCCGAAGGCTTTTCAAAGTTGTAGGCGTAGATGCCACGGAGGAGGTCTTCTTTGAGTCCCATGGCATCGAAAGTGGATGCGACCTTGACTTCCTCGGAGCTCTCGAATGCAAGCTTGTTGTCGCCTGCGTTGATGCCGCTCGACATGATTGCAGATTTAGGCCCGAAGAGGCGGGTGTTGCCAAGGATGTAATAGAATGATGAAGTGCGGAAAGAAAGAAAGCAAGGCAAAGGAAGAGGGGAAGGTGGTGGAGAAGGAGAAGGTTGTGGAGTTGCGAATGTCGAAAAGTGCGGCTCGGCCAAAATTGCAGCGCACGTGATCCACTTGACCACATTTCGGATTGCGGATGTCGAAAGACAATATGAAAGCGAACCCTTCTCCTTCCCCCTCTCTTCTTGCGTCTTCCTCCACACCCACTTCTGCACCATCTATGTTCACTCCGCAGCTTGAAGCAAGTCGGTAGGATGGCAGATACATCGCTCATTGAAGTGGCGCGTCAAACGCACGAAGAAGCCGAGCGGTACCAACAGGCGCTCGTCGACCTCCTCCTCTCCTCTTCGTCTGCTTCTTCATCCCACCTCACGCACAAGGATAAGCTCAAACGCGCACACAAAGCGTCCGACCTTTTGGACCGTATCACATCGCGCTACCAGTACCTCGATCGCTTCTACGCAGACGAACATGGAGACCGCCAACGCGAGCTCGATTCGCTCTCGTCCACTCGCGACAACGCCACCGACGATGCGTTTGCCGAGTTCTATGAGAGGCTGGGTCGCATTCGCGAGTATCACGAAAAGTATCCTGGAGCTTTGCCGGACAACTTCTCGGTCGACTTCACAGCGTTAGAGTCCGGCGCTGGGTCATCGTACTCGGCAGCTGCGCAGGCGGAGGGCGCAAGCGGAGCTGGATCGACATCAACCACAGCGACGGCATACATGGACGCAGCAGGGTTGGACTTCATCGACAGAATGTTCTCAGGAGAAGAGATGGCCGGACGCTTCTTGGATCTGTATCTGCACCACGAGGCCTATCTCAACTTGAAGGGGGCTAAGCGCATCTCGTACCTCGCTTACATTGACGATTTTGATAAACTTGCCGGTCCCTCTTCGCCCATCCCCAACCACACCAAGAAGACCGACGCATATAGATCGTACCTCATCGACCTACGCAAGTACCTCGATGCATTCCTGCGAAAGACTCAGCCCTTGGCGAATGTCGACGAGCTTGCGGCCAAGGCAGAGTCGCACTTCGAAGAGGCTTGGCAGCAGGGAAAGCTGGAGGGGTGGCAAGAGCAGGGTGCCGAAGTGTTTGGAGGCAGTAGCACGAATGGCAAAGGTAAAGCGGCGGCACCGCAGGGGCCAGAGGGCGAGGGTATCTGGTGTGCCGCTTGTAAGAGGTTCTACTCGAAGCAGACGGTGTACGATGCGCATCTCAAGTCGCCCAAGCATCTGAAAGCTGCTGCGCGCTTAGCACAGTCCGAGCAGAATGGCGGAGATGCGTCGCCAGCACCCAACAGCGGCAATAGCAATAGTGCAAACGAAGCGGAAAAGATCAAGAACTGCGTACGCGCCAAAGCCATTGCTCGTGAAGAGGCCATCATTCGCGCGCTAGCCAGTGAACTCGCTACCATTCGTTCCGATACCAAGTCCAATGTGGAACGCAAAGCCGCACTGACCGATCGAGAACGCCAAGCGGAAGCCGAAGCCGCCGAGGAAGAACTCAACCGCATGTCTGCGCTCACCCGCACCTCCGGACTCGACTCTGACGACCCTAACGCACCCACGGGTATGGACGAAGACCTTGACGACGACGGCACATCGCGTGTCTACAATCCGCTCAAGCTGCCGATCGGATGGGATGGACGGCCGATCCCATTCTGGCTGTACAAGCTGCACGGCCTGCGCAACGAGTTCAAGTGCGAGATCTGCTCGGATCACGTGTATCATGGGCGGAAGAACTTTGAAAAGCACTTTACCGAGTCGAGGCATGCGTTTGGAATGCGTGCGCTGGGGTTGCCCAACACGGTGCAGTTCAGGGATGTGACGCGGATCGCGGATGCGCTGGCACTGGCAGATAAGTTGAGGAAGCAGGGCAAGATGGAGGCGTCCGAGGCGGGATTGGATGCGCAGGAGGTGGAGGATGAGCATGGCAACACGTACACGAAGAAGACGTACGACTTGCTCAAGAGACAGGGGCTCATCTAACAGCATGAGTGCAGTTCAATCACGTTTTGTAGCGATGCCGAAAATGCGTGGAACCGTGATCCCTGCTCGTGTGCAGGAGCTTGTGTGTATGCGTGATTATGAGTTACTTTCGAGTGTTGAGGTGTCTACAAGCAGAACGAAGCATCACCACTGGTCAAACCGAGATCCTTGACAAGCTTTCCAATATTGAGCTGGATCTGAGCCGCGCTCACTCCCACGTTGCTATTCATCGCGCTTTTCTTGGCACGCCACTGCGGCTCGGCCTTCAACCAGTCATTCACCGCTCCTTGCAATGCCGAAACTTCGAATTGACTGCAACCCTCCCCTACTCCGTGCCCTGCGCTTGAAGCGCTAGTCTGAGAGCTGTCAGGTTTGGCGGCGGGCTTCTTCGCCGAGGTGGGACCGAAGAATTTCGAGATGGACACGGGTTCGTCGATCCATTTGACCTTGTAGCCGCGCGGAGCTGTCCCGCCTGGGACGGAAGGTTGGGGGAGGAGTGTGCCGTAGAAGCTCACCGGGCGGGACACGGACAATGACTCTACTTCGGCAGATGTTGCGGATGGTTGGGCGTCGGTAAACGAGGATGTGCGCGAGAGGGACCGGGTTAGGCGTTTCCCGCCTAGTGTCAGCGCAGGAGAAGGAGGGGACATGGGTTCCGAAGAGATAGTCGAGGCGGAGGGGGGCTTGATCTTTTCTTCGAGCATTGTCTTTGCCGTGGCCCAGCTGAAGCGGACGATACCAGGCCAGCCGAAGACGGGGTCAAGCGTGCGTTTGAGAAACGCGACCGTGTTGGGGTCAGCCGGGTAGCCACTTCCCAGCGCACCCATGCTCGACCACAAGTCTCTGCTCTCAGCCAACACGGTTTCTGTGCCGTCTTCCGTCTTGCGCTTCTTCCGGTCTACCTGCGGTTCCATCCGTGATGATGGGAGGTGATTTGTCGTATCGCCCAGCACCACCGCCTCTCCTCCTCCCAACCCCCCACTTTCCCTATCATCCTTTCGAGGCTGCTGCTGCTCAGCATACCTCCAGTTCTCGATGCACCGATCTCTTGTCACCTTGGCCGCGATACTCGCCGCTCCGACAATCGGATAGATCGCATCGGCCTTGCTCGTGACCGTCCATTTGATATGAGGGTGTCTTGGGAAATGCGAGCTCAACAGCTTGGCGTAGCTTTTGGGATCTCCCACTGTGTCGACATAGATCTCGGTCACGTCGACGCCCTGGTCGAGGACACCTGCGATGAGCGAGACCGTCGCTTGACTCGACTGGGCGTTGAGGTTGATGGGTCGGCGTCGGAGCATGCCTGCCGAGATGTCTTGTGGGGACATGACGCGGACAGCCCACCCGAGGTTCGAGCTGTGGTCAATGAGGGCCGAGAGGAGCGAGTCACGTCGTTCGGCAGTCAGCGCTTTCGAGTCTGCAAACCCAATCTGCTTCATTTCGTCCTGGTAGGCGATGGGGCAGTACGCAATGCCATAGACGAGCGGGCCGAGGACGGGGCCTCGACCGGCTTCGTCGACACCGAGAACACAGGGGATCTTGATGCTGGGGCTCGAGGGGTCGGTTCTGCTGCATTCCGAAGGGACAGGTGACGCCCAAGTGTAGGACTGTTGGATCGGAGCGGTGGGTTCAGAGGGGATAGGCGGCGGGGGCACGGCAGCTAGCGAAATGGCCGTCTCGTCTCCTTGGATCGTAACGTCATGGCTGTCGGCGATCTCTGAAGGCTTCTTTTGCTTTTTTGCAGACGGAGCTGCTGTCTTGCTCTTTGTCGGCATGTTGGACGAGTGACCATGTGTTGGTATCTCGATGTGGACGAGAAGCCAAGCGAAGCGAGGTGCGTGTGGTTTTGTATGGAACAAGATGTTAGTGCATGGGGATCGCAATCGGCGTCCCGATCTTGCTTGATCATGGATCGAAAAACTGTATAGGGGGTATCAATTCGCTCGAGTTTTCAAAGATCCAAAATTTTGCCACTCCAGATGGCGATGAAGAACGCGAGTTTTCCAAAATCCGAGAAATTGTAACCCCCTACTTTTATCCCGTCTCAACGAGACGGGCTGAATCCAACTTTTGATGCATCTCGTTGAGACGGACCTCTCCAGCTGAAAACTGGTGACTTGAGAAGTGGGTGGAATCCATCTGCAGCCATTTGCGCTGTTTGAAAGCGGGGGAAGATTCGGAGAGTTTCCTGCCATTAAATGGACCAACACAGAGTTGTATCACAGCCTCGCTTTGCAAATCAGTGGCATTCAGCTGTGATGCTGTCGGAAAGTGTATAGTGAGCAACTAGTCCACTCACCAATGGAGTCGAGTCTGCATCGGACTGTTGAGATCTCACTCGACGGCTCGCAGTGCACGATGGTCAGAGCTTGTCTGTCATCAGCTACGCTGGAGAGCAAAGTTGCAAGGTATGTCGCTATAGTGCTTGTGCAGCGCATCTCACTTCACACGAGAATAGCTGCTGAATCGGCGGTGCGGGAAAAGGCGGTCAAACCAGCGGAGCGGAGTGCGGTTCGCATCACTGTCTTACCGCTCGGAACACAGTGATGCGAACCAACGGTTTCAGTCACCGCTCTGTCGGCACTTGCAACGCAGCTCGACCGTCGACCATCGACAGTGCTGGGAGGCAAAGACCGAGAGTGTTCGTCAAACTGCTGCTGTGTTCAGCAAACGAAACTCTGCAAGCGAATTCCTTGGCGCTGCACCGGCTGCTCTGGGCAAGAGACTCAATTTTCGCCTTGGCACTCGAATCAACAGCACATGTCCACTGACTGAACGCTGCGTGCGCGTTTCGCGTGTCTTCTTGTGTTATCTAGAGCCAAAAATTCAGAGCACTTCTCTCTCTAACACGGACGAGTGCACGTCTCTGGCTCTTTCATACTTTACGAGGTGTTTGGCTGGCAGAGAGGACAGGGCCTACGACGCAGGAGCGATCAGATACTCACCAGGAAGCAGCGTCGGAGATATGGACCGAAACCAGATCGGAGAAGCAGTGGCACAAGATGCGCCAATCGTAGAGTGCCAGTTCAGAAAGCAACCCGGTCGTTCCGAGCGGACGACCAATGGACAGCAGGAGAGAAACTCTCCTTGTTGAGCGTTTGAGACCCTCCCAAGTGATTCATGCGGCGCGTTGATAGCTCCTTGTGTTGACAGGCACCATCGGATTGACCGGTTTATACCGTACTCGAAGGTCAAGCGTGGGGCACAGGTGGGGTCACGTTGTAGATACGGCTACTTTCCGAAGGTGCACCAAGAAAAGGATGCGAAGCGAAAGAGATAGCAAAAGGGGAGAGATTGTGCAGCGTCACGAAGGGCAAGAGCAATGGTTGTGGATAATATGCGTGATAGCAGCCACAGCAACCTTGTTTTTCTGCTCTCCTCTGTGCATTCTGGTTTGCTGCGTTGCGTTGCGAGGTGCTGTTCCTGTCGACTTCGGACAAGCCGCTCCCGAACTCGCTTGTTGATACCTCATTATCGTCAAGACAGTTGCTGTGGCTTGAAATTCATGTTGATTGCGTGCTGCACAGCTTGCAGTCCGAGAGCGGGGGGAACGGGGTTCCAGCTGCACCCAAGTGCACGCTAGCAGTGGACATTAGCACTCTTGCATTTTGACTTTCTTAGCCGACTATCCGCACGCTCTTTTCGCCGCACCAACATACCCAGCCAACGACGGATTTCTCGCCTAAAGGAAAACAAAACAAAAAAAGGGGGCAGCTAAGCGAGAGACAAGTTGGACTATACTGTAAGCTGTCAAGCTGCACCTGTCAAGGCACATTCGCCGTCTCATCGCTCCTCGGTGTCTCTCAGCTTGTCACTCAACGCCCTTCGAAGCCAAGTTTTGCCATCTCCCATTCGCCATGAGTCTGTTGAAGCTCGAGAGAGAGCTCTGGACCGTCAAGCGCTAGTTCAACTCGGCAATTCAATCCAACCCTGCAATGCGGCGCCGCCTCCTTTTCTCCCTTCACTTGCCTCTTCTGTTCCGCTTCCTGTGTGTGTGAGTGTGTGTGTCTTTTGCAATTGTAATCGAGCTCTTGTGCCTAACACCCGCCTAGTCCGAACCGCCAATGTAGTGTGACCATGCCCAACAGCGGGATAGCCGATCCCTCCTTACTGCAGCTGTTGTTGCTACTGTGGCTGCATACTCAAAGTGCGCAGACGATCTGCGCCGTTGCTTCAGATTGAGGCTCTGTCTCCGTGATTGCCATGCTCCGCTTGCAGCGCAATAGGTGCAGGTCGGCGTAGCCAGACCATTGAGAAAGAGACGGCGTTAGGATTTGGTGAACCAATCAATCGCTTATCGAGACCAGTTGGGCCTACCGACCAATACCTTTTCTTGCCTCGCTTGCCATTGAGGTGTCCGGACCTGCAGCTCCCACACGACACTGCTCGCTCACCTTGTTCTCGTCCCTCCGGCTCATCGTACTGGCCAAGCTGCCGGCTGTTGCTGCTCATTCAACGTGGCGGCCCTTCCACTCTTCTCGCCCATCTCATCTAGTTCACTCTCTCCTTGCCTTTTTCGTAGCGCTTGCGTGATTTTCATTTGCCCTCCCCATCTGGAAGAGACGCTTCATCCTTTTTAAAGCGTCGTCTTCCCCACCAGCTTTCCTTCCCTTCCCTTCTCGTCCTATCCCTCCCTCCCCCCTCCCCCCTTGCTCCGTCATCCGTTCCCAGGTTTTCTTCCCTTGAAACTCTTTCCCTCACTGGGCATCGATTGCTTAGCTGACTTTGGTTGTTTTCAGCACACCATGCCTCTCGACATCCAGGACGACGCCATCGCTGGCCACGCCGAGGCTCAGCGCGACGTATACGCCGCCGACATCAAGGCTCACCACGGCAAGGAGGACCTCCACCCTATCGCTCACCTCGAGTCTGGCGTCCGTGTCAAGCCCGATGTCACTGACGGTGACTTTGTTGCTCCCACCGATGAGGACCTCGCCACTCTGCGTCGTGTCCCCGAGAAACTCCCATGGACCACCTACGCCATCGCTTTTTGCGAGCTTGCTGAGCGTTTCTCCTACTACGGATGTGTCCAGGTCTTCCAAAACTTCATCCAGCAGCCTCGTCCTCCCAACAGCCGTGCTGGTGCCGGTGGCGCCGACAACCAGTCCGGTGCCCTCGGTGAGGGCCAGCAGGCCGCCACCGGTCTCACCACCTTCAACACCTTCTGGGTCTACTGCATGCCTATCCTCGGTGCCTACCTCGCTGATACTCGTTGGGGTCGTTTCAAGACCATTTGCATCGCCGTCTTCATTGCCATGATCGGTCACATCTTCCTCGTTGTTTCTTCGCTTCCCACCGTCCTCGACAACCAGCAGGGTG
Source organism: Ustilago lituana (assembly GCA_928869825.1). NCBI lineage: Eukaryota > Fungi > Basidiomycota > Ustilaginomycetes > Ustilaginales > Ustilaginaceae > Ustilago > Ustilago lituana. Next base: position 160,843 of record CAKMYA010000046.1, read on the forward strand.
CTATGGCATGCTTTGTCATCGCCATCATCGTCATGGGGGTGGGAACTGGTTGGTTCAAGTCCACGATTTCTCCTTTGATCGCAGAGCAGGTCAACGGTTCGAAGCAGTCTGTTCAGACCCTCAAGACCGGCGAGCGAGTTATTGTTGATCCGGTTCTGACCATCAGCCGAATCTTCATGTACTTCTACCTCTTCATCAACATTGGTGCCCTCGGTGGTCAGCTCGGCATGTCCTTTGCTGAGAAGTATGTTGGATTCTGGCTCGCCTACACTCTGCCGACCGTCATCTTTGCCCTCTGCATTCCCGTTCTCGTCTTCGGCAACAAGTTCTACGTCAAGACCCCTCCTTCCGGCTCCGTCCTCGCGGAGTGCCTCCGTCTCTGGTCGTTTGCCACCAAGGGCCGATGGACCCTCAACCCTATTGCGCTCGTCAAGAACATGCGTGCTGATGACTTCTGGGAGAACGCCAAGCCTTCCAAGCAAGCTCCTGGCTCCAAGCCGAGCTGGATGACTTTTAATGATGCTTGGGTTGACGAGGTCCGACGTGGTTTCAAGGCCTGCACCGTCTTCCTCTGGTTCCCGCTCTACTGGCTCACCTACAACCAGATCACCAACAACCTCGTCTCCCAGGCTGCCACCATGCAAGTCAACGGTCTTCCCAACGAAGTCGTCTCCAACCTTGACCCCTTCGCCCTCGTCATCCTCATCCCCATTTTTGACTTGTTCTTTTACCCCGCTCTGCGCAAGATGGGCATCAACTTTACCCCCCTCAAGAAGATCGCTCTTGGTTTCCTTACCGGTGCGCTTGCCATGGTCTGGGCTGCTGTTGTTCAGTACTACATCTACAAGAAATCGCCTTGTGGCAAGAGCGCTTCCACCTGCTACGACATCAACGGCGATGGCATCGCCGACATTGGCGCGGATGGTAGCGAGCCCAACGCCGTCTTTGTTCCTGCTCCCCTCAACGTCTGGATTCAGTCCGGCTCGTACATTCTCATTGCTGTTTCCGAGATTCTTGCCTCGATTACCGGTCTCGAGTACGCCTTCTCCAAAGCTCCCAAGTCGATGCGATCGCTGGTCATGTCCATGTTCCTCTTCACTTCGGCCATCGCTGCTGCCCTCCAGCAGGCCTTTATCTCGCTCTCGTCCGACCCCAACCTTGTTTGGAGCTACACCGTCTTCGCTTGCCTCGCTTTTGCCGGTTTCATTGGCTTCTCGTTTTCCTTCAGGAAGCTCGACGCCGAGGAGGATGCGCTCAACCAGCTCGATGCCGGCGAGGTCAACGCCGCTGAGGCTTCCGAGCCTGGTCACTCGGAGAAGGCCGTCTCGCCCTAAACTTGCTATCTGCACAAGATTGTTGCGTTGCTGTACTTTACTCTTGCTGCTGTCTTCTCCATCTTACGGGATTTGCTGCAACTGAATCGAATATACCTGTCATCTCATGACAACATTCCTGGTGTCACCGGATCGGCTCGGTTACTTCTGCATTTCCGGCGATCTTGGTAGTATCGGGCGATTTTGTAGTTAGTCATCATTTGGCAGATAGGCGCGATCGGCTGAGCGCAACACCACAAAGCTCACTCAGCCCGATCCTTGCCTCACATTCCTCAGAAATACCATCATCCGTTCAAGCTCCGAAACCAGCTTTCTCCGTCTTTCAGCTCAGATCCTGCATTTCTTATGACACGGGTGATTGTGCTCGTCTTTGCTTTTGTGATGGGTTGCGAGGAGTCGCAGAGTGAAACTGCATCCATAGAAGCTCAGCAAGCCTGAACCTCATCAGCGAGAAAGCCGCAATGCAAGGTCCAGCTTGGACGCAAGTATGGACGAACAGTGACAAGGCTAGAATTGTCGCTGCTGGTGCCCCAAGTCAGGATTGAATTGTCCTGTCTTTGAGCGCTTGTAAAAGGTCCGCACAGGCTGATGGTAGGACTCGGAAAGCAGCGTACCAGGGGGCTTGCGCAAGAGTTCGATTTTGGCAGGTAATATGCAGAGATGTCTTTGCTTGGGTCAACTGCTCCAAAGCTTTCCCACAGACAGGTGTACTGCAAAGTGATGGTGCACTGGCGAGAGGTCGGAAGCCCAACAACTCGAATCTTGGTTAGTAGCTCGCTTTGACAATGACTCAGGTACCTCAGACTTGGGAGAAGAATAAGGTTCGGTGGCGCCTTGAAGGGCTGTTTAGATCGAGTATTGTGCAGTTGGATTCAAGAGAGAGAGAGCAGAGTGCTAGACGGCGCTTCTCCGATGCATATGCTGCAACTCGGCGCTTTCGACCTTGTCTGCTACTCTGCGAACCTCGACAACCTTCTTGTCGCTCAGAATCCGGTGGGCGCTGACCTACTGAGGCTATTTCCGTTAGAGGTAGTATGTGGCACGGACAACGATAGCGTACTTTTGCACCTCTCACGTGTAAAGCCAAGAACGAGATGTCCAGCATGAGTCGGGTAAGGTACCAGTAATCCAAGCGAGCAAGGAGCAGGTCACGGATAGGAGCTCCAACTGCTGCGGTCCGGTAAGCCGCAGCTCGGAATCGAGATGGTGTTATTGTGAACGTCTAAGCGAGCGAACACGTCGTTGGAACTCCGCGAGAGCATCAAGTTCCGGACCTCCGCCCCGCTCGCCTAGAATACAGTATTCATGGAAAAACTTAAACTTTTTGGCGCAACAAGATTGACATGATCAACAGTTCCTGGTTTGCACTCTGATTCCAACGGCTGTGCGACAACTGGCTCAGCTAGCACTTTGTTCTGTTGGAGCGCACCATGATTTACCGAGGCCGTGCTGCACCGCTCCGCTACGTGCCGGTTTCCCTCCACACGCAAGTAATGGCTATGTCGAGGGTAGTGCTGACAACAGCGGGAGCCGCTGCACACTATGTTGGCAAGTGTCAGTCGTGGACGCACCCTCTTGATGGCCTACTCGCAAGTTCAATGGAATAGTCGAAAAGCATATAAGGAGCGAAGAAAAGCCCTTCCTCAACTCAAAGTCACCAGCTCTCCATTCTTTAACTCAAAGACCAACTTCTATACAGCATCTTTCGATTGTCTTTACCATCAAACATGCCTGCCAAGTCTACTTTTGCATCCGCAGCTGCGCTCGCCGCTTTCGCTCTTGCCAAAATCACGTCGGCTGCTCCCGTTTCGACGGCTACGGAACAATGCGTCAGCCTCGGAAAGGGCGCTTTTGGCTTCAACTCGAGCACCATCAATATCTACAGCACCGCGCCCCCGGCTTTCTATCTCGATCTTCAGGACGAACATGTCGTCAAAGCGAGCCGCCCTCAGTGGCAGAACCAGACTCAATTTGAGTTCTTCAACTGCTCCTACACTCCTCCCCCGTATAGTGGGAAGGGTGCCATCGACACTTTCCAGGGCTACATCAAGGGTCCAGCAGGAGACTGCGTCACTATTCACCAACTCAAGGCTTCAAACTCATTCTTCAAGACCGAGCCCTGCCGCTTTACCGGTCAAGGTGCCCTTGGCAATGTCGAGGCCAAGCAACACTTCCAGTTCCAACTCCTAACCTTTGACGATTATTACTCGGCCGTCTTCCTTGGCGAGACTCCTGGACCTCTCTACCATGACCATTTCGGGGTCACCGGTCACTACAAAACTCCAGGTTTCGATGGTGACCGCTTGATCGTCAGCTACGACCCTGATCAGCCGCAAGACAAATCCGGTAATACGACTGAGATGCTCATTGGACAACTGGGCTGGCAGTACGTGCCTCCGACTAGGCACTTCCCGCCATGCAAGCTTGTCAAGAGCGGCGCTGTGCAACTGGTCAATACCACGACTGGAGAGACTCAGAGTGTCACCTCTGGGTATGGCAGCGACAACCAGAATCAATTCCCCTATGGTTATGCACCTCTGGTGAACGGCACTGGTAACGGCACCTTTAGCTTCTACCAGTGTGACTCAGCCTATATGGGCTACCAGTCGGACAGCAGCAACTACTACGGCCATCTTTCCGTCGACTCCTTCCCCGCTCCCGCGTGTTTTGTTCGACAGACCGGTGACCTGAATATGATGGAGCTTCCGGACAATGGCGTTAATGACGATATTTGCGGTACCGTGGACACCGACGAACAGATCAGCGCCTTCTTCCACCTTGCCAAGACCGATGATGGCTATGAAATCAACTACCTGGGTGCACCCGCTAGCGAACATGCTCAGCCTTACTCCTGGAACGTGATCGACATTCCTCAGCAGGGCGACACCTACCCTCAGGCGATCGTTGTTGATTCTAGTGCTACCGGATACAAACTGCGCTTCGTCGACTAGGTAGCTCGTATCGGTCCGAGCTGCCATACTCCGACATAGGGCTTCTCTCGCAATCACGGCTGCAAACCAATTGGACAATGCATCGCTTTAGCTCATGTACATCTCAGACCTTGGACTCGCAATTTCATCTCCTTGTTGCGTCTGTTGTTCTGCCTAACGTCGTCTCTGTGATCAAATCGCCCAGGAAACGTGAGACTTTCTGATCGACACGATCAACGAGTGAACTCGAATTCGCCAGGAGCACAAAAGAGCATTCTGCAAGACTGATATGTGTCTCGTACCTGTGGTCCTTTGTAACTAGAGCAGATTCCTGCGCAAGGCTCATTTAGAGCATATCCGATGTGTCCAGTGTCAGTGCTGTCAGCTGAGTCAAGACGACTGTTGTGTTGATTAGCGATTCGCAAGCGAGTGCATATCAACGATGTAACACTAGTAACGTCACGTGCTGTCACAAACAACGGTGGTTGCCCTCGATAAGTGAGTTGTTCCTAATTTTCGTAAAAGTGAAGACGGGACTCGGCGGTCACAAATTCGGTATGATTCTTTCAAAGAGTGAATGCGGCCATTGAGAAGAGTTTCTACCCTGCACTACCATCATCTTGCTCGACACCACAAGTTTCGCGATGAGCGCTACATTCTCCGGATCCACCGCTAGCATGCGCACTCTGGCTCGAGGCTTTGCTTCGAGTGCCAGGCTGCACGCAGAAGCAGCAGCACCTAACACACCCGCTGTGCCTCTTGCACAACCCAACAACCAGTCGCAACACACGTCACAGTCGAACAACAGCGCTTCCGATCGCCTTGGAGCTGGTCAGCGAAACCTCACTGCGACCCAGCAGAACAGCCAGAACGGCAATAGGAACGCGGGTAGCGGACGACGCAACAAGCGTCTTCCCTCCGTGTTTGATGCCTCTTCAGCATCCACTCAGGCTGGTTCTGCCAGGGGTGCAGGTATCAAGAGCCTGTATCAGGCGGGACAAAAGATGCCTGCGCCTCTGCCAAGCACTGACTGGAACAGCCCACTATTCTCCCAGCCCGGATTCGAGCGCTGGCTAGCACCTGCACCTCGCGCTTCTGGCGTCTTTACACCCGACCTCACCGCCGCTGCACCTTCGACACCAGCAGCGGGAGGCAAGGGTAAGGGCAAAGCTGGTGTACCCGCCGCCAAAGCTGCCAACATCAAGCTCAACCTTCCTGGCCTCAAGTCTGCCGTGAACGCACTCAAACTCCACATTCGACCTGGCGGACGCAACATCCTCGGCCCCATTAATAACCCTACTGCCGTCGCGGCGGGCAGCCTGTCGCAGAACCGAGTGATGCTGGCACGCTCTGCAGAAGTCAAGCGTACAGACGACAAGTCGCTGGCGGCGGAGCTCAAGGCAGCTAGGATTGCGCTTCAGAACGAACAAATTGGCGGCTCGTACGAACGCTTTGCGCCAGAATCCGTGCTCAAGGCAGCAGGCGTCCCGACCAACGCTAAAGGAGCGCCGGCGCAGATCAAGGCAATTCAGGATGCCGCACAGGTACTTGCTGTCAATGCTGATCTGGCTCCAGAGGGCAAGGTCTTTGTGGCCAAGACTATCTCAGAACGACTCAGCGCCTGAGCCTTCCAGGCTTCTTTGTACGGCGTTTGCAATCCAACTTACCAGCTCGCATCAACAACTTCACGTGTGACTGTGCAATAATTGGTAGCGGTATTGTCATGGTGTTCTATGGTGTCGACTCGTTTCGAGTATTATAGTGGACCTTGGATGTCGCAATACTGTATGGACAGGCGAGTTGCGCAGATAACAAGACATGGCAAGGGCGGGAAAGAGGTCAGTGTCCATCCGACAAGGTGGGAGATGGAATTGCAGAGGACTTACGATCGGAACGTGGTCACTGGCTCCGTAGCACTCGTGTCGGATCTCGCACTCGAGGGCTTTGCTTGCAATGCGTTCAGAGAGCTGTGACGAGGATGCCGAAGGAGACGTTAGCGAGCGTGGTCTTACGGAAGAGTGAGAGCGGAAAGAGCAAAGTGAGAAACTTACGACAAACGAGTCGAGACGCCAACCGATGCCTTTTGTGCGGCAGAAACCTCTCCATCCGTAGAACGCTGAGAACGGCGAAGAAAATGAAAGGAAAAAATCAGCTTTCCACGATAAACGCTGGCTTGGATCAAAGAATGTTGTGGAAGACACTCACTGTAGTGGCCAATGGCATCCGGATGCTTTTGCCTCCATACATCGACAAGCGGTTGCGAGGTCGGCGTTGCCGTTCCTTGTAAGAGCTCGCGATGTGCATCGCACTCGATAGCCGTATATCCGGGGCTCTTGTTCCACTTTTTGGAGGCGGCTGCCAAATCGCGTTCGTCCTGAACAACGTTCAAGTCGCCGCACCAGATGACAGGCTTCTTGGCGTCTAGCTCTGCGAGGTAGGCAGCAAAGGCAGCGTTCCACGATTTCTTGGTCTCCATGTTCTTTGTTGCCAAGGAGATATGCGGATCGAGTGCGGAGCAATAGAGACTAAACCGCGGTCAGCATACGCTCAACAGTAGTAGAAGTAAAATAACGATCGAGGCAAGATTGTGGGCGGAATGTGGCTATCGTATCAGGCCCTCCGATGTGGGAAGTTCTGGCATGCAGAAACCAGCATGCGGAGAGATAATGAGGACAGCTCTCTCCTAGGTGGAGTCTGCTCTATGGGCTGCGCAGGAGATGGCCACCTGAGGGTAGCGGAAGAGATCGTTTCAAAGCGTGCAGCCCCAACATTTTCGAGATAGGGATGTTGGGAAAGGGGTCGGATGACACTGGTGAAACGTACCTTGAGTCCCTCGCCTGCGTTGACGGCGTACGTTCCGACGAGGAAAGAGTTTTCAAACTCAAGAGTGACTGTAAAGAGATTAGATGGCGTGGCAAGGTAGAGAGTCAGTCTAGTTTTGGCTCGCTTCCGATGCGATGCGGACCTCTTGTGACGTACCAATGCGACCTTTGGTGTCTTGATCCTTGAGACCGGGAAGGCCATAGACAGCCTGCTTGATGGGTGGAATCTTGGAGAGGATCGCGATTCCAGCATAACCCTTTTGCTTGCCGATCCCCCAGTACTGATGCTTGTACATCTTGGTGAGAGCGGGATGCATGGGCACATCGTTGACCTTGGTCTCTGAGAGCACCACAATGTCTGCGTCTTCTGCTTGAATGTATCGCATCAGACCCTTGGGCTCGCTCGATTTGAGACTGGTGATGTTCCACGATGTTATGCGGACGCATCCAGATGCTGTCGGACGAGTGTAAGATAAAGTGGCAGGCATCTCTGTATTCTTTGGCAAGCTCGGATCGGCCGTTGTGTCTGGGGACTTGGGTGCGCTCGGCGAGTCCGAATGCGACACTGGCTTTTTGCGTGGCTTCTTGGCGGGTGTTGCGGCTGCCGCAGCGTCAGTTTCAGCGACACTGACCTCGGAAGCATTGCTGAGTCGATCGTTCGGAGTAGCCGATGATGCCGGGTGGGTGGCTTTGCGTTTGGAGTTGACTGGTGTCGGAGATGGCGAGTCCACTTTGGCTGCTTGCTGGCTCGCTGCAGTGGTTGCAGCCCGGCTGGAATCACGCCGGCCTGTCGTTGCAGTCGCTGGTGCTGCTGGCTCCATTCTCAAGAGTGGCTTAAGCGACAATCTTTGGTGCCTTGAGAGAATGGCCGTCAAGTTGCAGACGGGCAGCTTCCAACCAGTGCGCGCTAGGCTCAAACGTAGTACCGCAACCCAGGCCTGCATGCCAGTGACATACAACTCTGAGCTCTTGAGATGCATAAGTAAGTCTTGTCGAAGCCAGCTCGAACTCATTGGATTCCAACCTGAACCCACCAACTGTCCGTGCATCGCAAGCTCCAATTTCTTCTTGGTAAGCCAAGTCACAGTACAGTACTGTACTCAGCTTCGGTCTTTCATATCCATCTCCTTTGAAGCGCAACGTGTCGCGTTGAGCCGTTTGCTGCCTTGATTTTTTTGAAAGAGTGTGTGGAGGAAGCTGCACGTGACCTTACGCGGCCAAACCAACCCTTCGCGGAAAACAAACACTGCCAAGACCAACACTGCAGCACGGCACATGAATTGCTGAGCGCTTCGACACTTTGACAAGTCGACACGGATGCCTTTGACCCCCATCCTCTCTCACCATATCGTCAAGCTCAAGAATCATCCATCAAACCATCCATCTGCAGACTTTCGCCAAGTTTCTGCTCCTGTTCTGACACAGACGTCGCTGTCTTCGGCCCGCTCTTGACTTGCCGCGTTCAACGACTCGCAAGGCCACGACAGCCAAGAGCGACAAGTCCTGCGCCATCGAGCAGCGCCAGCTTTCATCATGAGAGAGGCTCCTTCTAGCATGGCGCCGCCCGCTGTCACTCCTCGCAAGGCGCCCAGCACCCCTTCCAACAATCCGCATCACGCCTATGCATTCGGCGTCACTCCTCACAAAACACCACTCCGCACACCGCGAGGGTCCAAGATCGAACAAACCTCCTCCACACCCATCATCGACTTCAACGCTATCGAATCCCAGAAAGAAAATGTACAGCCTCTCGCAAAAGGGAGGTCCGCACATGCTCTCTCCAACACCCTCAATATGCAGCACAAGCAACGACAGACGTTACTTGCCCAACAGCGCGCAGAGCACGAACAGATCGTCACTTCCGACGACAATGCCGACTCGGACGATCCTCTCGAAGCATGGACAAAGTACGTCAAATGGTGCATCGACAACTATCCATCCGGTCAGACACACGAGTCTGGACTCATCCCGCTTCTTGAGCGAGCGACGCGTCACTTCAACGACTCAGAGCAGTACACCAATGATCCCAGATATCTTCGTCTCTGGATCCTTTACGCACGCAATGTCGAGTGTGCCCGTGACGTCTACAACTTCTTGCTCGCAAACGAGATCGGAACAAAGCTCGCCAGCCTGTACGAGGAGCTCGCCGTCGTACTCGAGGGTCAGCGTATGTACGACCAAGCAGACGCTATGTACAAGCTCGGCATCGCCCGCAGAGCGAACCCTATTGACAGGATCAAGCGCAGATACGAAGAGTACAAGACGCGTATTATTCTCGGCCAGCAGCCAATGGCCGAGTCTGCAGGCTCCTCAGCCACCGGTCTCGTCGACAACTATGCCGATGCTCTCAAGGCCGCCATGGTCACAGCGGGTAGAAGCATGCTCGGCGAAAAGGAAGTATCCATCGGTCCAACCCGCAGTCACTCCGCAAATGTCCTCCGAGGTGCTGGCGCCAGCGTCGGTGCTATTGGCTCCAGCACACCCACTCCCTCGCTCAACAATGGACGCAAGCTCAACGTCTTTCACGACGATGACGGCAGCGGGAGTCAATCTCGTTCTGCTGCATCCAAGACGCCAGGCCGTAGCACCAAAGGATGGGAAGACATTGGAACTGTAGCAACGCGCAACCAAGAGAATGTCCAGGCGGATCGCTTATCCAGTATGAAGAGCTTCAGAATAGGTGCTTCCGGTGGCGTCTCCAAGAAACCAGGCTCCGGTCTTGCAGTTTTCAGAGACTCTGATGATGACGAGGATGACGATGCTGATGAGGTGCCCGCCACTCCAAAACCTGCTGGAGTCCTCAGTCCGAAAGACCACTTCGGCAAACCTGCCGCTGGTCTCGGCCGCAAGCCTCAGTCCAGCGAGACCGATCTTCTGCGCAGCAACCCATTTGCCTACTGGGACAAGGACGCAAAGCTCGTGCCCGACCCTGCTAACCTGCGTCCCGCAGCTGCCGAGGTACAGACATTGCAAAAGGTTTCCAGCTCCTGCACCGGCTCCACTAGCGAGAGGCACCGTACCAAAACCACAGTCTCTCGTTCCACCCAGCCCACTGCATCTTCTAGCGCAATTGGTTCCGGTTCCGCTGCCACCGCAGCGGCTAGTGGCAAGCGAGAGAAGCACGCCGCACCAGTCGCTCTGATGTACCCTCTTTTTCGATGCAGCGCCCAGAAGGCCTTCTACAAGCAGCACGGATGGCAGAGCGAGTTGACGATCGAGGAGCTCATGGCCAGAAAGAGAGGTTTCGCTGCCGTCCTGGAGGGTTGGGAAGATGCAGCTGAGTCAAGCAAGGCGCTATCGGATCCATGGACTTACCTCAATCAACTGGCCGGCCGCTGGCTTCCCGAGGATTCAGCTGCCCCCAGACCTGCTTCGCCGGCACCAGAGCCGTCTTCATCGAGCAACGCCATTGCTGTCGAGCCAACCGAGACGGTCAACGTCGATCAAACCACCGGCATGATCCCCTCAAGAGATGTCTTTGATCCAGACAACTCAGTTGCTAACGCCGTCGCGCTCAACCTCCGACCAGGACTCAAGAAGAAGAAGAAGCGCGAAGGCGGAAACACCACCAAGATCAGGATGAGCCCTACTCTCGTCACCAAAGCCACGCTGCTCGAGGTCGAAAACATGTTCAACGGCGACAGCGAGTCGGATGAAGAGAGCAGCGAAGATGATGATGACGACGACGAGGATGAGGATGAGGATTACATCGCGCCCCTCGCAAGTGTCTCGCGCCCAGGCCACATGCGAATCAGCCTCGGCTCTCCTGCAGACGTGCCGCCGACCCCAACGCCACTGTCCAGGTCGAATCACCTTGCCAAAACCGTTCACAATGACGAGAATGCAGGCGTACAGGCAACGCCCTTGAGGACACCAGGCGCACAAGCAACCAGGCTTGGTTTGGGTGGCGCGACTCCGATGCGCACCCCACTTGCATCCAAGTCTACCTTGGGCACGCTTGGACCCAAGCCCGTCTACCGCGAGGAGGATGAAGACGAAGACGAAGGAGAGCAGGAATTGCAGGCCACAGTGCCCCCGGAGCATGCAGACGAGGCGGAGCAAGTCATCAGACCGGCTACGCCAGAGCGTCCATCTGGTTCCGGAGTGGAAGAAGCGATTACCGCCGTACCCGTCCCTGCAACGCCGATGCCTTTGAACAGACAGTCTGCAAGCCGGCGCTGGATCGAACCTACGACAGAAGAAGAAGAGGAGGAGGAAGAGGAAGCTTACGCCGTCGACGAAAACGGCGAGCCAATCGAAGGCGAAGCTGCCGGCTACGAGGGCAATGAGCATCTCTTTAGGCCTCAATTCCAACCTCTCACACCCATCACCGAAGCAACATACGAGTTCACGCGCTACACCAACGCCCACACTCCATGTACTGCGACACGGTCCGCTATCGGTCCTGCACTCAAGTCCTGGTGTTCAGCTCAAGAGGATGATGACGATGACGATGACGAAGACGAAGAGGGTGCGCGCAGTGCCATCTTGACTACTGGTCCTATCGGCAGCCACAATGAGGCTGCACAACAGCAAAGTGTCGTTGGAGACGAGCCACGCCACGCTGATGACTCGCAGAACCCGTCCGACGAGCGCAGCTTCGCGTCGACTTCCGGCGAGGATGTCAACCGCTCTGCATGGAATACGGACAACAAAGCCTCCTTCGAGCTCACCAAGGGTCTCACCATTCTATGTGTAGCCTCCGAAGATAACGAGGAAGAAGACGGCGATTTTGACGAAAAAGCTGATAGAGAAGACCGGCCTCAGCGACGCGAGCTGCATGAGCGCTTTGAGGATTCGCTCGTGATCCAAGACCCTGACGTCGCCTCGCAGCGAGAAGCCGATGCAGAAGGCCACGAGAGCAGCGCGGAAGGCTTTAATCCACCCAACCCGTGCTCTCCTGTTGACCCTATCGTACTCAACGCCATCCTCGCGCGACTCGAGACCCCGATCGAAGCCACGCCCGGCTTTGTCAACCTCGCCAACACCTCTTCCGACGACCTCCTCTCGGAGCTGCAGAAGAAGTGCAAGTCGAGCCTCGCATCCAACCAGATGACGCGCAAGAGCATGGGCGGCACCGTCTTCCATGGCACCGGCAGGCTCTCCTCGCCTTTCAATATCAGCGTCGGCGGTAACCCATTCGAGATCCGCGGAAAGCTCGGAGAAGGTGGCTATGGTGCGGTCTTCCTCGGCTACGATGTTGATTCTGCAGCCACTGCTCAGGGAGACAGCAATGCCGAGACCAAGGCCTTAGACTCTGACGACGAGGATGACGACGAGGATGACGAGTCGGACCGCCGCAAGCAGGTCGCCATCAAAGTCGAGACCCCAGCCAACCGTTGGGAATTCCACATACTGTCACAGCTCCAATCTCGTCTCCCCGCATCGCTGCTACCGTCCATCATTTCCGCTCGCGCCCTCTACTGCTACTCGGACACCTCCTTCCTCCTCCTCGACCTGGGCGAGAAGGGTACACTGTTGGACGTCGTCAACCATTCCACCACCGCCGGCGTTGCCGCTTCTGGCGCTGACACCTCCTCCGGTGGTGCTGGGCTGGAGGAAGTGCTCGCCATGTTCTTCGTCACCGAGCTCCTCCGCACCATCCTCGGCCTGCACAGAACGGGGATTATCCACGGCGACCTCAAGATCGACAACTGTCTCCTTCGACTTGGCGATGTTGCCCCCGCTAGCGCTTGGTCGAACATTTACTCGCGCGATGGATCCGCTGGCTGGGCCTCCAAGGGTCTCACTCTCATCGACTTTGGCCGAGCCATCGACTTGACCGCCTACCCCAACCCCACGCAAAGCTTCGTTGCGGATTGGGAGACCGACAAACGAGACTGTCTCGAGATGCGCAACGGCGAGCCCTTTACGTTTGAGACTGACTGGTTCGGTATCGCTGCTGTCGCCCATTGCCTTCTCTTCGGCCGCTACATTGAAACGACCAAACACGACGCAGACGGTGCGGCTAAGTGGAGGATCAGCGCAAGCATGAAACGCTACTGGCAGTCCGACTTGTGGAACGAGCTCTTCGACATCTGTCTCAACCCCAAACCCCGCAATACCGAGGGTAAGCCGACAGAGGAGTTGAACAAGGTTGCAGTGTTGGGGAAGCTCGAGGCGTGCTTGGAGAAAATGCAGGCTTGGTTGGAGGGCAACTCGAACAAGGGTGGGAAGAATTTGAAGGGTCTCCTCCGCAAACTGGAGATTTGGGCCATGAAGCAAGGTCACTAGGCTGCAAAGCAGCATAGTCTCGTCATTGTCACTCAAGTCATACTTTGGAAATTCACGAACCTATTCAATGAAGTCCAGCACCATGGTCGTCTGCGACCTCCGCTCTTTATCATAACAGAACACCAACCAACCTAGTTTCGCAACAGATCCTCGTTAGTGCGGTTGCTCTTGTCTGAGAGTGTGCCAAGCGTCCAACCGTCGCTCATGCCATCTTTCCACTTGCAGACCATTACCATGTGAAGGTCACACTTGAATGCAAGACACTGCTTTCTCGCTTCCAAATCTTAAGATTAATTCTAAGCAACACGATCGGATGAATGCACATCAGCTTTGCAGTTGCAAACTATGCAGGAACTCATCCAATCAGCTTAATGCTTTCGCGAACAATCATTGGTCCCAAGATGGCCGCCTCGCGTGCCAAAGATCGTCTGCTCTGCCCAACAGACCTACCGTCAAATTCTGATCTACAGACCACCATTCGCTGGCGATGAACACTTCTATTGCCACGTGATCGAGCAAAAACAATAATGGCATGATCAAAGATTCACCGTTGGACCCGGACAAAGATCATGGAGCCAATCACCAACATTGGCGCAACTCATTTGATGGTCTGTTGGCTCAAAGATTTTGAGACGAGGTGTCATGCCCTCGCATGAGCCCAAGTTGGCCTGGAGGAGTTGGCTGTTGCAATATTTTGCTTTAACAGCCTGTCTCTCTTCCAAATTCTAGCAAAGAAGCCTCGATCGGTAATTGGCAAGCAAGATTCGGGCCTGTATCAGGAGATGAATTGATTCGGGCGACGGGTTTCATCCGCACGACATTTGAACGCACAGGCCAGAAGAAGCGAGAACCTGAGTGCAAACCAAGCCTTCTCGCAGCATTGCTGAAAATACCGCATCGTGCTTGTCAGAACAACACCTTGCCCGACCCGCGCAGACCAGCAGCGCCGATGTCGCCTTGACCTCATCTTTCCCACAGCCAACATGGCTGCGGTGCAATCGAGCCATGGCTTGTCCCGGCCAGCACCCTCGTCACAATCCTCGTCAAACGATGCTTCAGGATCTTCGTCAACATCATCGGCGACGCGGCCCATCGCATCCCGAGTCCGCTCCGTACTCCTGCAGAGTTCACACGATGCTAAAGATGTACGCGAAGCACTCAACACCCTCGCTGACATGTACCCCGCAGCTTCGACATCGGACGCTGCCGCCGCTGAGACTCTTCACGGCAGGAGAGCAAGTGGTGCCCGCACACTACGTGCAAAGCCAACATCGACCTCGTCTGCAGCGCCTTTCCAGCTCATCGACACTGCAAGCGCGAGGCGCGACCTCGACAAAGACATCCGACAGCGCATGCTCACTGCCACCGACAACGTCCTCGCCGTTCTCAAAACTGTCGACGACGGCCTCGTCCGGCTCTCCCAAGATGTTGCTGCCATGCACACCTCGTGCGATGCAGTGCAGGACAAGCTGGATGCAGCCCAAGCGTCCAGTCGCTACCTCGTTGAGCATGCAGAAGGTCTCGAGCGTCAACGAGCAGCAGCGCTCATCCAGGTCCAAGTTGCCAAGCTCTTCCTCTCCCGCTTCACGCTATCGGATGCCGAACGCGCCGCAATCTACTCTCGAGAAGTGCGCGTTGGTACCGACCTGTTTGAGGCTATGGACAAGCTCCAACGCATCCGCAGCGAGTGTCGAATCCTCTTGCAGGGCTCCGAGTCAATATCAACGTCCACGATTCAGTCCTCTGCAACAACCTCGGGAGGGGCGGCTGCAGGAGGGGGCACACGCGCAGGCATGGACATCATGTCGTCCACCGCCCAAGACCTCGACCAGGCCTACCAGAAGCTGTACAAGTGGTGCTCCTTCGAGTTCCGCCAGCCAGTCAAGGAAGGCTTGGAAGTGTCTCCCAGCCTGCGCGAGGCCACACGCCGGCTCAAAAACTCGCGCCAGGATCTGCTCCGCGCCGCACTCACGACTCTCGTTCAAACCCGCAGCTCAATTCTCGCCAACGCCTTCATGTCGGCGCTCACAATGGGCGCAGGTCCACCCACCTACCTCCCTGGGCCCATTGAGCTGCACGCGCACGACCCCATTCGATATGTAGGCGACATGCTCGCCTGGATCCACCAGACCGTCGCCTCGGAACGCGAGTTCTTGACCTCACTCTTTGACGAAAAGGAGGGTGAAGGCGGACGCCGTATCGGCCAGCGACGTCGTGGACTGGAAGGCTCAATCGATCTGACGGGATCTGATCCCGACTCGCTCCGACTGGGCCCCGGCGAGGCGCTGGTGCGCGAAGTCCTCAACTCGAACCTCGACGGCTGCTGTCGTCCGCTCAAGCTTCGTATCCAGCAAACGCTCCGTTCGCAAGAAGGCAGCGTCACATCCTACCGTCTCGCTCACCTCGTCCACTTCTACCGCATCACCATGGAAAAGACCATTGGCTCGCGCGCTACGCTCACCAAAACCCTCGCCGAGCTGTCCGACCAAGCAGTCGCTGCGTTTGCTGAAACGGTCGAGCGCCAGAGCAAGGGGATTGAGCGGTACGACGCCATGCCGGAGCCCGACCTCTCGCTGCCAGCGCCACTGCTCGCTACGATTGGCACGCTCAAGGAGCTCATGAGCGAGTTCTCCAGGTCCCTTGCCGAAGATGCTTCTGTCGGAACCACACAGTTAGAATCGCAACCGGCGAGCACACCACAGGACGTGGCTGCATCGCTATCCAACTTTGACTCTGTCCTGATCAAACTCGTTGACCCCCTCGTAGCCATGGTGCAGCGGATGGCAGCCCTCAACATCTCAAAACGTCCCCGTTCGCGCACAGAAGCAGCGGCCAAGTGGGACTCGCTCCTCTTCACCTGCAACTGTCTCGAAGCCCTCTCCTCCACCCTCACCCCACACACTTTTGCCCGGTGGAAAGCGGCCCAACTCAACTCTTCCCTTCAGACGATCCTCGATGAACTCTCCGAAACACACTCCGCCAACCTCCTCGCCAAATCAGGCCTGGCCCCCGTGCTCTCTGCAACGGTGACAAAGCAAGCAGGAACACCACTGTCGAGTGTGGCTGGGGCAAAGCCGGGGGAGGTGGAGGCAGCGCTCAACAGGTTTGAGCAGTGTTTGGCGCAAGACGATCTGCTGACGCCAAGAGATTTGGACCAGCTGGCGAGTCCAGCGACAAGGCAAAAGGTGCATGCGACCGCGCTGCAGAGGCTGACGCAATCGTACGCAAGCGTGGCGGAGGCAGTGCAGGAGAAGGCAAATGGGTACGAGGAGGCGAACGAAGGGTTGATAAAGAGGAGCCCGGAGGAGGTGGCGATCCTGTTGGGCCTCTAATTCTGCACCCCTTGAGGCATGTGGTTAGGCCCGTTTTCAATCGCACTGCTCCAGTCGTGGGGAGGAGCCTGCCCCGTTGCAATTGTTCCTCGTGTGCAAGCTTTTGTTGATCCTAGCTGCGGCTATAATGTTAGCATGAGATATGAGACAGAGCGAGAGCTAGAAGAGCTTCAACCCAACCCAAGCAGTTAGCACCGCGGTCGCCGCACTAGCTACAAAGTTGACCGCATTGTTATCCAACACGTTCCATCCTGTCACCTTCTCCCACTGCGCATTCGGCTCGTCCTCCTTCTTGCCATCCAGCACATCCGTCACCTTGCCCACCAGCACCTTCCCACTTTCTGGGTTGTAAAGCGTTTGCTGCAACGTCGCGCCCAACACGCTGTCAATCAGCGAACCTGCAAAGCCAGCTGCAGTGAGGAGGGCGGTAAGTTTGAGGTACGTCTCGAAAGTGCGATGGGTGGAGGCGGTGGTGGTGGTGGTGGTGGAAAAGTGGTAGTGGGTGAAGAGGGAGAGGGATTGGACGATGCCGATAAGTGTCCCTCCCAGCGCTGAGACGGCGAGGCCAAGAGGAGAGATGCCGCCATTGGTCCCCTTTGGGACTGTCCTGCATGGCTGGGTGACGAGCCTCGGCTGGGTACGGGAGAGTATACCGAGCTCAGACGCGAGCGTGTCGCCCATACACGCAGCATAATGCCCGCCCACCACGAGCGTCAACAACAAGTTCGAAACCAACACCTCCGCCCCCGCCCCGCTCAGCACCGTCAGCGGACCCCTTGCCAACGGATCCGGACGCGTCACCCCTCGGTTGAGCACCCTGAATGCAACGCACGCGATAACGGCAGTAGCGCTATTGCACAGCACCTGCACGGCATTCCTATTGCCCGACGAGGTGTCTCTCTTCTTTGACTTCGTTTTGCCCTCTGCTGAGGTTGTGGTGGCGTGAGCTTCGAGCTGCTCCTTGACACGGGCCTTGAACTTGGTGGCCTTGGAGCCGGTGAGGTAAAAAGTGATGAGAGTGAGCCCGTAGCCGATGAAGGGGTTGGCCATGGATGCATAGCCCACGAGAGAGGCGGTGATGGCACCATCGAGCGAGAGCGAGCCTTTGCGATAGCCCGAGTAACCAAGGTAGGCGGCTATGCCTAGTGGAATCGGGTACAATTCCGACATTGTGCGTCCAAGAACGAACCAAGTGGATGCAAATGATGGTTTGGACGGAGGTGTGAAGAGTCAAAGGAAGAGAGGGCTAAGAGGCTGAAGAAGTCCTAGCTGAGAAGGTCTGTGCGTGCCGTCTGAAAGGAATCGTATCGGGCGGGGATCGTAACCCGATTGACAGCAATGTGTAGGCACATCCGAGGACTTTGGTCCCTTGTCACGATCTCATCACGAGAGTATCAAAAGCTCAGCATCAAACACCAAGATGATAGCCAGGGAGCGTGGCAGATGGTAGCAACGAGCAACAGGGCGATCGATCGTGATGCAAAGGCGCTGTTTTAGGGTGGGAAGACTAAAAGTACATGTGGTCTCGAGAAGAAAATGTATGCGTCGATTGCTGCAGCGTTGGCAAGGCAGAATCGTGCGTTCACCATAGAAGCGACTTGAAAGCAGGCACAGCAGACGAGATTGTGCATAAATGCCTCCGTGTGACGGGAGAGCCTTACAACATCCTCCTCTTCTTAGGCCGCACACCACCGATCTTGACGGGCGTCTTATCCGTCATTTTGCTAATCAACCCCTTGGTCGTCTGCCCCTCTCCAGCCAACAATGCCCTGAAGACCGCCTCCCTTCCCTGCCCAAACCCATTCCACAGCACCTCGAGATGCGAGATCCTCCAAGCGTCCTTGAACTCGTTGATCTTGCCAAACATGGAAAACGCCGCCCTGTATCCAGCCTCGTAACCGGATCGCGCGGATTTCTTGAAGCCGATACTGCCTCCCGACGCGGAGGCGAGAGGATCACCGGTGGGAGAGGTGAGGGTGAGGATGGTATTGTTTGGCGAAGAGTTTACAAAGAGGCGGTGGGGTTGGACGGAGGAGTGGAAGAGGGCTGGCGAGTAGCGCGATGCAGCAGCACCACGGACAATGGGAGCCCCCCTCTCCCCGAAGCCTTGTCCCTCGCTTTCTGCAGCAGCTTCAGAACCGGGGAGGGAAGAAACCGCCGATACCGAGCCAAGAATATCGTCGAGGTTGGTCGACGCAGCTTGCCTACCACCCGAGCTGGAAACCGCAGCAGTAGCGTCGGCGGCGTCGGTGGCGGCGTCGATGGCGGCGGACTCAGCATCAGCTTGGGAAGAGAGCTCGCGCTGCAGAGCATCAGAGACGTTGCTACTGCCAGCCGAGGTGGGGTCGGTGGTGGGCTGGCCAGAAGCTTGCGATTCGAGCTGCTGTGTCGACGCTGACTTGTCGCTCTCGCTGTTGAGCCTAGACGAGGACGAAGCAAATGTGCGCCGGAGGACGAGCGGAACAGATGTGCGAGCGATCGAGCTGGATGATTGAGATGCCGACAACTCGGATGCGATGGCTCGCAGTGCCGGTGTCCACTGTCTCGCGAGTCCTCGCAGCATAGTGGTTGGCCTTGTCGTTTGTCAGAGCTGTGCAGGAACCCAAACTCCGAGCTTGATGGTGTGTACAGCTGTCAAAGTTTGTCCAGCTTGACGAAAGCTGATACCGTCAAAGTGAGTATGTTTCGGATGAGCAGAGTGAGCTCAAGCTATTGATCAAAGGAAGCAAGTGGTGAGCAATACTGATCATCGAAGTGTCACATTTTTC
The DNA here is from genome assembly GCA_928869825.1 of Ustilago lituana. Classification (NCBI taxonomy): domain Eukaryota; kingdom Fungi; phylum Basidiomycota; class Ustilaginomycetes; order Ustilaginales; family Ustilaginaceae; genus Ustilago; species Ustilago lituana. The sequence continues at coordinate 180,263 of CAKMYA010000046.1, forward strand.
CCAAAGTCGCCCTTTTCTTCTCGCCAATGACGGAACCGCCTTTGGATTTATCAGTCACGCTTATATAACATCTTGGAGGAAGGCCTAGAATTCACGTGAGCAATCGTAACCACAACTTCAATTTAACATGCTGCTTCCTTTTTCGCGTGTTTCCAAAATAGCAAAGTGGATTTCTGTCAAAGAAAAAGGCGCTCCATCTCGCTCGAGCCCCTGCATTGAATGACCATGCTTCGTCGGGCTTGGCGCTGTCTATCTCCCCCTTCCATAATCCAGCGGTGCCTTACGATTCACCTCGCTTCACTGTAGATTGGTTGATCCGCGTTCTCAATGTTGCTGCAGGGTCCTGTCACCGTTCGTTCCGCATCACCAAGCCCCCCCCCCCCCCAACGCAGACCGTTCTCTCGTCCCCAAGATCTCACAGAGTTTCGCACATATCAAGTAATGCGTATCACACCCTCTCTCTCTGCTGGGTTGCACCAAAACCACGATTGTGACAAGGTCTATAAGCAGCGGAAAAGTTCTCTTCACTTGGAACAGTTCTGGATAAAGTAGTGCGTAAAGGTAAGAGCTCTACATAGTGCTCCCCATCCCCGTCTTTCTCCGAGCCCTGTCTCGGGGCTGTCTAAACATGCTCCTATCCACTGCTGTATTTCCTTCCTTCCCACCCGCCCTGGCCTTCTTCCCACTAGCTTTGCCTTCATCCTTCTTGCCCTTGCCCTTCTCCCTGTCTCTGCTCGCCCCCGACCCTGCTGTGGCAGGGGTTTCGAACGCGTTGGGGGCGGAAGCGAAATCGAACTCGCCTTCGAACTTTTCCTTCCGCTTCTTCGCCGGCGCAGCTTCGGTGGCAGAGGAAGACGCGGCAAGAGCTTCAGCCTTGCGTTTCTTCTTGAGCTTCTTCTTCGATGGTGTGCCCTCTCCAGCAGACGCCTCGATGGAAGCGGATTGGGGCTGCTTGGACTTGGACTTGGATTTAGCAGCGGCAGAGACGACGATATAGTCTTCCTTGTTTGACTCATCCCCGTCGTCGCCGTCGTCATCCTCTCTGCTTTGCTCCGCGGCGGGTGGGGACTTGACCTCGATGGTGGTGCGCTTACCTTGCGGCACGAATGCAACGCTCTCTGGCTGCATCACCACATCACTACCAGCACCCACATCCACATCCGCAGATGACGACGACACGCCGAGCAACCCGCTCACTTGACCAGCGAACCCAGCTTTGACCGCATCGATCTTTGACCCTGCGTCAGCGCTCGTGTTGGAGCCAAAGGCGAGCGTGCCGAAGAGCTTGGATGATTTCGAGGCCAAGGTGGGTCGGGATACGGGAGCAGCAGCAGCAGCAGTAGCAGCGGTGGTGGTGTTGGCGGCGGTGGAGGAGCGACCGAAGAGGTTCGAGGTTAAGGATCGAACTGCGCCACGGATGGTCGATCGCGCAGCCGCAGGTGTCGATGTTGCAGCAGGAGCGGCAATCGTGTTCGAGTCCGCCCAGACAGAGACGTCAACTCTCGGGTCGGTGCTTGCGGATTGGCTGATGGCAGAGATGGATGTAGCCGACACTGAAGCATCGACCTGCTTGGCCGCTTGCTCCACCAGCGCTTCACGCGCGACTGTCTCTCCAATGTCCATCTCTCCACCCTCGCCACTACTATTCATGAGCAGTGCCTCGCTCAGCTTCCGCCTTTTTTCCTCGTTCGCCTTCTCTTGATCTTTCTCCCACTCCCTCACCTCCTGCTCAATCAACTCGGCGAGCTCCCCCACTCTCTTCTTCAATGCGGTCGCGTTGGGCGGCACGCACGCCAACACTCCTTCCGGTTTTACCGGCGCCCTCGCCGCAAGCATCATCAAGTTGTTCGCTCCCAGAATGTACCGCGGCGACTCGTCTTCTTGGCGAGCTACGCCGTCCCTCCACTTGTGCAGCGCGCGCACCAGCCTCTCCTCCTTCTTCATCTGGCTGAGCTCCTTGCGAGCCTCAGTACCGAGTGCAGCTTCGCCACCCCACTTGCGCCACACGCTGCGCCATCCTTCTCTTGTCTCTCCTTCGCTATCCCACTCCTCCTTCGCATAGGTCGACATCGCGACGTCCTTGCTGCGAGTGAAAACTTCGCGAATGGCATCGACGCCACCGGACTCCATCAGCTCGTGGCGTAAGTTGTCGTAGATGTAGAGCAACGTATGCGTGTCGCTGCGTGCATAGTAGAGCATTTCCTTGGGGAGCGGTCGAATGCGCCAATCGGCGAGCTGGTATCTTTTGTCCGCATCAAAATTGCAGTATCTTGCCATGAGGTAGTTCAACCCATGGCTGGGGAACATCAACACATTGGTCGCATGGTACGTGTCAAAGAGATTGACCAGGTAGAGCCCGAGATCGCGCTGCAGCCACAAGACGTCGTGGTTGGCACCGTGGAGCACCTTGACCTTGTCCGGATTGGTGAAGGAAGAGTTGAGGAGCTCGGCATGCTGACGAACGTCGTCCGAGAGCGTGTCGATGATCCAGTCGCCCCAGCGGGTGGAGAGCTGCATGAGGCATACGATACCCTGATATGTGCGGTAGGAGTGGTGTTCGAGATCGACCGCGATCTCCTTGACGCGATCCTCGTCGAGGTGATCTCGCAGCTGCTCGATCTGTTGTTTGGTAGAAACCCAATGGAAGGGGCATGCGTCGGTGGACAGCGAGGGGTCTTTTTCGTTGAGCGGCGGTGGGGGGTGATCCTTTGTGCTAGCGTCGGGCTTGGACAGAGCGTGCGCGGGGGGGCTTGAATGGAGGATTTCGTGGTAGTAGGGGTTGTCCAACGGATCACCTTCGGCACAATACATGCCTCTTCTAGGACCACGCGGTAACCGCTGCCCATCCGCACCTAGACGAGTCGGATTGGCATGGCCGAGGGGAACCACAGCGTTCGGCTTTCCATACTTAAGCTTAGGCGACCACAGCGTTTCTGCTGAATTGTCGGCTTTGGTGGTGAAGTTGCGTTGAGGCGGCGCGATCGGCGCGTTCAGCACCCACGACGGTAGATTTCCCGTCTTGGGCAGCGCTTTTCCGTTCTGCACCGCCGTCATCGCTTGGAGCCGCCCGTTTGCCGAGCTAGCCTCGGCACTGGCAGCGTTGTCAACGTCCACACCACCAGCAATGGCAAGATTTCGAGGAGCGAGCTTGCCCGTGTACTCGTCGAGACACGTATCCGCGCTTTCTAACAGATGATCAACCAGCTCTCCGAGGTTGGACGCGAAGCTTTCGGTTGTAGTGACATCGGCAAGATCCAGATCTAGTTCCACTCTGGAGTTGGCCTTCTTTGTCGAACCACCACCACCAGCCGCTTTTGCGAGTGGGATCTTCGGTGCGCGGGAATCCGAAGCAATCCAGGAAGCAAGCTGAGAAATGGATTGGAGCAAGCGATCAGACTCTGAATCGAGCTTTTTAGCGAGCTTGCGGTCCATGCTGCGATGGAAGGCGAGGTCGCCGTGGGCCGGAATGGCAGCGGCATTGCGTGTGAGTGGTTGCAGCGCGGACTGGAGCTTGAGCAGATACGCTGGCACGTCTGTCTTTGGATCCGGTAACGATGCGGAGGCCGGTTCTGGAGTCGAAGACTGAGAGGAAGATGCCGATGCTGACGCAGAAGAAGCAGCCGCAGCCGCTGTTGTAGCTCTCTTCGAGCTAGACGGCTTGGACGAGCCCATGCTCTTTGACGCCGCCATGGTAAGTGTATGCGTACTATCCTAGACACCACTGTCAGTGCGTCTTTGCTGCTACTCAGATGGACCGCAGCAGGGATAGATCAAGGACGATGGTGAGGATGAAGGAGGGTATGTGCCATCGGTCTCATCAGAACCTACAAGCATCGACAAGTTTTCGACACTGCGAAAGCGCTCAAAAATTTCGGCACTTTCCATTTTACAGTGGAGGCCCTTTTTCGCAACTCTAAACTCGGTCTAACATCAGTCGAAAAATCGCTTCTCAGTGTTCAATTTATTGGAAACAGTAATCCACCAAAGGAACTACCCAGCCTGTGGGAAGGTGTACCCTAACCTCAGCTGCTAGATGACAAGCAACCAAGCTACCACTGGGCTCAACACCACACAAGTAAGGAGCCAATCATGGCACCTCATTTGCCATTGGTGGCATCTGCACTTCTCCAAGGCCTTTGCATGAGTCTTTGAGCAAGGTATCCAAGTCCAGGCTGGGCATGCTGTGGCTGGTCAATGCCATGGCTGGTCAATGATGACCTGGTACCCTCTCCCACTTGATCAAGAGAGCTGATCAACAAATCACCCTCTGAGCTGTTTTGGTGCTGCCAAGAGTTGCTGTACCCATCATTGCTCATATCATCATCACAGCTACTGCTGCTGTGTGTTCTACCTATTTTTGTTTGCAGTTTGGCCTTGGTAGCCATGAGTTGGGTTAGCTCTAGATCATCAGTTGTGGCCAAATGCTTGTTGAACCACAAGGGGATGGGCCCACAATTGAGCATGCAAGGGCACAGTAGCTCCAGGTCCAAAAGAATGAAAGGATAGTGGTCAAACTCATCTTCTGACTTGGACTGGTATGCTCTCTTGCACTTGGCTTTGGAATCCTGGGAGCCACAAGGTCATATAAGGGGTTGGTGCTCTTGCAATCAATGGTGAGAAAGGTCAGCCCACCTTTGTCTGATTAATCTTGTCTTGGTATGTCCCAAAGGTACTCAATGTCAACCCTTGGATCCTTGTACATTGCTCTAGCTTTGGAGATGGCATTTTCCCCACCAGGTTTGTTGGGATCAGGTTGGTGTTCCCAATGAAAGGCAGCATTGTGGGAGATGTTGTGGGCAAGGATAGCAGTGTCAACAGGGACCAGTGTTGCAAATGTATCTCTGCTTTTCATGCTCAGCCCAGATCCTTCCTTTGTCAGCAAACACCAGGATAAACCACTCATGGACACCCTTGGTCTGACCTGTGTGAATGTGTTGTGCAATCACCTTCAAGATGGAGAGGGTGGGTCAGGAGAAGGCTTCTGTCAGCAGTTGCATGCCAGACATGTGAAATCAAAGTTAACTTGAGGTAAACATCGATTTCATTTGAATTTGAGGTTAATGGTCAGTAAATGTCAATTTCACTTGAGATTGATGTTAACTGCATCTTATGCTTGATGTTGACTGACCACCATTGCCACTCTGTTCAGAGGTAATGCAGCACATTTGTGGTAGCCTGATGTGTGTCCTACACTTGACAGGAGTGGGCTAACTGTCCTTGTGTAGGTATGCAGTGCAGATGAACTGCACTGCTGTTGTTGGAGATGATGCTTGAGGCTGTACAATGCTGATAGTCAGTGTTGTCATATAGTAATGGTACTGGTGTAGGTTCCAGGACCACAGTGTAGGTTCTGCCTGCACAGGTGAGGCCTGTGGCACCAGTGATGGTTCTGACTGATGTCTATATGTACTCCAACTTGAACAGAGGCACACTGAGTAGTAGCAATGCCTAAGATTGCTACTCTACAAGACAATGAGTGTGAGTATAGTGATACTAACATACTGACAAGTAAAATGAATGATAGAGTGGAGGAGGCCCCACCTCTCCACTCATACAGGGAATGTGTATATATATGCATGTGTGTATGCTGGCAGCAGTTGCTCCAGAGCAACCTGCTGCCAACATCAGGCCAGTGTCTGGGCCTGCCCTGCTGTCCTTGAGACTTGTGTCACTGGTGTCTAACCAGTGGCCCCTAGCTAGCTCCACAGCCTTGAGCCAGTGTTGAGCTCTTCCTCCCTTCCTGTGGGTCCCCCTATCTATGCAGGGGCCCTGGTGCCTTACCCAGCTGTTACTGGTTGGCCTAGGGTCATCAACAGCATCCTCCAGGTGCTGCCATCATCATCACTGATCACCTGCAACCCATTTGGAATGGTGTCATCATAGTTGTTGTTTATTGTTTTTGTTCCACAGTGTCATATGGCCCTGTAGGTGAAATCGACAATAAGGCCTGCTTAACATCGATTTCATCTGAGATCGACCATAAGACACATTTAACATTGATCTCAATTTGAGTTCGATTTTATGTCCTGTGACATTACCCCCATTTTCAGAACTGAGCTCCTGCAAAGTAATGAAGTCCATTCAGAGCCTAATTCTTTGTGGCCTGTGCAGAAAAGGGTGGCCTGTATTTGTGGTGTTGGCAGCATTCCTTCCTTTCCTTCCCTCCTTCTCATCATCACCTACTACTATGCCATCACCACTTACCATGTCAGCTCCTGCTTCCAACCCCCTATTGTGCTGCTCAACTCATTGAGCAGCTCCCATTGCTCCTCATGCAGCTCTTCATCGTACAAGCCACCGCTCTGCTTCCCCTGCTGCTCCTGTGGCTCAGGTTCCTTTGGCCATTGGTGATGCTGCTCCTGCCTCAGTGCAGTTGGAGGGTGCCAGCCCTACTCCTTCTGGTGGCAATATGGGCTCCACTGATGGGCAGCCCACAGGTCCTGCAGCACCATGCACCACTTCTGAGGTGGCTGTCATGCCTGTCAAGGAAGCTGTGGCTGCCTCACTGGTGGAGTTGGCCTCCCATGGCCCTTCTGCTTCTGCACTTGAGCCTCTCTTCCTGGGTGTGTGCCCTCCCAGCAAGGAACACCAAGAGGCATATGAGGCCAAGTTGGCTTGCCTGGACAGCGCTCCCATGTCTCCATCAGTGCCTGGCACACCTGCCTATGCTCCATCACCCCCTCCTCCAGGCATGATGTGGAGGGATACACCCTCTGACAGCAGGCACACACCTCCTCCTCTGGTGCCACTGCACCACCCTACCCCATTGTTGTTGGTGGCCCACACTCCCAGTTGGGCCAAGATCGCTGCCTGGACCCAAGTACTTTGGGTGCCAGTGCTGCTGATCCTCTATGCAGCTGGTTGTTACCCTGAGCTTTGGACCATCACTTGGGGTGACACTGTGGATCATCACATCTGCAACACCATCATGTGGCACCTGACTGAGGGCTCAGCACCTTGGCCAACTTGGACTTGTGAGCGCTGCACAGCGCTCCAGATTCCATAAGTTGTCCTCACTGCTGCCCTCACCAACCTTGTTGAGCTCACATACTGACCTTCTGCCCTGACTTAGGGTTACAAGGTGATCCCTGGGGGACCTCTCCACAATCAAGAATCTGTATTAATGAAACTTGTAGGAGTATGCTAGAGTAAGCCATGTGCAAAGTCTGATATTACCATGTAATGAGGTCATGGAGATATGGGACATGAAAGTTGTGGGAGGCAAGTTCAAGTTCAACTTCATGAACTTCAAGTTCAAGTTCAACTTCAGCAACTTCATCTAGCTTCTTGTGAGGTTCTTGCAACTATTTTGACAGTTCATCTGAGGGCTGCCTGTGCTGCCTGCAAACTTCTGCTTGGACCTGGGAAGGCTGAGACACTTTGTCATTTTTGTGTCACCATTTTTGCACCTTTTTGCATTATTTTGTATGAAGATGTTGCAGCCATGACTCAAGGGTTAGGGTTATTAGTATATCTGCTGGGTTAGGGTTACAAGGGTTCTATGCTACACCCGAGTAGGGTTGAGTCTGTGTGACGCGTCTTGCCCCCCTTGAGAGAGAATTTCATTTGAATTTCCCAAGACGGTCTACTTAGGCTTAGGCTTAGGGTTAGGGTTAGGGTTAGGGTTAGGGTTAGGGTTAGGGTTAGGGTTAGGGTTAGGGTTAGGGTTAGGGTTAGGGTTAGGGTTAGGGTTAGGTTAGGTTAGGTTAGGTTAGGGTTAGGGTTAGGTTAGGGTTAGGGTTAGGGTTAGGTGCTGATGAGTTCTCGTAACAGGACGCAATTAACCTTA